>JARQST010000309.1:1468745-1593437 GCA_030142225.1 Pachycephus smyrnensis | reverse complement strand
AACCCCCCCCCCCCCCCCCCCCCCCCTCAAAGCAACAACACGAAGATCCTGAGGATTACCCTTCTTTTATCGGTAGGTCAAATTGGCTATATGCCAGTGGACCCACCGGCTCCTGCGGTTACAGTTCAGTGTTGCCAAATACAGCCTTGATAAAAAAAACATCGTGTGACAGCTGTCAAGTATGATCGACGCGTGCAAGTTGAACACACCTGTAGGAAGAGTACTGCCGAATAGCAGTAGTAAGGAACACTGTCAAATAATAGGTATAGCTGAGATTCAAGTAAAGTCAGTCAGGGAATGTATTTTTTCTCGCGACTGTACACAGAACGTGGTTTCTGCAGTCGAGCGACCCCTCGATCATGTATGCGTGCACCGTAGACGCGTACTAGTGCGTGTGCGTGCCGACTGGAGCCGCAGATTCCCTTTGTCCGCGCGCAAGCTCTGCTGCCTCCACTTTCCGCTCTCCTCGTTCTCTTACTCATGCTCGCCCTCTCTTTCTTTCTCTGTCGGTGTCTCGTGGCACTCATAGCCGTCTATCCGCGTAGCAGCAACGGCGGCCCAGCCAGGATCGCTCTACGTGTCTCGCACTCGTTAGTCGCTCAGCCGCTCACATCAGTCTCTCCCTTTTGGACTTCCATAGTCGGTCGGTCGGGTGGCTGGCTGGGTAGCTGACTGGCTGGCTGATTCTCGGACTCTTTCTCTTTCTCTCGCACAGATCGGTTCGGGCGCGTCCGACGCCACCGTCACCGTCGGCACTGCCGGCGTTGCCGCCACGCTTGTCTCTTACCAAGTGCACAGAATCGTTGGCTACCACCTCCACGTATCCTCGAGTTCCCGGTCCTCCTCCTCCTCCTCCTCCTCTCCTGTGTACACGTGCACGTGCACGTAAATCTAGCCATACGTGTGCACGCTGCCGACTCCTCTCTCGTTAATCTCTTGCTCGCACTGTACCGGGGCCGTACTCTCACTCGGCCGGCCGCGCCGAGCGTCTACTCGATTCTCCTGTGCTAGTAGACCCGGTGTTCGCACATGTTTCGCGTGTGCGTGTTTTCGCTCTATCGCCATCTCCTTCTTTCTATCGTTATAGCATACGTGCGGGAAAGAGAAAGAGGGCTAGAGAGAGAGAGAGAGAGAAAGAGTGAGAGAGGGGAAGGGGTAGTCTTCGGGACGCGGGATCGCGGCACGAAGGCATTTTCGTATGTCACTCGCGAGGGATCGATTGTCTCTTGGTCGAAAATTGAGTAATAATACAGGGAAGCAAGTAGAATCGTGTTCTTTGTGTATATTTGCAGAACGTGGCTTTACAAAGACGCTTTGTAGGAACAGATTCTCGTGGAATCTTGTACTCTCGAGAGTTGAAGATTAATCGGTAGAAGGTGACTTCCTTCGAGAGGTTTAGCAAGTGGCTAGAAGGGAAGAAGTATAAGGGAATAAAAGGGACTTAAAAGATGGTGAGCGTTAATAGGTATGAGGGAAGAGAGAGAGAGAGAGAGAGAGAGAGAGAGAGAGAGAGAGACCCCTTTTCGAGGTTATCTTCCATGTCGAGCTGGAGTTTCAATAGATCGATCCTCTCTGTCGGGCGCATACCTTTCGGTTTCGAGGTTCCTCACCTCTGGCCCCTCCTGCTCCTCCCCGTCTCTCCATCTCTCGCTTCTCAGCCCTGAACCCTCAGCCCTCAATACTGACTCGCCTCTCCCTCCAATTCGTCCCTCCTCTTTTAGGGAGTCTCTCTCTCTCTCTCTCTCTCTCTCTCTCTCTCTCTCTCTCTCTCTCTCTCTCTCTCTCTCGATCCCAATGTCACTCCATAGGCTGGATATCCAGCCATCTGCCTCAGTACCTCATCGTCCTCACTCTCAGCCTCTCCAGCTCTGTCTCTGACCAGCAGCCGAGTCTCTCTCGCCAACTCCCTCACGCCCGTATTCGTTCTGTTTCGCGTCGAGCACGCATCCCTCGAGTCTCTTTCTCGTCGCAACGCTCAATTCTGAGCGTCCTTGTCGGTCGCGTCGGCGAATTTCGTCGCGTCCTCCTCTGCCAGCGTCTCTCCTCGCTCCTCCGCTTCACTACCACCATTGCCATCGCCATCGGCATCACCACCACCATCACTGCAAGCAGCAGCAGTGGCGGCGGTGGCGGCGCTACCTCTTCCTCCTCCTCCTACGGCTTCTCCGCTGCCTCTCTTGGTCCTCCTGGTCCTCCTGGCGTGCTCTACCTCCTCCGCTCTCTTCCACCACCTCATCGTCATACTCCGCTGCCTGCGCTCCGCGCCACTCGGCGTCCTCCGATGCGCGCCCTCCACGAACGCCGCCGAATGCCATTTCACTTTCGTTGGGCTTCGCCGCGGAGGAGAGCGGGCCCTGCCACGAATTATCATCCTCCCGTTCCTTGTGATCTTCTTCTTCTTCTTCTTCTTCTTCCTCCTCTTCTTCTTCATCGTCTTCTTCTTCGTCTTCTTCTTCGTCTTCTTCGTACAACGCGACTCAGCCTCTGTGTTGATATCTCGGTGTTCACGCGTCGTGACGACCCACGTTCGGAATACGTACTTCCTCTTCTGCCAGGACCATCAGGTGAGTGATAATCCTTAAGGCCCCTAGAATTCAGTTGTTACGAACCGTCGCGCACACCTTTTATCCAATATGTCCCTTTCGCGTGTGAATTTCTTTGTATCGTAGTCGACAAACAGACTTCCCGACGATGCTCACAGTTCATTCACCTCGTATCGAAAACTCGCGCTACCTTAGCGCGTATCCAGCTTTTTTACACGGCATTTCCTATGGGTCGTATTGTGCGCGGATTAAATTGCGTACTCGTGTCCTCGCTATGTACCAAATTACCAGAGGCTGCGATGTTGTGTGCTCTTCCGGTGGAAATCGCGCTCGGAGACTTCCGCTCCCTCTTGAAATTCAAGGCTGGCTAACCTCGCCGTCGTGACGGGGGTTAAACCACCAGGAGTGGTGAAGGAATAAGGGAGTGGGAGTGACAAGGGCTGTGAAGAGAGACGTACGGAAAGAGAGATAGAGACAGAAAGAGAGAGAAAAGAGAGAGAGAGAGCATACTTTCGGAAAGGATTTCCCTCGCCGGAAGTTTTCCTCTTTGCACGCTAATACCTCGTGGATTCCGCGTATCTTTCTTCGGGACCTCAGAAACCGGTAACGTTACATACATGCTACGTGTAGTCGGTATGTGGGAATTGGGTCTTACTCGATTGGTCGAATGCATTACACCATCTTGCACGATTGACATATTTACTTTATCTTTCTCTGTGTACGAATGTTCGAATGGATGAATTGTCGGCGGGAAGGGGGGGGGGGGGGTAATTCAGCTAGGTGACAGAATAAAACGAGGTTTTATAAGAGCCCTTGTTTATGTCTGCGAGGTGCGAAGTTTGGTCCCACATTATCAGGCTTCTTTATCTCGCATTCGTAAACATCCGACGAGCACGTCGATAGCCTCGCAAAATCTCGTCTACTCGTAACAAAAGACGAAAGTGTCATTCTGACGAGATCTACGCGAAACAGCTGTCTTTACCGCGTAAATTTTCTCGTGAGAGGATCGACCCCCCTTCGCCCACTGAACGCTTAACTGCAGATGGCCATCTTGTGACTTCTTATTTATCATTGTTAGAAACGGTACCGAGTGAATCTCGGTTGCTTTAGAAAGACATTTTTTTTTGGTAATAACAAATTTCTCGTAACATTCCTTAAGATCGTTAAATAATAAATAATATATAATTTGCAACCATAAATAATTTTAATGAAGTCCTTTCTCGAAAGTCAAAGCTCACCCTTGACCCCATCAACGAGCTGTCCTATACGCACTTTTGAATTCGAGAACTTCTCGAGTTCTGCCTGTATAGCCGTGAGAATTCGAAGGGAGGTCGGGGGAGATGAGTGAATTGCATGAGAGAGAAAGAGTGAGAAAGGGAGGGAGGTAGGGAGGTAGGGGGAAGAAGGTAGAAAGAAAGAAGCACGTGGTTACCGGGGTCGTGCTCCCATTCAGCAGAAAGGAGGTTATAGTAGAGAGAAGGAAGGTTATGTTATGTTCGCGTCGCCCGTTACATTATCAATTCCGTTATGTCGCTGTATTCGTAATAGTGGAGTCGACCCTCGCACGCTCTACTATCACTCTGGATTCCTCTTCGTACTCCATTTACTTCTATTTCTCCTTACCTCCCTTCCAAACCCTCCTCCTTCGTCTTCTCCGTCCTTGGCTGCTCAGTCGGCACTTGTTACCTACATATACATATATCTGTTATATATATATATATGCTCACATAGAAAGTGCCTTGAAGATTCTTTCTACCCTCTTTTCTCGAGGATCCCCAGTCTTCTCGACATCCCCCCTCCCCCAACAAAGCCCAGTTGAGTCTGCTGTACTTCCTTCCTGGATTCTACGGATTTACACCTGTTGGACTCGCTGAAGTATCGGACTCTTAGTTCCTTGTAGAATTCCCGCAGTAGCATTATAATATTTTGGCCGTTTGGCTTCTACGGCACGAGCTGCATTTATTTGGAGATTGTTAAGAGGAACGATCGAGGAAGTAGTTAGTACAGACGCGAGATGGCGAAGCACTATCGAAAGCTGAATTTATGTCTACCTTTTTTTTCTTTATTTTCTATTCCCGTTCTTCCCAATTAGTCGAAGATAATTGGTTGGGCGATGCCCTTGAACCCCTTAGTATCGATTGGTGAGGTTGAATTCTACTGGTGGATTTTGCTTCGGTCCCGACGACCACAGTGCAACCCTTTGCATCCTTTGTGCACGGAATGATTTAGACTTTTTGTATTTTTGCAATTTCTTATTAATCGTATCAGGGAGATCATACGAGTTTCTTTATATTTTTTTTATCCCCAGACGACTAATGCGATTCCACCAGTGTCGAGGGGTTAGTGCCTTTACACGGATGAGAGTTGTTTACGATGTTTACAATATCTGCTCCGTACTCTCGTCGTTACTAATTCCTAGGAAGGGCCAAAGCTTTGAGTTTTATGGATCGGTAGAGGGTGATGCCACTGGCGACGTCGGCGGTGGAGTTGCCTGTGGCAGCGGTGGGCTGTGGAGTCGAAAAGGGGTTGAAAAATTCATTTGGAGCCACGACGGGAAATCGTAGATCCCACCAGCAACCAGGGTAGGTAGTCAGTTGTGGCAGCGGCGAGTGACATGAAAAGCAAAAAGAAAAAAAAAATAACGTACCAGAGAGAAATTGGTGGATCAGTGAATATGAATATATATATATATACACACACACATATATATAGACGGCATAGGGTAGGGACCAATATAAATTACAAGTACAAGGCAGTATACGTCGTTATTTCTCGGGGTTGCTGTACAACTGCACGATGGACCCCGTCACCCTCCTGAACTCTGGAGTTGGGCTGCTGGTCCCCGAAGCGCCGAATTGTTTCCGCGTTTTGTGCGCCGATGTACGTGCGTAGACCGTACAAGTCAGTGCCGTCGAGGAGTCAGGGGTTTGGGGTGGTCGATACGGCGCTGGGGCCGCGACAGCCGCGTCGGAGGCAACCCCCCCATTCGTCCTGCGGGCGTTTTTGCCTTCTCTAACAGCACCCACCCTTTGCCTACATCAGCCTATCTACCTACGTACTTGCCTGACTGCCTACCTTCCTTCCTTGCTTCCGCTCTTCCTCCCCAACTTCCACGAGTTGGGAAACCACCCTTCAACCCCGTGTCGGTATGGAGCCAGCCACACCGAGTACACCGTCAGCCAGCCCCCTGCCCCCGACGTCGCCTAATCGCGCCACCCCGTGCTTGATTAAAGAACAGAGCCGCCCGGCTTCTGCAAGAGGGGCGAGAGAGTAAGGGGGTTGTCGGTCCTGCTGGCTGCTGAATCGTGTTCTCTTTCCCTTCGCACACTTCAATTCCTTTTCTCCTTTACCTTCGTCATTCTCTCGGTCCTCCACCTTCATTCGGTTTCGGCGCAAGAACGGAAACGGAAGTGCCTTTTTCAAGAATACACCGTCACGCCGTACCGACTGACTGATACCAGATGAAAAATTGTCACCCCTTCTATTCCTTTGACCCTATTTCCTCATCACTGCTATCAATTCCTTCATGCTACTATCTGACAGCAAGGAGCACAGACTCCCGCAGGATCACGGGCTAGTTTCCAAATGATCGCGTTAATGTCAGAGCGTCAAGATTTCAGGCGGTAGTGTCTCGTCACGACGCTCTCTGACGCGTGAAGCCCGTGGCTCTTCTCTTGAGAAGCTCGTCAGGCATAAAGAGAGTGCCCTGTGGTGAAGGAAGAGATGAGGCAGGAAGTATAGGCAGCTAGTATGTAGAGTCGGTGCATAATATAGGACAAGCAGACAGACAGGCAGACAGACAGGCAGGCGTAAAAGTAGAACGTTCGATAGACATGCGTAATCCGTATTTAGTTGAGTGTCTCGCTTATAACGTATCGAAAACTTCTCGATCGGTACAGTCCCTGCTGAAGACAGCCGATCAGCTGAAGATCAAGGGCCTCTGCGAAGTGCCAGAAAGCAAGGACGGTCCGCCGTCGGTCAGTCTGAGTTCACCCGGTAGAGAGGCAGGCACACCTCGGCTCAACTACACCAAACTGAAGAGGCACCATCCCAGGTACAAGAGACCCAGGTTCGAGCCTCGAACCGACTCCAGGCATTACGAGAAGTATAAAGAGGAGGAGGCCACCGAGGCCTTCGGTCGTGACGATAAGGAGGTACGTTTCTTCTTCAATATGGGCTAACGCTAATATTTAAGTTCTTGTGCACGGAGAGAGAATTTTTGTGCTCTCATGAATATCGTATTTACTTTGTAGAATCACAGAGGCTGGCAGACCGAGGATGAAGAGTGCGCAGAGGCCGCAGTAGTCCTGGAGTCCTGCCAACGTGACAACAACAACGGTAACAGTACAAATAACAATAACGGTAAGCCAATCGGACGGTACTGCGGGCCCCACACCTGAATTCATCTATTCATGCTCATGCTTACCCCCTTTACTTTTATATATTTATATACAATTATTTTTTTCTTTTTTTTTTTTTGGTACTCCACTTTGATTTTCACTCCTCGATCACGTTTCCTTACTCTTCGTTGTCTCTTTCGGACACCACTTGGTTGTTCTGTCGTTTCCTGTCCTACGGGTTTCCTTCACTCGTACTGTTTATTCTCTTCCGATCTTTCCGTTTCTTCTAGTCTCGTTCGTTCTTATTCTCTTCTTGGCGGGATAGATCGTGTCATTAACTTCCGGGAGACGTAACGTAAAGTGAAAGAGACGCGCCGGGGTCTCTGATGTGTATATATTAGTTTTTTATCTTTTTGTTTAATTAAGGGGACTCGTCGCGACGGTTTTATCCCAATTAGAGAATCCCCAATGACCTAACAGTCCGAGGATACGGTGATGTCGACGATGAGTGACGATTACGATGATAACGATTATGAGACGGTAGAGTAGGAACGATCGACCGCGTCAAACGGGAGGATCAGGAGGACTCTCGGGGTACCAGGTGTGGGGCGGCTAAGAATAACGGGGCGCGGGACAGATCTTTTCACTTTGAATAAAGGTGACATGTTTTGTCACACAGGGTTAGGTCACTACGGTCATCATCCGGACCCGGGAGAGGTCGATCTACCCCCTGAGACTCAGCCCACACCCCCCAGCGCTACTTTAGTTGGCACCACGATCACCCACCTGAGAGATCCCGATCATCACTCGACAGGTACGGATTGCCAGACCGAGTCGCGCTTACCTACCGGCTGGTTGGCAGGCAGGCAGGTAGAGGCTCCCTGGACTCGTACCGTCGCTCTCGCCTCTGTTCTTCATCTCCTCCTATTCTCCTGTTATTCGTCTCTTACCCATTTATCCTCGGCTTTTATCCTCGATGCTCTATTTAACGTCCTGCCAATTCTCTCAGTGATCTTCTATCGGACCTCAATCCTAATTTGATCATAGCTGATTCACAGAATCTCATTACCTTTCCAACACTGTATCCTATTCTTGAGCCTTGACTATATAGCTATGGTCCTCTGAGCATTGTTCAGCATCTTCTTCCGGTCGTACATTCTCCTCGTTACGCGATCTATGAACCATCCCGTTCGTTCCACACCCCCGAAGCCGCCTACGATTCTCTTCTTTCCCCCCACCCCACCCCACCCCAACATACAGTAAAGAAAGAAAAGAGCCAGGGTAAACTGTAGAGAGCATCCCAGTCGCTCGTTAGCCGAGGAGGGAATCAAAATAATTGGTCTAATCGGGCTTAACTGCTCGTGATTAGATTTGCGTTGCTCCATTCAGCCAGCCCACGCAGCCTCGTTTAATATTCCACGTGAAGTAGCGTTTTGCGTTTACACGCTGTACTACACGTTGCACAACGTATCATCTTCGGCAGTCGGATGATCTGCTTGAATTTCCCGCTCTTTTTCCTTGGCATACTCTGACTCATGTAAAGTTTTCAAGATTCACGTAAGTTGCTGGTGGTAGCAGCTTTTCTAGTCTGTTCGGGACGGATTTTCGAGTCGCTAGCACGACTCGCTATGGGAGAGGGAGAGGGAGAGGGAGAGGGAGAGAGACTGTGAGTGAGGGAGAGAAGGGAGGGTGAAAGAAAGAAAAGAAATAGCAAGAGAAATGGATAAAAATGGAAAGGCGTTATTTATCCACATGCTATGCGTTTGAAAGAAAAACTCGTCCTGCATTGCATCTGGCTAGAGATATACGTTCTTATTCAAGTTAAATGGCTATCCATTTTTTTTTTCTTTAAATCGTTGCAGATATCCAGAATTGCGACAGTGTCAAGATCAAGTTCGAGACTTTGCACACGATGGATTCCTCGGATACGATCGATATCGATAGCCACATGTCGGACAGGGCGAGTGTGAGTTCGAAGAACGCTGTGGATAACGATAATATGATGATGATCACGCCAGAATTATTGGGCCTCATGCCATCGGGAAGTTCGGTACATTCGGATTCCGGTGAGACAAATGCGAGAGGTCATTCGGGTCAGTCTGGCTCACATCATCATGGTTCGAAGTCCTGGACGCAGGAGGACATGGACGCGGCCTTGGAGGCTCTTAGGAATCACGATATGAGTCTTACAAAAGCATCAGGTGAGAGTGGTGAAGTTTCTTATAAAAATTAAAATGGTCCATGTTGTAATCTTTGTATCTTTCTTCTCATTTCAGCAACTTTCGGTATACCATCGACGACCTTGTGGCAGCGTGCTCATCGTCTTGGTATCGATACTCCAAAAAAGGATGGACCCACCAAATCCTGGAGTGATGAGAGTCTGAACAACGCGCTGGAGGCACTTAGGACCGGTACCATCTCGGCTAACAAGGCTTCAAAGGCCTTTGGCATTCCCTCTAGTACCCTGTACAAAATTGCTAGGAGAGAGGGTATCAGATTAGCTGCACCCTTCAACGCGAGCCCCACTACTTGGTCTCCCGCCGACCTGGACAGAGCCCTCGAGGCAATAAGGTCCGGTCAGACGTCGGTGCAAAGAGCTTCGACCGAGTTTGGAATTCCTACAGGAACTCTCTACGGGAGATGCAAGAGGGAAGGTATCGAGCTCAGCAGAAGTAATCCGACGCCTTGGAGCGAGGACGCCATGACGGAGGCTCTGGAAGCCGTTCGGTTAGTAGTAGAAATTTTTTTTAATCTTTCTTTTTGCTACGACTGTCGCAAATCTAGAACCTCAAATCTTGTTTACAGATTGGGTCACATGAGCATCAACCAAGCAGCCATTCACTATAATTTACCGTATTCCTCCCTTTATGGACGATTCAAAAGAGGGAAGTACGAAGAACCTGTTGTTAGTGAAATGTCTCAAGATGGCGGTAGCCCTCACTATCATCAGAGTCCTAATCAGAATCACTCCACCTCTCTGCCCGATCAAATGCCCTATCAGGGCAGCTGAAACTTACCCCTCTATTAGAGCATTAGATTAGCTTTTAACTAAACAAAATTCCGACGACCATTTTGCAAGTCGCGCGGCTCGGTTACGACGTCACTCGTTTGGTGATTGATCTACTGGTAATGACGATAACTGCGCCGAATAATTCGACAGTTCTATTTTACCAGGATATTCGAGAGAAACTGGCTCACGTAGTTTTTTTCCTGCGTAGAATTAAACGACGCGGTTAGATGACAATTCGTTGAATCCTATACAGTATTAAACTGATGGCGAATCGCTGTAAAAAGAGATATTATTTGAAACGCATTGTTTTTCGCGTCGTCGGACAATTTTGGAGGTATGTAGGATAAGTCTATGTGTAAAGGAATTATTTATAAAAAAAAATAAAAGATGAAAAAATGAAAAATGTTGTACAGTCGGGACAAATTTCTCGTGAAAAATCGTATTTTAACGTGAAGCTGCCTAGTGTCAAAATCGCACCGAAGATGCACGCGAATCGCGAATTAATGAAATCGACTACAGATCATGCTCGCTAATGACTCCGCGTTTTTACGATGATTCGAAAACATTTGAAAATTTTCACGATTCCTCGAATCGCACACCTTCACTTCGTTCATCGCATTTTATTTTAAATCAATTGTTTCCTTATTTATTATCTCATCGAACCTAGAGATATCGATCATTCCACCATGTTCACGTAATCAAGAGAAAGATCATTTTTTCATCGGCACCATTTTCACGCAAAATTCTCAATTCTATACGGTATTATATTTAATTGACATAGTAAGACGAGATTGGATGATCGTGCGCCAAGAAGGTCGCGAGAATCGACGAGGGAAACACGAGTTCAGTCAGATCTTTTGTTAATTTGCAAAAGGCAAAAAATTAAAAAAAAGAATTCGTCATGAAATGGCGAGCTCTTCGACGATCTACTCGTGTGGCGCGAACGAGTAAACATTTTCTTGCGAAGCGAAACAAATGAATATCTTTGCGATGAAAATTACCGCGCGCGTCAACAGTCTGTATTATTGTATTTTGTAGAATGGACTGAATAGGGTATTGACGATTATAAAGTTATTTCATTTCGATGTAGATAATAAAGCGAGACGGGCGAGTACGCGTCATAGACTTCGGAGACTTTCGTGAGTTTTCAGGAAAATCAGAAAATTCTCCGCAGCTCGTCAGCCGCGTATACAAAATCATTATATACTATTAATTTATCGTGCTCACAGCTACTATATTATATAAAAATATATGAATATATATATATATACATACTATCTTTAAATATATGTACAGTTTATATATTTTAAATTAAAAATTAATGCAACTGTAATGGTATTTTCTTTGGTCTCTGTTTACCTCGCTCTCTTCCTCTATCGATAACATGTAACGAATAAGGATGAAATTCAAAAATCATAGTAGAAGCCAGAAAAATGCTTTGACGTATTATTTTTATATTGATTGCCCTAATTCGGCGGGTATTCAAAATTCAAGACTGCGATTTCAGAAAGTAAAATTAGAAGTGGAACGAAAATCTGTAAACTTAACCCTTTGCGGTCGGCGACTTTTTCGGCCGGGCGTGGTGGAAGGTCGACGCGATTTTCGCGATGTGGCGGACGCCTTATAGGTACAATAAAATAATCTTACACATGAATTATCCTACAAAAACGTTATATTTTGACAGTTTATCTTTATTTACACACCGATTGTCGCCGCTCAGGCGACATCCGACCTGCGGTGCGAATCGCCGTGGCGCCCGAGCGGCGCCTTCCGACCGCAAAGGGTTAATACAGTCCCATTTTAGTAAAGTTCAATCAATAGTAAGTTGTCATTGTAAACAAGAAAGAGAGGGAGAGAGAGAAGCCTTTCGTATTAATTCCCTGAGACAAAGTTTATCCTTATTCTTGAGGGTTTTTCTCCTTCGGGTCTCCCGACTTGGGGGGGTCTTTCTTCATATACCCAAAACCAGTCCACATTTGAATCGCGTAGTGGTCGTAGCTCCTTTGTGAACAGTTAGGGCCTCACGGAAATGAACGGAACAGGGTTTAACTTTATGCATATAGATATATATTCTACATAGCAGAATCGCGCGGTATAGATTACACGGATATGTCTAGTCTGTTTTAGGTTCAGTCAATGGTAGTTCTACAGTGTTCCCCACGACTGGTAAGATGCCTAGTCTATTTATCTTCAGTCACCGGTGGAATTATCAGCGTTATCAATCCCGGATCATAACCATAATAACCATATGTAGGTAAAGTAGGGTTGTTCGGCATTAGTAGTTAATATCAAATGCCAGTAGACGGTTGCAGTGTTTGGAAAAATTCATTCGCTTTGATACATTATGGTGTGCAGAGATGTACTTTCTAAATGCTTCTAAGTGTATTTAGTGTTTCGGTTTAGCAAAGTTTAAGTTACATGTTCCGTGGATGTTAATGATGTCTATATAAAAGGGACATCCGTATTCCGTTCTTCTTGTTATGTGACTGAGCTCTTAAAAATATGTACGCAAAGGTTATGCGGTGCTACAACTGGCCAGTGTATTACTCGGCGCTGAAAGTGCGCGCAATTCAAAGTTTAATGAACCGCCATGTCAGAGAAGAAAGTACAAAAGCATTTTACATGAAGCGATTGATGAAGGACAATAAACTTATATTTG
This sequence comes from Pachycephus smyrnensis, assembly GCA_030142225.1. Taxonomy (NCBI): domain Eukaryota; kingdom Metazoa; phylum Arthropoda; class Insecta; order Hymenoptera; family Cephidae; genus Pachycephus; species Pachycephus smyrnensis. The sequence goes on along the minus strand of JARQST010000309.1, from coordinate 1,580,885 downwards.
GAGAATTAGTGGAAACGAGCAAACAAAAGACAAGACGGTTAAAGCTTGAGAAGAAGGGTAGTATTCCTGCTGCTCCACAATCCAATGTCGATAGCGAAATAATTTGGGCCCAAAAAAAGGGGCGAATGAAATTATTATCATTTACACGTAATTCTACAGACAATGTTTGCGTAAATCACGTCGTTAGGATTAAACAACAAAAAACGGATACTGTTGATCAATTAAAAGATGATGACAACATTTCGACTTCTGCCATTGTTGATGAAAGTGCAGAACAACTTTCGATTTTAGATACTCTTGATTCTGTACCGCTGGAGGATCAAGAGATCACCCAGAATGTTCCTACAAGCAAAATCTATGAATTGGAAGAAAAGTCAAATTTAATAACAGTTTCCACACCCGTAAATTCTGCCTTAGAAGATAATACAAAAATGACTGTAAACGATAAAACTTTGAGTTTGCCTGATATAATAATAAACCATATCACGTCCTTTCCGATTTTTGGTAATAGTAGGAAATCGATCTCGGAAGTCGAAAAATCATCACATATCTTATCGATCTCACAATACGAAAACACAGAGAATTTAATTTTTCCTAGTGTAACAAGAATATTGAGTGCGACTATGTCTGAACAGGCAAAATTAAATTTGAAACTGTGGAAGGAACGTATGATACAAACGTTAGGCGAGGAAGGTTTCGCTGTTTATCAGAAAGGTATCTATACCTATTTTCAGCCAACTCAATATCATTACCCTCATTACTAATTATTCATTATTACTGTTTAAAGAGTTGCTAGAAAATGGCAAGCTCTTGCATTCCTCAATCCAAAACACTCTGACAAGGACGCCCTTTGAGATACCGGAGAAAGTCAAACCGTCATTCGAAAGTGTACAGGATGTCCTAAAAGAAGTAATGAACGTCAAAGCCGTAGAAACTCACGCGGTCCATCCAAAATTGCATTACAGAGGCATCGTGGACTGCATAGCTACATACAGGTAAAGTAGTAAGCCTGCATTACCGACGAAACGAAACCCAACCTTAATAACACCAACAGAAACAAGATGTCGTACTCTACACTGAAAAATCTAGTTACGCCTTTAGCATCCACAGTATCGATTTGTCATTCTGCCGCAGTGATACAGATGAAAATACTGATACTTTGTTACTTCTGTTTCGGATGCTCAGTACGTAAATAATTCCCTCAGAAATTGTTTACGTTACTAGAGAACAATAGCGGATGTCATTAATACTCGGAAGCGTCAGATTTAAGCGTATCGTTTTTATTGCAGGGGCAACCTTTGCGTGATCGACTGGAAAAAATCCGATAAACCAAAAAGCACGATAGGCTCGACGTACGACGCGCCTTTACAGGTCGCTTCATACATCGGAGCTTTGAATGCCGACAGGAATTATTCATTTGAGGTAAATATCGATTCGACGTGGAATAATTGCTCTCTGTGAGAGGCGCAGTGCCGGTTTGGCATTCAATGAAAATCCTGACGTTTTCCAGATAAAACATGGTCTGGTTGTCGTTGCCTATTCGAGCGGGAACGAGGCCAGCGTGTACGAGTTAACGCCGGATAACGTACAAATGTATTGGCGATTCTGGTTGAAAAGGTTGCAGCAATATTACGCCGAGCTGAAAGAAAAAAATATTGTTGATGAAAATTTGCATTAAAATACCTAACGAAGACATTATCGAAATTATCTTCCATGCCAAATTATCTTCTTTACTCTTATACTATATTCTTATCTTACATGAATTAACTCTACGTCAATTGAACACGTAATATACAAGACAGGATATTGAATGCAATTAAAATTACCATATTCATTATGTAATTACTTCACTTAAATACCGTAAACGTGACACGGTAAGTCGCAACCGCTTCTACTCAAAATAAACGTTTTTTACTTTAAAAAATAGCAGAGGCTGATATTAGACTTTTATCAAAGTTACGTCTATGTAACCGTATTTGGGAAACAAAATTGTAATCACGTATCTACAACAAACCTATCGCAAAAGCCCCTCCATATAAGCAATAACAAAAAACCCGGGCGAGTTCCCATAAAAAATAAAGTTAACGTCACTTTCCACCATACCACTAACATATAGCAATTATAACTTTCGATGGTAACACCGCAACGCGACGTTACCAAGCCCACAGTAGGCCCTATAAACATTGGCCATATACAGGGAAGTAACCCTTCGTATGCCCCCGGGGATCGTAAACTAATGGTGAAGCTGTGTAGTGAAATTATCTTTGCTGTTTCTCTCTGTACCTGGAACAACCAAGGGTATCTTTCATATACCTATAGCCATTGCTACTGTAGTAGGTATATACATATATATATATATATTCCATTATTATATTTCCAGCTATTTTCCATGCTTTTATTCGTTCCTCTACTCTTCTCCCTTTTCCACAGAATCTCATGCACGTGGTAGACGTTTCTCTTTGATAAGCAAGATGATCCCGTCTAACAAATTTAAGAACCACATTGGCGACTAAGGAACTCATTGTCAGAGAAATTGTTATGGCAAAAACGCGTTCCTACGAAATTATCAGTGATACACGGATGGAGGATGGAAGTTAGGGGCACGTGTGTTCTTAGGAAAATTGAGGATGATTTTTCAAATAGACCTCGACGAGATGAATTGCTTTTAATACAATGATGGCTGTACTCCTACGCGCAAGGATCGTCAGGTTCTATTCGTTGAAATCTTGATGAAGGACATACTATAAGTACGGAGCTGAGATTAGACGCTTTAGCCACGTCCCTACTGTAGTCGTTGGATGATTCTAAATCTTGTAGGCTAATCCGCGATAATCCTCTAGTAACTAGGACATATTTTCACAGGGCGACGAACCCAACCCTCCTCGATACCCTTAGCGATAGGGATGAAGAATCCTCAGTACGTCTTGAGATGATGCGATGAATTATGAAACTGATAACTTTTCGCGAGCCACCCTTCCTTCTGGTTGCTCGAGGTACAGGGGTGGGGTTAGACGGTTATCGAATTTGTAATTTATCTTGAACGAGGCAACCGCCCTTTTGAGTGGGAACGCTCGTCTTAATGCATCAGCGTCTGTCGGGAGTGGAAATGGATTTTTATAAAGTACGCCGAGGGTGTGCATTATTACCATCGCTGGGGCAATTCATAATTTTGAAGGAAACACTAAAGGCGGGGACCGGGCACGGCCGACATTACGGAAATTTTCTACAGCAGTAAGGAGCCATTTAAGCGTACACATTGTATACATTATACAAAGAAGCTAATCGTATCTGAAAAAGAGGGTGAATATCTGCATTCCAACAATACGAAAATCGTACCTCTCGCACAATAGTTTTTCTTGATAATCAATAACAGTAATATTGACATAAATGATTCGGTGATTTTATTCCTCTTATTAATTTTTGTGAAATCTCTTTTTTAGAAACCGCAGAAGAGGCCCATCCGCGGTACGCAGAGACGTACCCACGGAGGCAATAAAACGGCGTTTAAAGCAAACCAAAGGGGGAGAGAAAGAGGCTGAAAAAGAAGGGAAGAAAAAGAAGCGACAGAAACGTGCAATTTCACAGCCATTGGTTCGAGAAACGTCGCGGAGAGGTACTCGTGTGCGATGAAATAGGCTGTAGAAATGCCAAGCGTGTAGTACTACCTGCCTGTACATGCATAACTACGTGAGAATTCCGAGTATAGCGAAAGTACACATGTGGCGTGGATACGTTTAAGCAGTACTGCACATATGAGTAAGTAGTCAGAGCGAAAGAAGTGAAGAGCGAAGAGGACTGGTCGTGGACCTGGACGAGTAACTTCAGTATATCCATGTTAATGCGGTAGACCTGGAGCTGTGGAAGCTGTGCTGCCAATCGGGTGGACTGGGTGAAATCATCGAGATAGAAGCCGGGCGCAAAAGACTAAGGGAGAAAATCGCATGCCCGATGTAGCAGCGAACGAGCTCTGTTAAATGAGGCTAACTCTGGAACTCGAACTCCGGGCTGGGCGCGGTCCCGACAGAAATCGATTTTGGAAAGACGAGAGGAGGGATGCTGAGAAAGTAGAGAGGATGAAAGTCAGAGGCAGCATACGGGAAAAGACGTGATACGGATTACGAGTGATTTTTACCTTTTTTTTTCAAATATTATGTTATCTTCTTCTCTCACTTCGTCCCTTCTTTGTCTGTAGAACTTATTTGGTTGTAACTCTGGTTTGTACTGGTTTTTGAAATTTTTTTATGAGGAATACCATTGTTGTCCCCATTGCAAAGGGTGGTATCTGATAAAAGACATGCAGTGCGATACAAATATGTTTTAGGAAGTTGGTAGCCATGACTATGTGATAAGGATACCTTTCCTTTGAGATGCTGGATAAAATTCTTCCTCAAGGGTTCAGTCCTTCTATGTGGAGGGCGTAGTGGATGATTCCTTTGGATTGGGGAGAGATTTTACTCAAGATCTTGTAGACTCCGGTTCGAATAACCTTGTGTAGTGACAGCTTTATCGAACAGGGGGATGTTTCAACCCCCTTGGGTAGTGGAGTATCGACGTATGGACGATCTCCATCCTTGACGCTGAACTCGACGTGAGTCTTTCCTTCATGAACGGCAGACAGTTTTCGGGTCGAGGTAACCTTCTCTGTAATTCAGGGATGGTTTAACGTCGAAGGGTCAGCCATAAAGTTCGTAAGATCATCTATAAAATCACCCTGATAGACCATAGTGTATACGTGTCGTACTATCGAGCGTGTTTCACCCTACACTCTTGTACCCTTCATTACTTAATTTCCTTGGCGTTTAATGGAAACGCACCCTTTTTACTTTCTCGTTAAGCGTTTTTATGTAAAAAAAAAAAGTTTAATCCCACGTCTAGATAAATCATCCAGAAGGTGGACCAGTTACAGTCTACTGCACAAGCATGAAACTCTTTCAGATGTTAGATAACGAAGTGAAGAATTATTTACGTTAATTTGAAGAATCTTAACGAAATTCCGAAAGAAAAAACGTATTTCGAATTGTAGTATTAATTGGAAAATACAAAATGGATGATAAAAAAAATTTGAATGTTCGTCGCAAGAAAAAGTACTTACATTGCGAATAACAAATACTTTTGGCATTTTTTGTCCGAGAGGATAGAAGGGAGGAAGCAATAAAGTCCAAAAGTTTAATTAAGAAGTTACACTTCGTCAAGGTACAAAAACATCGGCTGCATTTGTTTTCATGAACTTTTCGCCCCGTGAAAAGAGACTTCAGTCTCCTTTACATCCGACAATAGGTTCGCGCGAAACACTCAAAGAATTTGTCTCAGTCTCTTTTCAGCTTTCCCCGTACTTTTCCTTCACTGACTCTTCTCGACTCTCCGCCATTTCTCCGCCTTTCGTCCTCTGTCTCCGTCACAAGTAAAGGGGAGGTCCGTGACGTTTTTAGAGTAAAGTTGTTTTCACGAGGGGGAGTCTAACAAAGGCATTTTGTGGGAGGGAATGAATGGAATCGCAACGCAAGGGCGTACAACGGTAATTAGATCACCCGGTAGAATGTAAGAGAAGATGCGTACAATCAGGAAATTGGTATACATACCCGGAGACACTTTGGCTAATTTATTTTAATTAGATCCTCGATATGCAAACGAGTGTCACTCGTGATGCAATCGTCTACGTAACCTAACCTATATAACTAGTCACGGTGCAGGTACGTACCGAAAATTAAATTTATAGGTTAGAATTTATTTTTTAGATAAATCTGTCACCTACTGGACAAAGGACAGATACCTGCATCTCTACAGTCCTTTCAAATACTCAAGAGAAACTTCTTCAATTCATTCAGTATATTTCCCGAGAGTCCTGGACGTCATCACTCCCAGAACGATATTCCTCTGCGAATCACATTCTCCAGTCTATCACCAGGATAACCGCTTGATGGTTAGTCGAGGATTGGAAAAGAGGAATTTCGTAATGAAGATGTCTCTGGAATACGTATGGTAGGCAGAGGGATGGACGAGTTGCGGTTAATCTTGGGTTTAGTGTACGCTGCTCGTCGCGTTCAACCCTGCTAATGGAAGGTTAAGCCAGCTGATCCTGGGCTAACCTCGTATACCCCTCGAGCAAAGATATCGAAGGTTCCTTTCACTATAGTCAGGGTTATTTGCTTCAGGTCCCGACGCAGCTGCCCTGGAGATACTGCTTTTCAAAGGTAATAACCAAAATTGAATTTCCCGCGGTCTAAAAGTATCCATGGATTTCCAAGAGGGAAAACAAAATTCCTCCCTTCAAATTCCTGGCATTTTCAATTTGTTCAGAGAGAGTGAGATGGAGAGTAAAAAAGAAGCCCTCCAATACGACCGATTAACCACCACTATGTTTTACAGGTCACTGATCCTTATATGAGATATTTTCCAAAAAGAATGATCCCTTGCATCAGCAGCATCCCTTAATCAAAATCTTTCCAAGATGACGTCGTACGGAACATAATGCGTCGAAGAGTGCGAATTCCTTGGCGATTTTCAGGGGGTGCTTAATGTCAGTATAGAAAATAGAGGGTGGAAAAGGAACGAAGTAGTATTTAATTTGTTTCCTAGGGTGTTGCTCTGGATTCCCCATTAGGACCTCGAAAAGGGCTGGGCGATTTATGCGACGAGAGATTATCTCGAAAGATAAAAGGAGAACTTGAGATAACCACGAGAATGCCTGGGGTTGGCTACAAGCAGAGGTTCAACGGGGACAGATCGAATTTATCACCCATCGACCTACTTAGACACAGAGGGGTGAGATGTGGAGGAAAACTTTTGTAATTGCACCAGCAGCGCTATGCTGCAAATAAATATCTACCGTTCAGATTTCTGCTGTGGCTTTTGGAAATTGAACTTTCCTTTATCACCAAAGACTCTACTAATTGGAAAAACATTAATGGGACTGCCAAAGGTACTTATGAGAATTAATATATATTGTACGCAAGTTCAATTTCTTTATAGAACATCAAGCATGATCCAAAATCTATGGGGATATCCTTTTATAATAATATAATGCTGAATATTTTCAATTCTCATTGTTTCCAATAGATCTAGCTTATATGATACTTAGATAAAATATAATAGGCTGGCTTATAGAAATGCGAGTCGTGTGTCTTCCATGGGGTCCCAATGGTTGGTATCGCCTTTATACTCTACAAGTATTTATTTTTATAGGGTTTTTCTTCGCCAGGCTAGAGACAACCTTGCGATCTTTCCTCGTCCCGTGATGGTCCCCAATGCTGCTACGAGAAACCCCGTGCACGCTTAATGGTGTTACGGAGTTGCCGTGGCAACGAAACCCCATGGAATCACCTCGCGCCCAGTGGAAAGCCCATTTATCCTCGAAAAACATTATAAGAACGGCAAGCCACTGTTATACGAAGCTGTTCCGTTTTTCCCTATCTTTTCCATAGTAGGTGGAGAGTATGCAGCGGCATAAGTAACGTGTTTTCACGGGCTGAATTTTCCTTTTCTTTCTTTCTCTCCTTTCACTCTCTCCGCTCTTTTATTCTCGCTAGACACTCATAGAAGCCCCCCATACAGATTGGCGATGGTGAGAAAATGCCACATGAAGTCAGAAATCATGATTCGCCCTATGTCTGTCGTGGCACTATTGGCTTTGAACTTATTACCATACATCAGGCAAAGTAGCAATATTTCTTAGCCTTAGGCATTTCTAACGTGCTTTTACAAAACACAATATACTATAGGCACGTGTTCATATACATCTATACACGTATGAACCAGCATGTCGTGTTTTGCGTATTGGACGAAAGCTTTCTCTTTACATATTTTACAAGTGGATTTCCGTGACCGACTTGTCGCCAGCAGTGGCCATTTTTGTTTTGCTCCGTACCCCAGTTATGCAAACATAAAAAAAAAGATAATATTAAAAAAATGCGACGAATTTATTAAGTTGACGTTATCCAGTCAACGTCATCAGTCAAATATAATGCAACGGGTGTCTCAAGTGGATGGTATGTACACCCAAGACAATAAAATAAATAGACTTCTCCTCGTGTATGTAAAAAGATAAAAATAGCACTTTTTAATATCACTATGCATGCAGGTATTCCTACACCCCCCCCCCCCCCCCGCCCCCCTTCGCGTATCCATTCAACCCTCAGAGTGCGCTCAAGATTCATGAGCTACATCGGTGTATATAGGGTGTCCTGAGTGGACAGACGAAAATAGTTAAACAAAATAGATTCGAAAACCGGAACCCTTTGCGGATTGCTCGCATGTCAAAACACCGAGCAATTAACCCCTAGGGGATTTGAGAATAGGATCCAGCATCCCTTTGGCATAGAGCACTTTAAGGGTGCACGTAGCGGTCTCTTCTACGGCCGCAAGGGAATTACTAAGGATTACATGAAAATTCTATTATCGTCTTATGGCGTTATTACTACCCTGTCTCGACGCTCTGCGATTAACGTAGCGAATCAATTCTCATTATATCGTAGCGATGCTTGTCGTCGCGACGCCCATCGTCGCAAATAAACCAAAAGTACACGAGTACCTACGGTATACCGAGAAGACAGTAAAAAAAATAATACCTAAAACGTACACCAGAGAGTAGCTAATAAAAATGCAAAGATAAAGAATGCAACAGAATATATTACATATGCATTGTACGTGTATCTGTACGTGAAAAAAAAAGTAATGCAGACTACCTATCTCTTATTCTCATGGAAAGTACCACTTCAGCCTCTGTAAGTACACTTAGTCGTTAACCTAGTAATGATCGTAGAGAACACTCTTTCGTTGCTTCAAAGTTTTGCTTTCTTTTTTTCCTCTTTGTATCGTTTTTCTTCTTATACACACTTTCTCTCTGTCTCTTCCTCTCCACGTTGCTCTTTATATATTTCTCGGGCACAATGACTTGTGACAAACAAAGTATCCGCTAGATGGTACCACTATGCTCAAGTCTCCCTACGTAATTACAAATTGAATTTGTCCGCGTGTGCTAAACGCCCGGGCAGGAAACAAACTGTCCGCCACGTCTACTCGAGACGAGTGGCTCAGACGGAGCAATTTTAATTAAGAAAATTAAGCTATTTATCTCGAAGTTTAAGCAGCGCCGCGTAGCGGCCATAATCGGAATACAAAGAGGGTATATCTGACCCCGGTGCCATTCCATCGGGTACGTAACGAGTACCGGCTAATTGGCCCGGGAAGTTTATTAACGCGAAAACCATTGAATTCGTTAGTACCGCAGAAAGAGTAGGAAAAAAAATAGGAGGAAATGGAGTGACCGAAAAAAAATAGTTTTTTTTCCAACCATTTCACATTGATTTTTCGCGAAACGCTTAAACCGCAAGTTCCTGACTCTTTTTCCTCCACCTTCTTTCACCAACCCTACAAGTCTCACGCATGATTCCCTAACTTTCATCTTGCGCCCTTTTACAACAGCCGCGAATTTACGAAATTTATCGCGGAACCACCCTTAACCTCATCCCTTGCGGGATATTGAAATTTTCGTCACACACCAACCAACCCCTCCTTAATGTAGGTGCACGACAAGCAATGTCCGTTATTGCGGAACGGAAGTCGCACCTATATATATGTGTATATATATATATACACATCAGCAGAGTTCCTTGTTTTCTTTTTATGAGGGCACGTGCAAGTGTGAATGGAATATACATGAGATTCCGAAGGGTGCACTTTTCACCCATCCCCACGGCACATCGTGCGCACTCGATTTACTTATGTACAGAATTTTCCTACCATTTCACATTGATACGCCCCTGGAGACTGGCAAGTCCATCCAAAAGGAAACGTCCCTTAATCTCAACCTTAAATTCCGTCAAGACGAAGGACCTACGCACTGGGTATCCCATATGATATAGAGAATCGACTTCGAAGAATTAAAATAAAAAAAAAAGGAACTATAAAAATGCCACAGTCTCCATATATCTTCGACCCAGTCTGACCTCATTGCTTATTACAGCACAAAGAAAGCACACGCATCGACAGCTCGGCCTGACGCCATTACCGTACGGGGTGTTTAGGCTTCGAAAAGCGTGGCCCGGTCACGTTCACGTTATTCGAGTCGTTGTTTTCTAAATAAACCGAGCGTTCCTATCAGCGGGGTAAAAATTATTGGTGCAGCGAGCCGAGAGTCGACTGACGTCCGCCATCTTTTCCCACAAGAGATCCCTTTCATGTATTTTATATGAATATAGATCGATAACCCAAGTATATACCTATATACCATATTACATAAATATATAATATATATATATTATCCGTATAAATAGTATATAGAAAATAAATAGCTTTGTCCTGAAACGAACGTGTACAACATCTCTAGGGACTTTTTGAAACTGTATAGCACTACGTACGTTTGTGCTACATAATATAGCACTTCTCCGTTTCGTTCCGTTTGACAGGTTTAAAAAGCCAACCAATTCCCGCCACGGATCCTATATCCCATTCGAAGTGTTTCAAGGGAAATGACGCGAGTATCAGTTTCGTAACGTAGGGAGAGTCGAAAAACCAACCACACGCATTCGTTCTTGTCCCGGTTGCGAAGTTGCGGGAGTCGAACCGCAGATTGATGCGTCGAATTATATTTGTCACGTGGAACATCTGCCGTCTAAATTATGTGTTTCATTTAGTATACAGGGGCATCCCTAGGAGTAAACCCTCTTTACTTTGAACCGCCATGACCGCTTTCGGGTACCGCAATATAACCCTACGGGTTCAACAGTTTTCAGCTTTTAGGTTAACAACTGTGCTTGCTTCGGTATACCATCGACCATTACGTAACGGCTAATGAAGATTGTTATGTACATACAGTAAGGTCATGTAATTATCGCGCTCTTTCTCTCAAATTCTCACAAAGATGCTCCTCACGTTTTATCCCCCCTAATTTTATCTTTTTATTTGGAGATTTGATCGGGCGTGAAATCGTGTCGATCTTAAAGTTCGCAAGACGCTCGTCGCTCGTTGCGCGTCAGCATTCAGTATGTCGATATCCAGGATGACGGTGAGTGTCGCGATGACACCTTGTTTACGGAGAAAAAGATAGCTTAAAGAAGATGGTTCTGCTATGGGATGCTATAGATATTGTATATATGTGTATGTATGTCTATATATATATATATATAGTTCACAGGGAAGAACGGTATCGAACCATGTGCAGTTTCTCTGGCGCATTTCCCCGTGGATTCCTAGCGTCCCGGCGTCCGGGCGCCGTTACGTTGACCCTGACGTCGCGACGTCGCACCACGGACTTCGATGCCTTTCTTTAGGTATGTATAATACTTGTTTTCTGTAATAATAAGCACTGTCTATATTATATAGTATTTTGTATTTAATGCTACGTGAGTCTTAGAAATCATTTTGACTCCCTAATACAGGAAATCGATTGTTCATGAATTCGAAATGACGTCACTCTTTATCTATCTATCTATCTCTCTCTCTCTCTCTCTTTCGTTCTCTTTGGGACGCTTGAGTAACGCGTATTCCATATACTTATATATGGGGTTTACGGTCTCCTATGAATTATGCATATTTTCCGCGATACGAGTGCCTGAGTGATAGGGGAGTCGTTGGGTTTGACAGGCTGTAAATTAGAATGAAAAAAATTCTCTAGAACGTAATGCTTTGTTTTATGTGATTTTCAGATCCGCGTATATCTACGGGGATGCGTTCTCCTTGTGAGGGTGAACCGCGTTACAGCGAGATTAAAACAGGAAATGAAAAGAGAGAAATAAAGAGGCTCGGTGTCGAATGAGATTTACAATTTAAAATGGACTTTCCATTTGGGACGAGTGCTTCATGATTTTCACTGTCTTGTTGATCATTGTTAATCTCGTCCTAGAGGCTTTTTTTTCATTTGATTTTATCCAACAAAATACATGTATACGTTTTCATCCGTAGGATTGACTTTGATGTCATTTTTTAAATTTCTTTTTATTAGAATGAAAGCAAAACAGTCGAATATCCACTTTCACATCTGGATTTTATTTTGATATAAAAAATATATGTATAGCTAGTGTGTAATTAGGTGAATAGCAGTGGCTGTATGTAAAAATAAAAAATGGTGTATTCCAGTTTAATAACTAGAAAGGCAAAAACCTATTGGGAATACGCATACCCATGGACGACCACGGTATATTGCAGCCAATAAACGTATAGCGTGAAATATGGCTTATCGGTTTCGAGGGTATGCGTGACGACAAATACGAATATCCTATTCGCATTTTTATAGGCCGACTGAAATATCGCCTTGTGAATAATGCGAAATAGAGGAAACTGATTAAAGCGAGAAAATGAGTGTAGCAAGAGTGAAAAGAAAGAAGAAAATTTTTTGATGATCGTTTATAAGCGTTTGAATATTTTCTTGCAGTCAACTACGATAACTGTACGATATACGCTACGATCCGAACGTTTTAACGGATTGGAATTTACCCAGCAATATACACTGCCGTACATGAGTGCTAATGACTGTTATCATCGAGGGGTAATGCATCGAGATCGATACACACGTGTGCATATATGCACTGCCTATTCCTGGTGCATCTGTCAAATTTACCCTTCCGCAGGTTCCGCAGGCTAATAATTCTCTCAGCTCACTCGACTAACTTCATCCCTAACGGAAGCCTGGAGTTACGAGGGCTACTATAATGCTACTATATGTATATACTATGGTATAGTACGCACAGTAATATACGAAGCATATTGCGCAAGGCGTACCAAATTATTACGCTACATCAAATTATACGTATCACAGTTGTGCGCAAATATAATAAATATTTTAGCCCGTAACGCTGCACTTTAGGCATAAGTGCCCGATCCGCCTTGTGGATGCACCTTATGGCAGTGTTTTTCAAGTTTTCGCTACATTTGCTCAGCTTATCGGGACGAATACGTCACTGGCGGAACGAGCGAGCGAATTTAATGTGTGAGACTCTTAAGACGTCGAGGCAGCTGCCATTTATTTGGAGCAACAACCACGAAGACTGGGATATGTCTTTACTCGTGTAAGACTTCTGTAAATTTGTTTACTTAAAAATGTTTCTAGGATTCTCTTCTACCTGTAGTATTGTTATATTATAGATTCGTTATTGCTCGTCTGATTTGCTTGTGTAATCTTCATATCGTATTTTACTTTTTTCCCTCAGTATTTCCACGCATCCCAAAATCCGGCATTGATTCCCTTGGAAAAGTTAATTCATCAAATTCCCGAGTGCGGCAGCACAATATCACAATATTAACCTAGATAGCCGTTGGAGGGTGTCCAGATCTCCCGACGCGGATGCCAGCAAACCAGGAGTTTCCTTCAGGAACAATCGCCATAGAAATAACATCGGGATAACTTTTTGTCACGGCGTAACCATCCCGACCGTCCGTTCATTTATGCCTGTAATAAGTTTGATAAGATGAGAAACGATGAGGATTTCAAAACTTGTAACCTGTCCTTGTAAATTTCCAATATCAGTGACGATGATTATATAAGGGGAAAAAAATATCTATCTCGTAGCCACCCTGTCTGTGTCCTACTTATCTATAAATAGATGGACGCTTAATCGCGCCACGGGTAGTCCCTGAGAAACTTAATTAAAATTCAATACGTAAATGGAGGCAATATTCTAAAAGCAATAATTGCATTAGGCACTACGCCGGGATGTTTGCCCATAATTCAAGATCCCGTTACCCATCTATTAGACGTCTGTATGCACAGAGGGCCCCTTTATTTAAACGTTTCTGCATCAACCAGCCCTTCGTTCTTTTTTCTCCTTCGTATATCGTTACTTTTCATCCAACGGCCTGACTGCTTCGCAGCGGCCACACGCACGTGCGTACGAGACTAGAGAAAAAGTATTTTACAGAATTCGAACAACTGTCCAACTACCTTCGATTACTGTACCGTTCAATGGATGCTTTTGAATGATTATCACCCGTATTACTGATTTCCGTATATCCTTAATAACCACGAGCTCTCATTGAGGATTAATGGAAAAAAATCCTCTGGCTGTAGGGTTGCATTGTATTGTGTTTTGCGTATCTTTTCTCTCTCTCTCTCTCTCTCTCTCTCTCTCTCTTTCTTTTCCCTTCACCATAGAAAATATTGATCTCTCTTCAACGTTTAACAAGCGCATTACGTTAGCCCCTTTTAGAAGATCACACTTGCGACTTCAATGGTCCATGTAATCGGATTAGGCTACTACAATACACCACACTCTGTTCTTCACTGGCAGCAATGCTGTTGCAAATGTATAACGCTGCACGCGGATTGCATCTGTCCAAGTGTATCTTGCCGTGGTGCATATGTCTCACGTGGGTATGAAAGTATAGGGTCGAAGCTGACGGCGCGTAAGGGGGATACTGTGAACTTTTTCGGATTTTCCAATAGGACGCCATTGTCAGTTATTAGCTACGAATTAGCAGGGCCGATCGATCTGGCAGCACGAAACCAAACATGGCGGTACTGTTCCCTGCACGTTGTAAAAACGGGCGAGAATTTTATTTATTAAAAGAAAGATATTCGTTTTTTTTTTAATATATCATTCTAGTGCAGTGTTAGTCTGTTACTCACCGATCTGGTCTTTCTTTTTTATTTCTACTTAAAGCTGTGGCTCATAAAAACGTATGAAAAATAAATATACCGGTGCGAGTCAAACTTCCGGCTTCCGTCGTACCATTGTTTACGCACGTCTTACGTATAGCTATGTGTATCCGACATAAACACACTGACGACAATGCCTCCTTTTATGGATAAAAAAGAAACGACTGCTGTCTGCCCTCCAAAGTTTTTCAGCAACCCCCTAGAAAAATAACACCATACTTCGCGGTAGACCAAACAAGTATGGCCACTCTCCCCAAGACGTCTGCACTTTCGTCATCCTCGAGTGATCGATATCCTTCTGATTCCTTCATATGTGTCGCGGAACTGAAAGAGTACTGAAATAAAAATTCAAATAAAGGACACAACAATCATATCGAAAATTGATGAAAACTACTTTAAAAAAATCTTACGTCCTCATCAGAAGGTCGCTGGGACGCTTTTCCTTGGCACAAGACATTTTCTCGTCTTCCAGTCTGTTACCTCGGAGGATTTCCAGAGGCTGCGAAGAGCTGCAAGCCAATGAGATATATTTTCCTTTTTTTTTCTTTCTCTTTCCTGTCCACGTAGTAGCTCTCTATTTCTCTCCCTCTCTTACTCCTGCTTATGGTTTGGGGTAAACTAGCTCTATCTTTCTCTCTCTCTCTCTCTCTCTCTTATTCATCCTATGACTGTACCGCCACGTTCCTCTTCATCGCTCTTACATCTCTATCCTTTTGCGCAGGACAAAACCAGATACTCTTACTCCCTCTGACTAACGTTAGATCCTCTGAGGAAAACGGCGCCCGCCTGGCTGCCTGCCTTGCAGGCGCCAGCAAGCCTGCTCCAATACAGAGAGAATCTCGACATCATTCATTTCGTACCTCCCGCCAACCCCTTCACTGGCTTTTTGTCCCTTTGACAGGCGGCTCGTGTCTGATTTCAATGCTAGAAATCATCATGTTGTTGGTCATTGATCATTTAAAATATTTAATAACAGCTTAGTGATAAGTGCATTAACGTGAGTCCATTATCAGCGTCCTTAGGTAATACAGAGCATCGCTCATCCTGCTTGACTTTATTTTACTTTCCAAGCATCCTTCAGACTTTCGAGATCCTAGAAGATTTAAGTATTTAATAACCGTTCCCTCTTGACTTGAAATACGATACTTACCGTAGGATCATTCATAACGTGGCTTATTTTTTTATTTTCTTGTCTCTCTTCTTCGCATCTGTCCTCAGCTTGTCCCTTTCTATCTTTTTATCCCGCGTCGCACAGTCCACGACGTTATTGTCTCTAGTTTTTACGAATCAGAGATGATTTATCTTGCGTTTATTATAAAGAGTTTTCGAGATATCGGGAGTTGCTGTATCATGATAAAATTTCCAAGATAATTAATTCAATAGATGAGATCTGTTACCTATTTAAATTTACTGCCTCTGAGAGATGAACACTCAAACAGAAAATACTGGAGCTTTCGCGAGTTGTTTGTAAATTCGCAAGTGACAAGGCTGATTTAAAGCTGTCCGACAACCCTTCGAGATTCCATGCGATTTTGTTCTTCAAGAGAAACAAATCAACTGGGAACTTTAGACTACAGAAGAAGTATCTGAAAGTGAGAAAGAAAGAAGAGACTAACCTGACTCTTCGTTGACGTAAACAACAGCGTGACAAATGATAAACAAAAATGTACCTCCGTCCAAAACCACCCTAAAGACCCCGTGCATTTCAACGCCTCGCAAGAGACAAGAACCCCTACCGAGTCAGGCCCAGCATCCCTCTTGACGAGCCTTAAGTGTTTGCAGTTAAATTAAAAGAAACTGCCAGTATTTTATGTAAAAAAAAAGGACTAAATTCAAAGTCACATATGAAGAATACGACAGTCATAAACTTATATTTACCCACTTGAGACGCTGAAAAATATTTTTTTCGTACGGGGAAACAATGATTCGCATTGCGTAACAGGATCATGACTTCTTATCAGAAGCTGTCATTCCGTACCACACAGGATTTGACAATTAACCGCAGTCTTTTATGCAGAAAAAAATAGATATAAAAAACTAGTTAAAATAGGACAAAATCGTAGCTTCGTAAAGTGGTTCCAGTGACGTAGTGGTGTATTGAACGGCGTCAGGGTCTCCTGGCAAGAGCAGGCAGTGTTACCAACTGTTGGGAATTCCTGGCTAGGTCTCCGTGGGTGCGGTTCTCCACTTCATCCATTTGCTACCTCGGCTGTACCTGCTTGCCTTTAAACGGCGAACGTAACCGAACGTAGCCGAACGTCGAGCCGACAAGCCTCGCATAGCTCCCCCGCCACAGTCCGAAATCGGCCGCCGTGACGACAGTACGTAGACCAGTACGATATCCAATGTCTTATCATACTTAGTTCGATCATCGGTTTATTAGCAGTAACTCGTACTCGCGAGTGTGTCAGTGGATGCAGCGTGCCATCGAATAATATTAGCCGAACAAAAAAGAGACAAGATTGTATTCGCCATGGCAGCAAGTGGGCGTGCGGCTGCTGTACTCGTGCTCTTACACCTTATAGGTGAGTGATAAACAATTTTCTATGCGTCGAACGTCTTCCTTTATTTCTCTTTATTTCCTTGCCTTTCTTCATTGAAGCGTTAATTGGTACTTAAGAAATGTCCATTGCTGTCACTTTGACTGGAATATAATTCTTTATCGTAGAAATTCTGTCGCGTGTCTCTCTATAGGCGCTGCTTCGTTTTTTTTCGGGTTCAAATCTACAAGTGGCGGGATCACACTTTTTGAATTACAAATGGCGTCGGTACGACGTAACTGACAATTTTTTTTTGTATTTACGAATATTTTTTATGGCTCTTGCGAAGCTTTTTATTGTGGAACGTTAACGTTTCTTCCTTGTACTTCATTTAATTTGAAAATTCACCCAGAAATAATTTATCTTTAGTTACCTAAGCGCCTACCAAGGTTCAATTTCCTGGTTTTACGCGAGACAATTTAATTAGAACGGTGAGACTAATTGGATGAGTATCTAAACGTTTCGAGGCTCTATTGGTCTACTATTAACGCAGGTGGACGAGTGCGCGACACACTGTGTTATCTATATCGGATTTTACTACAATGAATCAGCCGTGGAATTTCATTGAATCTCTCACGGCTTAAACCTACTACGAGTAACAAGCATGGCTGCCATGTCGCAAAATGCTCGTCCAGGACGCTTCTTGACACCTGCTTTTCTCTTGGAATCAATTCGTCGCGTCGTACGATTCTTTTCATGTCTTAGCCAATATGTACGATTCATTCGATCGATACTGGATACAGCTTTGTGAAATTTCTTATTTCGACACTGTAGACCTAAGTGTTTGAAGAAAAAATAGTTATTTCAGCAGTAGATATTTTTGCGTTAGTACTGCTACGAATAAAAATAGACATCTTAGAAGAAGCATCTGTGTGTCTATGTAGATCACAGAATCACGATTTTCGGCTCTGTCGAATAATATTTCCTCAGTCAATATCAGTTTAGATAATTCAGCCGTTACTGCATCAGGAAGATACCAAACGAATTTCAGCATTTATCTTGTCAGGTAGCCATTTTCGAAGCTCGGCGAATCAGGATTATATTTATGCATAAAGAAATTCAATATCCAGAAATTCCAATGTCTGGCATACAAGAAAAATATGTGCAGAGCAATACCTGGGCTCGTATTGAAGAAATAAAGTTAGACAAAGCCCGTTTAATATTTTTCAAGAAATTTTACGAAGGAAGGGGACAAACAAAAATATGCCGACACCGTCGTAGCCGACAGGATGCCTTACACCTGAACAAACAGTTTCACCTGCTACGGCGCCAAAATTCACCTTGCTCTCTTGAGAATCCTTCACGGGAGACAGAATAGGATCCTAAAACCCTATGGGAGGGTTCCTTACAACAGCAATCTCGAAAAAGTTAGCAACAGGAGTTACCTGAAAAGTGACCCTGGTTCTTTGTCCCAGTTGGGTCGTCCCGGGACGATTTCAATCTCTCCCCAGACGAAGCTAATCCTGGAAAAGAAACTCAAGTACATCTAGCCATAACCAACTGCTAGAGAGGATCGTCCAGAAGGTAGGCAGGCTACTCGTAAACTTCCTTCGTCCTTGGTTTTACGATTATCATCCTCTACGGTATCCGCACCGTTGCAAACCAGCTACCGCCATTAATTTCATATCGTTCCAACTCGTTGCCCTTTCTTTGTCCTTTATTTTTCGCTACTCTACGTTTCCATTTTCTTTTTTCATTTTTTTTCTCCATCACTTTTCTCCTTTCTTCTCGAGCTTCGGTCTTTTTTACAAAACATCAGCAGTGACCATGCTCGACGCTTGTAATTTACAAACGACCGTTGGAGGAGAATACCGTTGTCGGACCGTTTCACTTTCAAACTGGCGGAAGGTACAGTCTCTGTCCAGGTAGCACGAGTATAGTGTAATATGGTATAGTGTAGTTGGTAGCATAGTCTACTATACTGTATTTGTAATATATATACATATACAAACACACACACACACACGCGCGCGCAATGGGAGAATTCTCTTTCGCGCTTTTGCGTTTATCGGTCTCGTGTCACACTATTCCTTGTGGCATTCCGTTGTGGTTCTCTCGAGGGTATGCGTAACGCGAAGAGAATGACGGCGCCATTGAGGAAAGTCCTCCGGCTCGAATAAGAGGGGCAGCCATTCTTTAAAACGAATAAAAGGGTCTCCTGAGTGTCCTTTGACCTCTGCGTCTCTCAGAACACGGCACTTACATATTTTAACGCTGCTACTCACTCGTGAATTACAGAATTTTTGGAAAACTCTATTTATTGTATCTTTATCTTTTTTTTCCTTTTTTTTTCTTTATCAGGGTCTCTTGAGGTTCTCCAAGCGAATTTTACATTGCTTTCGCATTCCGGTAACGGAGGTAAAAGGATTTTTTTCGATGTCACTTTCCTCTAAGTTATTTGTGAAGAAATAAATAAAAGAAGAAGAAAGCATTATTATCGTACCAAAGGAAGGAAAGGGATCAAAAATGGGTTGCTCTCTCTCTGTCACGATTTCCCAAACAATGCAAACCTGCGTAACCCATGTAAATGGAAATCGTGTTACGTCAATTCGGAACTGACTTTATTTCAATAAGAAATGGTCAGCGTGACTAATACGATTGGTCGCGATCATTTCTTCAGAATGATCCATTCGTAATAAAAATTTCCCACGATCCCTTTTCTAGTTGTCTATACGCTGTTTACTAGCTAATTCTCGTTTAATCAGTCCCAATCGTCCTGTACCGATATCTTTGATATGCCTACCAGGAAATTTCGTCGTTATCGCCGTACTACTGTTTAGCGACAACAATGAAACATGCACGTATCATTTTGACACACGATACAGTATTATTGATACTTCGTATTCGTTCTGGGTAACCGGTTCAGAATTCTTCCAAAGAAATCTTGATAACCGTCACAACAGTGTACCATAGTGAACCTCTGCGTAATAGGAGCGATCCCAATCTTCCTAGCGAATGCCCAATCGGATTTCTATCCTAGCGGGAATTTTCACAGCCGTTAGCTGTATACATTACGTTTGCGGTTTTATCAATTCTTTGCCTAATTTTTCCGTAACTTTTTTTTCTAAGACCTTTTTCAATGCTCCGACGCCTAATTGTCGATACAGAACGTTTGCGTCGTATCTGACTTCTAATCTAAGAGACAGTGTACTCTCAGGACCATAATCATCACTATATATATACTATCTCCCGGGATGATTTTTATTTGTAAACGGAATTCTTGGTACGGCCGATAGTTTAGCGTACGCACGTTTCATTACGTGCGTATAGTTAGGCATACTATAGTGAATCGGGTATAGTATAGTAGAATAGTAGTAGTAGTACAGTCCAGTATTATTAATCGGTGAAAGGACTGCACGCCATTCCTCAAGAGCGAGTAGAACGTCACGTGCATCGTCTCCCGGGGCATTCTTAATAATATGAGATTCTATGATGTCACGGGATAGACGAAGCAGAGGATTAACCGTACTTGACGTGAATTAAGTCTACCAACCACCCACGAGCATGCTTATACAGACGCCATAAGGAAGTCGGTGGCATATACGTATTACTAAAATAACATTAACCTTACGTCTACGGTTTGGTCCATACCCTGGCTTCTGTGCTGTGTCTGATAACAGAGAAAGAAAATCGTCTCGAGTTACCTTATTTCTTTTTACAAGCTTGCCAAGCCGTATTAGTTAGTTTAGGTTTTTGAGATTCGAGACGAGTTTTTGAATCGTGCACTTCTTAACGGACGTTGAGTGGTGATTTTTTTGAGGCTCGAGACTGAGGGGAGCATAGACAAATTTTTCGTACCCCCGTCCTTTTCACCGCAATCGTAAAATATACTTAGTCTTTCCACAATCCTTCAACGTGTGTCATACGCGTATCGCGTTTGGATGCGCGCATGCGCACACGATGCGTTGTACTACGGTTATAGTCCGCTTGGAATTTGAATGCTCGTCAAAGTGACACGGAGCTTCGTGATTCGGTGAAAGCACCGTCGGGCTGAGCATAGATACGGAATGAGAACTAAAGAGCGGGAATAAAGGGAAGAGGAAGATATAAAGGAGCGGAGAAGAAAAAAAAAATGGTAGAGCACACGAAGCCAAAGGAGGAACGCGGTAAAGATGGCCAGCCGTACACAAAAGAGCTACCGAGAACGGGACACGGTTAAGGTTAGGTGTGGCGCTGGAGGTTAGGTTAGGCCTTCGCTATCCTCGATGTCAGAGAGAAACCCTCTCGTGGGTTTTGTGAAAACCTGTTTTGGATTTCTGCCAGCACAACCTGCTGTGCCGACCTGGGCACCCGCACCTGTACGGACAAAGGGGACCCTTCTTAAACTTTTCAACAGACCACATTCAAAATGTAAAGATAATGATAGCCAGGCGTATACCGGGTGTTCGGAAGAGTCCAAACGACCACCGATCCAAAACCGGGGTAATTATCCTCTTGCGTGATCGGCTCTTTCCGGATTCCCTCTTTACGATTATTTTTCTACGATCCGTACGACGATTTTTCATTTTGCAGTTGTCACGTATCTCCTTCACACAGTGCAGTCTCTTCTGGACCCCTTGGTGCCCTTAATAATTCTTTTCCTTTTTTTTTTTCTTGTCAACGTTCTCTTTTAATAACAGTCCTGTCCGACCCTTACCGTGCAGTAACTACTGTTAACCCACGCGATCTGCTCGGTTAACTATGGAAGCGTAGACTTCAGACTCTTGTTATTATTAACGGAGGTCAACCGTGTCTCCTAGCTTGCACTTCCGTTAGTCCACTGTGGTTATTTCCCGTCCAAGCTGGATTAGAGGATCGACCTTAACTCTCCCTCTTGCGGATCTCCTTCGTCTGGCACTTGAATCCGTGAGAATCAGGACGCCGAGGAATATTTGGCTGCGTTGACTAGCTTCCGTAAACGTTGGTCGTTTATGCTCTAGTTTTTAATTGCGACTGAGCTATTATTAACCGAGATTAAACGAGGTTAATTGTATCAAAAACTTTGTGGCGACCGATCGACATCCGATTTTATACTGGACATTTTTTTTCGGTCTACCTGTAATTTCTTCCTTTGCCCATTCTTGCACTTCTCGTTGGTACTGCTGCTTTATTATGCAACGCCGATATGCAACTGCAGCTAGTTCGCACGTGCGAATTCACTAGGATTTCTGGATTAGTCATATAAATCCTCTGCGAAATCCTCGTAATTTCTACTGGCTCATGATTCAGCTTCTTATCGACATCCGTGTGTGCTACGTCGACATTTTTTTTTCCCGTAGTTCCTGGAAGTACTGACTCATTATCATTGGTTCGCTCTTCTTCGCATCTGCAATTCGATACTCTTGGTGCATCCTGCTGACACTATTGACCCGATCCACGTATCCTATGCACGTAATAAATATTTTATCCGACCTTTCGGCGAGAAATGTTTATACTTTCGGTACGACGCCAATGATAAATATTATTGAATCTCTACTCTGTATTTATATGCCGGCAGATGATTGGCCGATAATTACGTCTCTTTATATTTATTTATGCGATACCGCATACAGACGTGACGTTATTACTCCCGGACGTATTTAGCGTCATTATCGTTAATATTATCAAGTGCAGTAAAGATACTCTAGTTAAATATTATGCAATTTAAAATAGTTAATCGGATGCTTACGATGAAAAATTAATTTATGTCCGATGACTTCGTTTACGTCAGTCTCTCGATTTTGGTCCGTGCACGTTCACGCTAGGCTGTTATGAAAGTCAGAGTCAATAAACTATTCTACTTCAAATAAACATTGGTACAGTATATATATATACACCGTGATACAAAAGTCCAGCTTTGTAAGATCGATCTGGACGGACGTGTACATTAAAAATTGTTGTATATATGCGATATAATACGGCAATCATTGCCCTGCTAATCTACTGCTGGCCTACTGAATCGGCTAGTAATTTCGAAAAGAAGTTTTAATTCGCACTACCTCCCATAACGAAAGGGCATATATAATACTTGATCGATATTTGAACAATTAAGACCACGTGTCGCATAGAAATTCGTACCCGTGACAATACTCCCATTGAATGCCATACGGGTCACGTTATAATTGTCGATTGAAGTTCGGTAGGCGCAGGATCTACTGTATATGTATATATGTTTTGGATTATATATATATATATAGCAAAAAGTTAATTTATCATTTCCGTGGGTGCAAATATTTACCGAAGGGGTTGGGGTGGTAGTTACGGTGGGGTTGTCACGACTATACGGGGAGAGGTGGCTTATTATAATTAATAGCTACGAGTCGGAGGAGAAAAGTATACGAAGTCATTTTAACTGAATGGACCCGTAATTCAGGTGGGGACCCTTTTCTTGTGAATAGACCTTAATTCGAGTTCTATACGATGAAAGATACCACGGCGTATCTTGTCACGCGTCTGTTATTACCGCAAAGGGTGAGATGGGAATGAGTGACGTTGAGGGTTGATTTTGATTGATTGTTTGGTGAAACGTCTTTCTGGAATTTTTGACTAATTCAGGCGGGTTACCTTTGCCGTCGACGCCTTGCCATGGCAAGACTTGCAGGTCTGACGAAATGATTAAGTTCGGGTCGAGATTCGGCACGTTATCGTTAACGATTAAATAAATGTGTCCGGCGCATTATCGCATTCCATCGCGCGACCTCCTTCCCGTCGATTTATCAATTCGCGACGCGATCAATTTACAATTGAATTTATAGACGCTACGGTGAAAATCAAAGTGGAACGTTATCGTTTGAAAAAAATATTTCAAAACTTATTTATCGTGGTATATTTTTTTTTATTAAAATGCATTATCGAATCATTTCTATAAAGTCACAGGAAGATGCATCCTTAAGGGAAGGAGGGTTCCTTCTTTTTTTCAGATTAAATATATATACTTATATATATTATTCGGGTTAACGGTATGTTTGTCTTTCTCTCTCGCACGTAAGCCCCCATAAGTCCGTCTCTCTCGCACTCACGGCAGGTATAGGAAAATCGAAAAATTCTCTAAATTTCCGTCATAAACTCCTATTGCCAATTTTAACAATGAACACGGCGAAGCTACGGTTTTGTCAATACAATATTGTCAACCCGTGTCGTCGCATGACAGCTGTCAAATTTGCCCACAACCCCTAATAACCGTATATTTCAGTGTGTATATATATATGTACGCCATGGGGCTGGAATCGCATAACGGATACGCCTGTAACAACCGTGACGGTTAATCCATAGTGATTTTTCGCCACGTGTCCCTACCACCTACCCAGGTACTAACATCTCGAGCGAGATACACGATGTCGAAGGGTGGCTGTTAAATAATTGAATTTAGATTCAAGGGTTGTTCACATTGTGCCCTCTCCCTCCGCATCCCCTCGTCTCTCACCCTCAATTAATTTGTGGGGCTTCTCGCGTGCCCCTTGGCACTCAGTTTCATCCCTTGTAAGTCTTCGCTGCTTGGAAAAACACTGGATAATTTTGTATTGTTTAGACTCGACGCTTTCGCCACTGATTGGTAGTGAACTTCAGTAGAACCTCCATTATCCGAACACAATGTTTCCTTCTGAAAACCGATTTTGTACGTAGGTACGCGACACGTCACGTACCATGTAACCAGGGGTATCTTATTATCTGCACCCCCTCCCCCCGCCCCGGTTGCCTATTAGCGTTTGAAATATACGGATCATAGTCTTGTACCCGATACCAACCTAACCTAACTCTATAAACTGGCAAGAAATATCACGTAAATTTCTTAATCTAGCACGACACTACCCTTTCGCTTTACGAGACAGGTCAGGATACATTAACCACCTACCTACCCACCCACCCACCTACTACGTCTCCTCCCGTTTCCCGTTATGAATTATTCTCGTGGACGCTTCTCATCAATCACGACGCTCTCGTCGCGACGTCGCAAATTCTCGTAGAAGCCTTCGCAATTGAATTGCAAATTACGAGAGTGCATTTCCTCGAACGTGGGTGTCGATGCTTCTTGACACGCTTCGTTAATGGGATTATCATTTCTATCGGACCACGTGGGATGAGCGCGGAGTTATTATCGTTATTGGAAATTTACGAAAATTTCTCATTTGTACGAATTTTCAACACCGTCTCGTATCTTCACCTGCTGACGCTTCTGTGCATACGCTTGTAGAAGGTACAACGAATGTAACCGACATTGCACGTGCACCGAGGTGCATATGCAGAAATGCATTGCTTGAGATGAACGGCTGAAAACAGGCTCTCGTATAATATGACACTTAAGTACTTGGATTTAAAGGGGACAATGGGACTAGGTAATGCGAGATAGCTAGGAAATCTTGCAATTCCACGGTTACGATTGTCACGTACGGTGTCCGTCGTGCCATGAGAATGCGTCGGGTTTATATTTGTTCGCGGGAGGCTGGGATGATAACCCTGATGGGTTCGCAGCTCCTGACGGATTCCCCTTTTTTTTTTTAAATTATATTAGAGGCCTATTGCGCCCGTGCCGCACCAGCATCCCATAAACTATTCAAAAATTATTTAATATCTTTACATTTATAAAGTAACCGCAATCTGTCAAATTGACTTCACGCAGTGAGCGCTTAAGCCAAAACGGCAAATTTATACGCATCGAACGAGTATAGCGACCATCAATCGGCATCGCGAAAAGCGATGACGGAATTTCGAAATATTTTTGATATGCGGTAAATTAACTCCAACGTGGACCTTACACCAAAAGCATTGTTGGAAATCGTTAACACTCCCTAGAACTATGCGTTTTGTTTTCAATGTAAAACCTCCCGGTTGTCGCGTTACGGCCCAAAAAATAATTGCAATCTGTCAAACGGACTGCACGCCGTGAACACGCACATCAAGCGACAAATTTGTACGCATTGAACGACGATAGCGATGACCAATCGGCATCACGGAAAAGCGTATCTTCAGGACGTCATTCTCATCTCGGCCAATCGATTGCATTGTGTGTCTGTTGTGTGTAAATATATATACATATATTTAATGTTTTACATAACTCAATTCCCTTGGTACATTTTAACGCTGACGTCTATAAAAATTTTACTGACATTTCCACGTTTTGCCCCTCACTCCTCACCCCTCTTTCCAGCCTCGTATCTTACATCCGCATCCCTTGACGCAGGGGTGTGCACACGAGCGTGACATCCATCCTAGTAGAAACAGGGAACGTCGTGCTCGAATACTAGAGAAGGACGTATGCATTTATACCATGGCGTACTAATGGCATTTTTTGAGAATTACAAAATATTGCAGTGGCTCTTTTAATTGTTTAAATAATTTTTTTCCTGAAATTCATTGCGAACGGGTATACCTTTCTGCGTACAGTTGTACGCGCCAAGAGACACTCTTTGTCTTATCTGTATGTATGTACTTGCTACATAGTCTAAACATCATATATATTTCATAAGGATGCTCGACGCCACGTGGTTGTTTGCCTCTTGTGCAAGAGCCGAACACTTGCGCGCCGCGTGTGAACCTCGGGCTTCCGCGGTTTCCCAAAGGCTCTTTAACGGCGCGTAACGTTTACGGGTGGGATCGCGCGACGGATGACCTGCTTCGCGAGAATGACCCATCGCCGAATGCGAACGACCACGATACCGCTGCACGACGACGGTGCCTCTTGGGAAATCGTAAAGGCAAAAACGTTGTCGTGGATTAAATTTTGTTTTTTTTCCCCGAAAAAATTTTATTTATACTGTATTGGTATATTTTTTTAATACGTTGATTGACGGAAGCCGTTGGAAGATCCTTGATTACCCAGAAACCCTTTTGGTATCGGTAGCGAAGCGCCATCTGTCCGTTTCCTGTGACGACGCGTACCCCCGGAAACCCTTAGAAACCCTCTGGTAGAAGAGGCTGGATAAAATCAGATATATCCAACGAGGGAAAAATTACGGCAATTTTCACTTCGTTAGGATGGAAACCCCTTGTGATGACTGAGAGGGAGGGGGGAAGCCAAGGGATTGCTCTGGTGGGTACGGATATCGGGAACGGTACAGGATTCCCTGGGGATGGACGGGCTTTTCGAATTATATCCTTTGAATCTTCAATTAGAGTCGCACGTTATGCGGGACACGTCCCGCTAAAACTTGTGCCGGGAATACTAAAACCGCATCGCAAACAGGATCAATACTAGGCCAAGAAGGCAATATGGCGCGTGTCCCGCGTGGAGACACGGTGCACGGTGCGTATAGGTACACATAGGTAGGCTTTGTCCCATAGGTCTCCCTCGACGGTGCTCTCGTGTCCCCCCGTTAGCAAGTGACTGAGTTAGGGAGTTTGGGAAATGATCCCACCTTCAAGTCGGACAAAAGGCGGGAATGCCATTAAGACGTATCCACATGTGCCCGGAATGTAATGTAAGAATGAGATACGTGAACACCTAGAGATACTTTTGGAGTGTCGTCGAGTAAATTTCGTGACTTCGCCTTTTTCCCTTATACTTTCTAAAAAAAATATATATATACATATATATACAAGGATCGTCTCCTGGGATCTGACTTTTCGGAGTCTCAAAATCGCCCGTGAAATAATTATACACAATCTGGGTTAATCTGTTTCTATATAGTAGATACAGCTTCCTGAACGCATCGAGCGATCACGAACGGATTGATGTATAAAAATAACCGTGTTCTCGAAAACGACCAGCGATCATCCTCTCTTTCCTTCTTCATCGGTCTACATCAACAGGTCTCTCTCTCTCTCGCTCCCGTCTAGATCTTCCCTCGTAGTACGTCGTCTGCATTCCCAGAGGGAACGATCTGAGCTACTTGGCGGAGAAACCTTTCTAGCGATGCGATCGATCTTCGGCCCGTGCAAGTTAAACTCGACGATTTCGAGATTTGAGCTTTTTTAGGGTAGCTTCCGTTCTTTTTCTGTCTTACTGCATAATAATAATGTTATACGTGGGTGGATCCGTGGCGTCGAGACACGCGATACCTTCAAGGCCCTACGATCTACTTCTCGTAGAGGAGAGGAAGAGAGAGAGAGAGAGAGAGAGAGAGAGAGAGAGAGAGAGAGAGAGAGAGAGAGAGAGCTTCGTTCAATGAAACTTGTCTGCGGATAGAACGGAAGAGGGAAAAGATCGTATTTCGAAGTTCGATAAATCCCCACGCATTCAGGCACCTCACGCACGTGCGTTCACGTATGCACTATAGAGGTCCACTTAGCGTACGCGTTAATATACTTGTGGGATACCCAGGTACCTTGTATCCCTGTATAGTATATAGATACGTAGCAGGTGTATATATATGTATAGTCTCTAGTACAAGGAAGGCCTTCCCACGTGAAACAATGGCGTGGCGTGGAAAGGCGTCTCGAATTTCGCTGAATCAAAGGTGGCGTATGATGCACCACGTGATCACCTGCGGTATCGGTCAGGGGTGAAATCGATTTTGTCTAAGGTTTTTTTTTCCTCTTTTTGTACGGGGCTACATTATCCCGCGATTTTTCTATAGTGTCATTGTCATGTCGGGAACAGCCTCAGGAGACGAGAGGACCGAACGGCGTCGTCTGAGTACCGTTGGACACAAAGGCTTCGTATTACATTTCCACTCTACTTTTTCTAGTATCTCCTTGGTTTTAGGTACATGTGTGTGTGTGTATATATATATATCGCCACTCTGGTTTCTTCCTGGACGAGCGACTCTCTTAACGACTATACAGGTCCTTACAAATTACGAACTTACCCAGAGAGGGTCGTGGGCAATTTATTGTCGATTCCTGGTTTTATTTTTTCCCCCGCTGCTCGCCATCACGTGACGCATCGTTTAACCGGTAGAACTGTTTCCGCTGATCCGAATCTCCTGTGTTGATCGTTAATAACATTTTTCGGCGGTTCTATTCGAACGGACGATTTATTATTTCGTTATATTACCGGAAGGAGTGCAAGGAGGGGATGGTGGGGAAAAATGACCCGTGGTTGTTATCCCTTGGCGCTAGATCCTAACCAGATCTTCTATTTTTTTTTTCTTTGTCTCGATACCAATCTGAAATTTTATTATGAAAATTATCTTTTTTTTTGTCGTACCCTCAAACGGGGATGAAGGGCACGCGCACTGATTTATGTTTGACGTAGGGTTGAGACTCGGGATCTGTAGGATGGAGGGGAGGGGAATAATGCATGGTCGCGGTCGTGTGCACGCGCCTTTCGAAAATCCTGCCACGAGTCAAGCGACTGCCTCGTATCGCCCTGCTTGGTTTCATCATCACCCTTCGTCCACGAGTAAAGTCATTTTTGTGACAATAGCGATAAAAGCTGAGCCACCTCCCCAAGCAATGCGCGCGAACGCCCCCGCAATTACGCTGTTTATGTAAGGGCGTGGCTTTCTCTGGACTAATTCAGCGGGACTAAAGCTTTGTACCGTTCACGACGCAAATAAAGCTGGCTTATTGCTTTGAAGATTGGCGTATTTATACATATACGTGTATATATATACACACACACACAACGTATACCGTAGATCCACTGACAAAAAGTTATTAGTTCAAGCCCGTAATAAAAAGTACAAGCGATAAGTAAAATGTCTAGGATGATTCTCGATCGTACTGCAAATGTTTCCTCCCTTGACAAATAATGACCTAATCCTCGATCAGAATCAGAGCGTAAATCCTAACTGGTACCTATGACCCGTCCGATTGATCGAGACGCTTTTATTTCTAACGTATGAAATTCGTTTGTCGGTTTTCTGATTATACCCACGTCACGCGATCTCGACCCAGACATTCGTATTATTCGTTATATAATGTTTTTCAACGTTGCCTGCTTCTTGCTCGCTGGTAATTACCAGCGTGTGCCCTGAGAATTCCTGAAACGTGGTTACTCGTCGACGCAGGTAATCGGAATGACGTTAGATCGCGAGAACGTGTATGTGGGGGACGCGTGGAATTCTGTGGAGATTTTGTCACTGGCGTGGAAAATTCCTGGTCGTGCGTTCGGCTTAGCGAGAGATGCCACATATATTGGAGTTAGGTGTATATCTCTATGTATACGCGTATATAGAGATATAACGTATAGACACATGGGGATTGGATCGGGCGTAGGTAGGTGGTGATTTGCCAACTTGGCAAATAACGTAGCGAACTCCGATATATCCTGCGCGTAGGGATAGTTTGGCAAACAGTGACGTCAGCCCATGAGAACGATCCTCGAATCTTATCCGTAATTGACCGGCAACAGATTTCGTCAGTTAATTCCTATGACCCCCCGGGCGTCCGTTCCTCGCTCTTCGAAGGGGCCGAGAAACGGGGGGAGGGGTCAGTCTCGGGATTTAATGGTCGCCCTTAAGGGGTACTTTTTCCCGATATCTCGCACAGACGAGTAATTTTGATATATCGATATTGTCGGTCTTGGTGACGTACTCTGGAAAACTTGGGCCACTCTCGGCTATTTTGGGGTCCCGCTTTCACGATAATATTGCCCCGTCGGGACGCGGACTTGCACCCCGAAATAATAGAGAGCCCCCGGCGAAAATCGGGTAGTAAGACGTGATATATGAGATGCTATAACGTTATTTCACGTGTTCGATCTTTACGGTGTATTAATTTTTTTTTTAATCCCAACCGACAGATCTCTGTAGGACTCTAGGCGAGCGGACGTATATTCCTCGTCGTCATCCCTCTTGCGAAATAGGGGTTGAATGGATGTACTCGGATTGATACACTGTACTTGGATCCTGTAACTGTGTATATCCATAGTTGAAGAGCATTCGAGATGAGAAGGGCTGACTTTTATGAGTAACGACAGAAACTGGCCTGCATGCTGGTCAACCTAATAAAATGGCGGCGGTACCCTCGTTAAGGTGGTTCCTTTAAAATTAATTTATTTCATCCCCCAGCGAAACATTCGTAGCAACATGAAACTGTGACGTCCCGTATGACGGACCTCTGTATACATATATGCTGTGCGTATAAGTTGACTGTCACTCGTTATGACGGATCGTGGATTAGCTTTTTATTAAATAACATAATGTAACGGACCTGACGGACGTATATTCACGGCAGTCTGGTTTATAATTGATGGGGGGTGATTCCGGTTTCGGGGCACGGGGTGCAATCTATGCCCTGATAGCCCTCACAGCCGAAGGGGGGGAACTCTATTCTCAAATTGAGATTGACAGTTAATTTCGGTGGGGTCTGTGGGTACCGAACTTTCGAACCATCAAATTGGCCTTCCGCTCTCGCAGGACACGTTAATATTGTACCAGCAAGTGTTAAAGCAAAGTCCCAGGATATCGATAGAATCCGGCGTCGCTTTAGACGTACTTGGTAAAAATTCGATTTGAAGTTTTAAATATTGCTCACGATCGATGGAGATAAGGAAGGTGGGTTCGCTTTATTCCCTAGATTCTAGGGAAGCTCGTTCACCGCGGGAAAGCAAAGGGCATTTGAATGTGGTTCGATGGTGTAAAAACTTTGAAAAATTGAATTGACCGCCTTAAAACTTCTTTCGCTTCCGTTTACTCAGCCGGAATACGAATAAGAGAAGGCACTCGACCCTGGACTCAACTTTTGAGTGAAACGGCGTCTCGCGCACTCGTAAAGTGACGCTGAAAAGTGTAATTTCTCATTCAGACACTTGCGGCAGCCGTGCGCTCGAGAGCGCAAACATGGCCGATCTGTGGATTATTAACGTGAGACATGCGGCGAGAGCCTCGTGCCAGTATAAAGCAGTCGTAAAAAAAAAAACTAGGCGAAATGAAAGTTTATATTTTCTTGCTTTTCGTTGTCATGGGAACTCCACGTCCTGCTGATGCTTCCGACTGACGGGATCTCGGGATAGTATCGACGGTCGGGATATGTGACACTCCTTGCGCTGTATTCGCTCTACTGCTGCTGGCTCCTGCCCCGGAGTTTTCGGGCGAGGCCGGGGATTTTAGTAGAGGGCGAACGAGGCTAGAGAGAAACGAACACGAGCTGCCGAGGGTGAAGGATAATAGCAGAATAGGGATAAGGGAAAGTAGGAGGAGGGGGAGGAGGAGGAGGATGACGGACGTGGAGAGAAAGAAGAAAAATGGGGAACGGAAAATCGTGGAAAACAGGCAGAATGCGAAATGACAGGAGGAACTGAAATAAATTGACGGCATGGCGTGGCAGAGCATGGAGGAGCGGGGGGGATCCACCCCTCTACCAAAAGTCGGGAAACTGAATTATTTAACTCAAGACAGTCTTCGTTCACGTCATCGGTATATCCTCCCTCCCCCATGGTATCCCGACGTACTCTGGGTTTTTTCTTTCAGATGGGAATTTAATTTTACTCCTATAGAATGAAGAAACCACAGATACATGTCATTTTGCAAGATGACTCCGCCATTCATTCGAATACTTCTCTCGAACTTTCTATAATATTCTTGTGAACCCCCCTCCCCCTCTTTGTCTTTTAATTCCCAATTGAGATGCCATCGAACTTCCTGATGAAACGACAAGAATGTTTCAGAACTTTCTGTATGGCATTTAGAGTACCAATAACGACGAGAAATCGCCTCGCCCCAAGGTCCACGATGTTCTTATAGACCCGGTAATCGATCAATAGGAATTTTCCTAGCATCGGAAGGAGAAGTGAAAATAAGAGCAAAGAAAAAAAATTAGAGAGAAACGTTACTGCATCAGGAGTATTCTGCACCCCAGCTTTACTTGGTCAATAAATTAAAGGAAACTGGCTTTTAGCGTGGACCATCACCTGGTACCACCCTTAACCCCCAGGGTCGTGAATAGCGAAACCCTTTTACCAAAATTGCCCGATCGTTCTCTCCTATGCAGGATAACTGTCCCTGGCAGGTTTCCTCTTCTGCTAAAGTGCATCTTGGGAAAATTTCCCGGAATACAGGCCCACGGGTATCACTAGCAATTCTGATAACGAGGCTGTTACGTATCACTAGACTCGATGCCAATAAACACTATTAAAGTCGACGAAGAATCTTCTTCGCTGCTCAAGACAGTCGTTAAGTCATTTCGTAATGATGCTCTTATTTCTTTTCTTCATCTCGAAAAATATCAGGTGATCACGTCGTTGTATTATCAGAATTTATGAGAAAGTTTATTTGAATTAGCCGCCTCTCGTGTTTAACTCAAACATCGCTTTACGATTTTATAACGATTACGTCACTCGTGATTCGCGCTCTACTTCAGACACCACTACAAAATAAAATGTATATATATCTATACGTAAATATACATATATTTCAACCAGCCTGTGTATATACATATATATACACGCATCTTCACTCCCGTATCAGATGACTATCGTGTTGAGCGTAAAGCCGGCTTTAAGTAACCTTACGCCCTGGACGTTCGCTCTGACGATCCTTCAACCTTTCAAGGTTCTACTGATTAACTAACTACCTTTTACCTCCATCCTTGTAGCTACCCATGCTCCTTGGGCCGTTTGAGTAATTCCATTTACGCGCGAGCACCGCACTAGCGCGATCCTAACGAGCGCGATCAAAGTATCGGAAAGTCTGGGCAGACGTCAGTTTCGTTTTTCGTCGAGCTACCTACTCTCTATATTCTATTCCGATTGCCAGTCGTTAACCGGAAGATTGAATCACCAGGAGCAGAGCCGAGCCTCTAATAAAAGGGAGAGACGAAGCTCCAGTTGAATTGAGAAGAGAAAATTTAACGAACTTTCTGAGCGAGAACAAGATGGACGTGCAATTTTAATAAAGCAGTATCCGCCCGACGGCGAAGTAATACGACGGTACTGTAGTACCTTACATTCTAAAATTCGTCGTTAAACCGCCGTTTAATTTCCTTCGCGAGGGGACGAGATTAAGGTTGCTTTTAAAAAGTGTTTATTTGATCTTCACTCCGCTCGAACCCTGAGTCAGTATGTCAAGGATGTCAGTCACAACAACCCTCGGCGTCCCACCGAAGCGTCTCTCTTGCGATCTAACGGGGGCGTCGAGGTAACGTAGAGACTTGTTTAATTCAAACACGCTGCTTTATTTGCTTCGCATAAACGTGGCCAAGCACCACAGACGTTCCTATGTATAAATATATAAAAGACAAGTGTTTACGAGATCCAAGAGATGAAAGGATGACATTTTATGTCACGTGACAGACGAATAAAAAAACATATCGCTCGAGTCGACGTTATCTCGCGCGGTTATATTTAATTAGAAAACTGTACTATTGACTCGCTTTTATTGCTCCTTGCATCCAGCCAGTCATCTTATCATCTCGTCGTTACCCATACATCCTCTCACCCTGTCACCTTTATGATTATTGTATTTCGAACGAATTTCGCTCGTGTTTTTAGCTCGCCCATCGAGCCACCCAGTCGGTAAGGAAGTTCTTAATTACGTTAGTTTATCGGCAAACTATTGGAATTTACAAGGGTCCGTCTCTGTACAATGCAACCATAAGTGACTAATCAAGAAAGTTTAATCGCAGTAAACTGCGAAATTCCAGAAACCCTCGAACGGCTATAAGAAAAGCCTTTGCAAGACCCTTCCCTCCCGTTTACCCCCCCCCCCCCCCCGACCCATCCTTCCTTTCCGCGTTAACCAATTCGATATCGGAATTTGATGAAATCCTCCTACTACAGTTTCACCATCTTCCCTCCCTCAACCCCTACCCTTTCGCGCTACTGGGGACTCCTCTTGCGCGTAGATCGAATTCTTCCAGCTCGAGTGACATGTCACTAAGTTTACTCAGTTTCCCCTTCGCGTGTACATAGAGCGCTATCTACATAGCTAGCTATGTACATACCTTCTCTATATACTTAATTCTAAGGAAGTTATGTGTATATGTGTTATAGGGTAGGTACGCTGCGTCGGTTACGTAGGAATCTGTGTGTATATATATATGTACATATATATTGTATATATGTATACGTATGCACCAAGAGCGCAGGGGCCCCCATTGAATGGCCCCTGGGGTGGGCTATGCCAACAAACCCCTAACTAACGTAAATAAGATGTCCTAAGGGGGTACCCTCGCGCACCACGTAAAGCCCTCTCTGATGAACTCCCGGCCAATTACGGGGCTTCTTCTCGAAGATTCTCCACGAGGAATCTACCTCTACGCTTCTATTTTGCTTGTCTTCTTTTTATTTTATTTTATTTTACCCTCCTGCGCCATCGCACGGTGCACTTGAGATTCGCCTATTCTAACTCTGATAATACAGCGTTACACGTGGCTTCTTATTGTATACACATTTCTCTCCCACGCTTTTATTGGATATAACAGTGGGTGAAGATTTTTTTTTCTCAAGGAATTCATACTGGTTTCAATATCGTAACGCACGTCACCGACGCTTACTCGCACCACGATTGTACGCGCGCATATGGTTTAACGCAAGCGCAGCATCCTAAGCCCCCGGAGTTGTTTTACATTTCCTAGTTACTAATTTCATCAGTCACCCTTTTTTTCTCTCCTTTTTTTTCTACTCCACGTTAATTCACTCAATTCGCACTTCCTGTTTATTCCTATCCCGCGCCCATGCACGCGTACTCATTCTCGCTCTCGCGTCGTGTCGTATCTGCACGCATCGCTACCCGGCAATGATATTAACTCTAACGTCCGACCAGTCATCAAGGGCTTCGTAACTAGTCGTCAGTACTAGTTTTGTCGTAGACACCCTAGCGCGTTGTCGTGTTATGGAAAGTTACGAAAGATGAGCGGCGAGCCGACATTTTGTTTTTCCGTCATCTGCGTATACGTCCTTGGGACGCCGATCAAGAATCACGTGTGTAAGAGACTCGACTGACGTACTGGGGGATGCATTCTTTGTATGCATATATGTATCCTCCATACATACATATATATATGTATATACTGCCGATAGGAGTTTTATTATGCGAGATGCGTTGATTTGATAAAAAATTAATTTTTTTAAAATTTGTTTGTTACAGCGCACGCGAACGCCATGTCCTTGAACATTTTGCCCAGTGGCGACGTCCAGACGAAACCCATCGATTCCAGCATCATCCTCACGTGCAAACCGGACGTGGACAATCTGAAACTCGTTACCGACATGCAATGGCTCGATCCTCAAAATAGGGTGATTGAATCTCTGAAGTGAGTCGAATCTTTTAATTCGATCTGATTTTTATGTCCTGATGATTTTTAGTTAGTTATTTTTTGGTCCAACACGATCCTTTGTTATTATATATTTATTAAGATTATATTTGTCTGCTGTCGATTATTTTTTTTTTTGATTAAAAGAAATACACTGGACACTTTACACTAATCACTTGTTTGTCGTTCATTGCACACCAGACTCGGCGTATTGCCGATCGAGAGGCGAGTATGATCACAAATAACATTTTTCGTGTAGTGTTATCTATTAATGAACATTCGTTATTATTATCACGTACAGGGATCTTATCACGATTTCGCATTGTTCTTAAATCACGTGTAAATAATTCATTCATTTTTCAAAATGTCACTCATACCATTTCTTTCACTCGACACGACATTAAACGTGTTACACGCATTCTGTTTCGTCTAGTCGCTTCTTCTTTCGCATAATAATTATCAAAAGTGCCAGCTGCTCTGCACTTATAAACATTTTTGAATTCATTACGCCGCTTTAATAACGCGTGATACGACTTCGATAACAGTTAAATGACGTTCACGAACCTCGTTCCACATATGCTTCGTGCATGCTCGTCATGTGTGGTGATGCCACGGGTGGTGGTGCTCGAGAATTAATTTTTTTTCTTTTAATTTTATAATGGCCACTCTAGAGAAATTTTCATGTACCTTTCCCATGTTCGCTTTCGCTCTTTCGAAATCTATATTTTCATCTTACAATCGTTCTTGAGCATCTTCAAATGGCGAAGGCAGTTTGCTGACTTATCCATTGTCTATGTTTCTCTATGTAACTTTTACTATTTCCTCGTAGCAATATACAAGGAACCACGAAACCGGCCATGTACACGGAAGTGCATCAGGATAATAATCTGATACTGTTCTTCAATTCGCTCAAAGAAGATCAGGAAGGGACATACACCTGCAAGGCCAATTATGCAAACACTGTAGCACTAGTCAAGACCGTAACGATCAATACTATAGGTAAGTCCTTATATTGTTGTTGCAGCCTCTGGGGTATAGAGTGCATGTAGTATAGTATCTATATGCGTACCTGAGAAATACCTATACATAGTTGGATATTTATAGAATAGGATGCTACAGTATATAGAAAGTTCGAAAGATAAAGAATGTTAGTGATGATAATGTTCATTTTGTAAATTTCAGTTGCAATCACGTGGGACGATGCACCGACAGATCAGTTTCCTATTCTTGGCGAGGACTACTCGATAAAGTGCAAAGTTCGCGCCAGACCGTCGCCCTCGGTCGATTGGCTCTTCAACGGCGAGCTGATAAGGACCAACGATCATTATATCATCGAGACACACGCCCTCAAGATCAAGAACGTTCAGGAATCTGATGATGGAACCTATACCTGTCGCGCTACTGTATTGACCACCGGAGAACTTCAGGAACGTGCTATTCGCGTGGAGGTAGGTACCATTTTTTTTTTGGAGGATATTTTTCTGGCGAATTAGACACTTTTGCATTTTGAATTTTGACAACAGGTGCACGTAAGACCTGTGATCGAGGAACTGAAATCACCGCTGGAAATAATCGAGGGCGAGAATGCCAATATAGAGTGCAACGCTAGGGGTAAACCACCCCCGAAGTTCAGTTGGGTAAAATCGCTCACTCAGCAAAATCTATCGCTTGCCGATCGATTTGGGGTTGATCGTGATACTGGAATACTGACTATCACTAATGTGAACCGAGACGATGCCAGCGAGTATCAATGTATTGCTGCTAATGCGGCCGGTCAAGCTATTGCCAACATCCGGGTAGACGTCATCGTGAAGCCAAAGATCATGGAGTTCCTTAATGAGACGGCAGCACTAGGAACTGGCACTAACATCAGTTGCAAAGCTTTTGGTAGACCTCCGCCAAGGATCACTTTCAGGAAACACACTTCTAATAAGCCTTTCGTTATGGGCATCCAGTCGGATGACGACAGAATCACTTTGGAGAACGAGTCCAGTGACGTCACTGGTGAAACAGTGGGAACGTTGAGTATACAGAAGGTTCTGCGCTCCGATGATGGACTTTATGAATGCGTGGCTAAGAATAAGGGTGGCGATGCCTTCAAAAATGGCCACCTGACCGTTGAGTTTCCGCCATCTTTTGCATCCATGCAGAATCAGACTGTCTATTCCTGGGAACAGAAACCGGTGAACCTGACTTGCATTGCCGAGAGCATCCCCAACGCTACGATTCGCTGGACCATGCGTGGTGAAGAACCTATTCGGAACTACCCGCAGGTTCAGCAGATTGGGAATGGACCGATTTCTATCCTTAATATCATTCCTATTGACAATCGTTATTACGCCAATTACAAATGCATTGCCCAGAATCGTCATGGCGAACGGGAACACATTATCGAGTTGAGGGAAGCTAAAAGACCTGGGGAATTGCTTCAGGTGAAGATCGCGGAAATCACTGCTACCACCATGACGTTTAATATTGTTCCACCAATTACACTTCCGGCTATGCCAATAAGGACTATCACCGTACAGTACAGGGAGCAGGGGCAGACTTGGGCTAACGCCAGGAACAGGACTTGGACTCTTAGTGAGTATATTTTCTTTCTTTTTATTCTATTTTTTGTCCTAGAGGGCGACAGTTTCCTGCATGTAGGCAAATTGTCTGATCTTGCGAAAATAAGTTTTATTTAGATAGCAGAGTGCTTTTTTTAAATACTTGTCTCGACCTAGCTAATCTTTTTCTCTAGAAACTAATCTGTGTCTAGATCTTGAGATTAAACTTCAGTATGGTTTCCACCTAGCAGGGGCTTCCGTGTTATAAAACGCCCTTAATCTCTTCTTTCAGATTCCCTCTACATCGTTGAGAACCTGAATCCACGGACTCAGTACGATTTCCGTTTCTCTTCTGCCAATGCAGTAGGCAATGGCAATTGGGGAAATCAATTAACCGAAATGACACCCATGAAGACGTTCCCAAATCCCCCGAGGATGCTCTCGAAGCCACCAGAGGGTAATGATTACGACGTCTCTCAGTTCAATGGTCAGTACCAGCTGAGGTGGTTGGCACCACCTGACAATGGCGAGCCGATAGATTTCTACAGTATCAGATATTGTAAAACGGAGCGAATTTCTGGCGAGTGGCAAGTTCAAGAAGGTACTTGTTATACCGTCGATGTCAAAACCCAGGATTACTACCTGAAGGATCTCCAGGCGGACACCTTCTACAGGGTTGAGATCAAGGCGCATAATGCCCTTGGCTATAGCGCTCCAACATTGCTGACATTCAAGACTGCCAGAGGTAAGTGTGTCATGCACTGACTATCTGTATTATTTCCAAATGATTATCTTTTATCTATATAGCTATGAAGATGGTAACATGCCCTTGAGTATCGACATATTTCTTTGCTCTTATCTTGTTGAATTAACAAAAGGAAGCTTTAGATTTTTTTTGCCTTACACAAAGGCTGAAGGAACTTCGCCTTGGTGCGACCTGGAGGAGGTAAAGATCAAGAAGAAAATCAAAAGACAAAGAATGTTTACCCCCCCTTCAGGCCACATACAGACGAGTGACGATAGTTCCCTGACGCCCCCAGGGACATAAAGCATTTCTCAACGAGGGTCAACCCTGTTCTATTTTTTTTCTTCTTTCTATTACCATTCAGAATGGACCGGCGATCCTAAGGACTACACAATAATATCTTCTGGTGGGGATACGTTCAAGCTCGCCGTGACAGCCATTGCATCAGCAATAACAATCCTATCTTTAGTGTATTAGAGTCATCGTCCCGTGTTAACTGTGCGCATTCCTTTATTAGAAAGACCTACGTATTACACGGTGTTATATATCGCCAATTTTGTTCTTTTATTTTACTTTTTTTTTTCACAAAACAAAATCGCGTTCATATACTTTTTCTTTATTTGGTCTTCGAATTTTTTAATCTGCGAAAGGTCATTCCTCGTGCGTTTGATTTTCATTTTTTTTTTCGTATGCTGTTCTATTAGAAATTGAAACGTTTGTTATTTTCGCCTATGGAAATTCGATGACCTGCCGCGTAATCAAAGAATGTTCATAAAGATACCAGGAGTGCGAGAGGAATGTATTGGGTTGGGGAATAAGTTCGTAGCGTTTTTAAATAAAAGTCTTTGATAAAAACGCTACGAACTTATTCCCCAACCTAATATTAGCGTGGAGAGCAATATTGCGTTTTGCCA
The DNA here is from genome assembly GCA_030142225.1 of Pachycephus smyrnensis. Classification (NCBI taxonomy): domain Eukaryota; kingdom Metazoa; phylum Arthropoda; class Insecta; order Hymenoptera; family Cephidae; genus Pachycephus; species Pachycephus smyrnensis. The sequence continues at coordinate 1,540,518 of JARQST010000309.1, read as the reverse complement.
ATTCGAACCGTTTGCATTGACGACTATTATTAAAGGTTCATAGGTAGGTACTAGTTGGAAGGGCACAACATTCCGGAAATATCTTTAATGTTTATCGCGCGATAGCGAGAGAAAGAGTGTTGGTTTATGTGAAAATGGACTCAAGAGAGAGTGTTTCGAAAAGAAAGGTTTGTTCGTCAGATACATGCAAATTGTGCAAGTCCACGCGATAATGTATCCCGCTATTAACAAACATTAAGAGATATTTATTGTTGAACGCTCATTGTTGAAAACGTACTGGTACGTTTTGTATTAGGCTTAAGGCCATTACTTCCTTTTGTACAGATGATCGACATGCATCGAAATATAGCGCGACGTGCGGAAGACTAATTTAAACGTTTCCCGCCAAACCGAGCGTATTAAGGCGCGTATGAAACATTCGATATTCAGGAATGGGCTCGGTAAACCTCTGTTGCAATAGAAACGAGATTAACATTTTTTTTGTTCTTCGTTAATTCGACATTTTTGTTGTTAAGAAATGATCAAAAATTGCGTGCTTGAATTCCCAAAGATACAATGAATATTGGCGCGACCCGCGTAGTCACGAATTCTCATTGCACATTCCGACCGACCCATCCAGAATACTTGCCCGCGTGCATTTTGTGCCTCTCATTTTATTTTTTTTTTCTTCTCATTTTTTTCTTTCCTTTTATTCGTTCAATACTTTGGTGCGTATAATAAGCCTTACTGCCTTACATTGCCAAATGCCTAATGTTAGAGAAGAAGAAGAAGGTCGACCAAGTCGACAATTAGGACATAGAGAAAAGTCAAAATTCCGTCTATTAAAAGAGAACGAGAGAGATGGATAACTAGCGAAGTGAACACTGCGTTAGGAGGACGAAAACGAAGAAATTGAATGAATACGAATAAGCTGTTTTCTTTTTTTTTTCGCCCGTAGAGATTACAGCGCGAAGCAAAAGACGTCGTTTGCCAATTTAGCCTAAAGAGATATTTTTAGAAAATCATATACACAGTGGAAAACTTTTGCGATTCAGCTTTTCATTAGGGTAGTCTATATAAATTGGTGCGACTCGAAGCGAAAGGGGATGGTGGAATTCGAATGAATGACATTGAAAATTATAGAACTAAAAGTTTATATTCCTATATTCATTATTCAGGATTAAGGCTGATCCTGATATATTACTCACCGTGAAAATACCGACACTGCATGTGATCCATTGTACGTTGTATGCGTACGAAAAATCCGTTTTTATCGAAGCGATCCCGTCGCCTTCAGTGATGCATACATTATAACATAATGGACTTGTTTTCTTGTTTTTATTTTATCTTTCGTTTGCTCCTGTTTCATTCACTTTGTATAAATGATCAGCACCTCACTCAGCGCGTAACTGTGCCCATTTGCAAGAATTACGTCCGTGCCAAAAGTTCTCTTCGATTCCCCCAACTTTTTTCTCGTTCCTATTTTCAAATACACGAATCTCAATTGTTACGCTATTGGTTTTTGACGAACAACAACAACAAAAATGAGACTCAGCACAGACGAGAATTCTTTTGCCATTAGAATGTTTTTTTTTTTAACGTAGTTGAATCCATCTCGAGGCGATCCTTTGTTCATTTTTTTTTTACTTTAGCCTCCTCTCTGGGATACTTACAGTCATTAGTCTCTGCTTGATTAGATATCTAAATCCGTGTTCTTTAGTGCGCATGATCTGTGAATTATTGATTATTAATCATTATTAATATTTACTGACGGTCATTATTATTACGATACTTACTTATTAGTCATCACATAGTATTACTCTTAGCGATATTACTATTGATTACCGTACACGATTTATTGTAATAGGATTATTTTTATTATTATCATTATTACGATTATTATTATTGTAGTAATCGCTAATCATTACTGTCACGTCCGCATATACATGTTATATCTATCTACCTACGTACATTCATTTACGGTAATTTTCATTTTAAGAAACGAACGCTGCTAGTATTATACAGTCTAGCTCAAAAACTTACAACGATCACCATAAACGAACATATTTGTCTTTGTTTTTTTTGCGGCTAAACAAAAGCATCGATTATCATGTAAACGGGACGTTATTGTTTCTCTTTTTTCTTGTATACTTTCGTTTAGTTCGTACGTTTTTCTTCACGTTTCGTATATTACTCGTCTCTTTGTCAAGTCTTCTGTATCTTGTGTTAGTTTGTCCGAAATTTCTAGCTTCTATTATTATTATTATTATTATTGTTATTGTTATCGTCATTATTATCATTATAAAGTAGACTACATCGCATGGCATGCGCTTTCTCATTTTTATTAAGAGCCGCAATCTGTGGCGATCCTTCAGTCAAGGGTTGATTGGAAAATATCATTTTCGTTTTTGTCATCGTACAGTCATTCGATAGAAGAGTATTTTGCGAATCTCGGTGGTCGAATAATCTCGATGCCTTGCGATGACCATTTTAGTCTCAACTCATTTAGCAGAGCGTCGGAGAAAAATAGAAAAGGATTGTCAAAAACTTTACAGCGTGGAAGGGGACTCTACTTGTCACTTTATCAGATTGTATTTTCCAAAACGTTGATATCTCGGTGGAGTCCCGGTGCATAGGATTTATTTATTTTGATTGCAATTCGCCATTTGGCACGTCATTTTTTTTTTAATTAATCGATCACATTTCATCAGTGACGTGACGCTGTCAATTGAGTTCGATTATTCATCATATTCTTCCACACTCTGGAGCAATCAGGCAGGCAGAGAGACGGATGGATAACGGAACGTTAGGGAACGCTTCGGTGATTGCATTATTTTTTATTTTTGAGGCGAATCAGGTGAAAGGGGGTGGCACGTTTCTACGAGGAGAGTTCGATCGGGATACACCCAGAAAATTAATGAGACCATTGTCCCCGTTTCTTTGTCTTCTTCACTTCTATTGTTTATCCTTGGCATAGCCTTCCGTCTATTTTTTTTTTCATTTCCATTGTGACGCTTCTCGCGTACCAAGAAATCAAACCGCGATAACGGGTGACGTGAGAATTTGTCCCGCGTAATATTCCTCTTGCGAGAATTTTGAAATTGTGTATCGGCGTAATCGCTCCGCCCCTTTCGACCTATCACGAAATTCTTCCCTAGGTTTATTGCGTACACGTATAAATATATATCTATATATAAACAAGAAATATATATATAGATATATAGATAGATAGTGTCTACCTACGCTCGTATATATGATGAGGGTACATAGTCTCTTTGTGGAATATATTGTAAATAATACGACAGAAATATATAACTATTCATGAATATATATATATATGTCGCTCGATTACGGTTTGCCTGCGGAGAAGCCAGTTTCAAATTGTTTGATCCAACGCGATTTTTCTCACTGTTTGTTCCCACTTGATTTGACGTATTTCTTTTCTTTTTTCGTTGAAGATCAAAAACGCGCCGAACAGATATACCGCGTATTTATTTTTCTTTTTTTTTGTTCCTTAAAAAATATTCAATTCAAAAGGGCGCGTTTGCCCAATCTCTCTGATGCGACCCGACAGTGCTCTACGACTTATCAATTTGAGATGGTTTCTTTCACGGCCGTCTCGTTTATTTTTGCGCTTGCCTGCTTTATCGTCCTGCGGATGAAAGAAAGAAAAAAAAAGATAAAGAGAAAGAGAAAAAAGTCGACCCGACCACGAAACGGTAACTATGACCAAAGACATCATTCTAGTAAACGCATCCTCCCCCCAGGGAGGATGACACTTGACTTGGCCATTGAGGATTTGTATTTGAAGGTTAGATAAGAATTGAAGAGAAAATTAGAAAAAAAAAAATGTGCTGTCCCTATATCGAGTGGTAATTTCTTTTTTAATTACATTAGTCAATCGTCTGCGCCTTACACTAACACACTATAGATAGACTGAATGAGCTTTTTTGTATTTATTTGGGTTTGTTCTCTTTGGAATTTCTATTTTTATCCTTTTTGTAATATTTTTGTATACCTATGACTGTCCTCCTTGTACCTCTTGTAACTAATCATTTTCCCATTTCCTATTGTCTGTTTACTGTGCTTGGATTAGTTGTTGCGTCGTACGTTCTATTAGGCTATCGCTGTAATTCTATTTTAACAAGTACGGTCGCGACACGACTATCCCCTTTGGTTTGGTTTCGCTTTGATGAAGACGGATCTTTGGCACCATCTTTTATTTTTCCAGGATAACTAAACAAACGTGAAACGTGTTTGGTGATGATCGCCGATACGACATGCGATTAGACAGGTCTTGGATGTGATGTAATTATTAAATCCTAAGATTAGATCCCGTTGGTATACATTAAACTCTAAGGTTATCGTGAGCGACCTTCGTGAGAATCAGCCAAAACTTTGTTTCTCATCGTATTTTATCAATATATTATACGCGGTACCTGTTATCTGCGTATACTGTATATATGAATGAGCCGCGTGAAGGCTTGACGTATTTTGCACGATCGTATCATCCTGTCAGAAGCCAAACTGATCAATTCCACTTTTTGTAAATTTCTCAGTTGATCAGTTTGGCTTCTGAGAGGCTCATATATATATATACCAGTACGTTTTCAAAATATTCAAAAAAAAGGTTGTCATACTTCTAGTCAATGAGAATAAAAATAAACTCTTGTCGCTCATCACCAAACGTCGTTTAATGTCGCTTACGCACTAACCGATTGTGCTATCTTTTTTTTTAATTATCTATCTTTACTCGTATTACACGTTTAATGACTATTCTCTTTTTTTTCCCTACGCTCGTCCACAGGTCCAACCGTGATCAATCATGAGGGACCACTGATCTCGAGCGCTGCCATAATCGGTATAGTCATCGCAATCCTGTTCATCTTGATAGTCATCATCGACGTGATTTGCTGTTGCGCGCACAAGACAGGTGAGAATTCTCCTTAAGTTTTTTATGATTATGACGATGATGACGACGATGATAAATATCACGTCCTTGCCACCCTCCTGACGTTCCCCATTAAGAGCGATCGTTCGGAAGGCACAGGAGTGGGTTTATTATAATGATCTTACGGATGACTTACGATATCCGGTTATTGAAGCTTTTACACGTGTATTATTTATCGACCTGGTTCGGCTGTGCTTCAAAGGCCGCAATAAACAATGTAAACGCTGCGGTGACTGTGGGCTTGAGCTTTACGCGATTTTCTCGCCCGCAACCCACTTTTGGTATTATAAATAATTTCTCACGGATTGTAAATGTTTGTCCTCGGCTAAACACTCTGACATCGTGGGATTGCGCTTATAGCCCTGGAAAAAAAATGTCATTTCGCACGTGTCGTTTTCACTAGCCCGTATAACGGTTATTAGCGTTAATTGATATTAATTGCCTTGGACAAGTGCGTTTATTCTGTGGGCAAATAATATTAATGACCTTGAAAGGGAGTGACGGTGCTTAATTACTTTTTTCGATTTTATGTCATCAGGCATCATATTTTACGTCTGCGAGCGTTCCAGAAGGAAACCAGTCGACGAGGAAGACGCCAAGCTGGGAAGGTGAGTTTCTATTTTCTTCGAATTTTCATGATCTTCTCTATATTATATATAGTATAGCGAACATTGTGAAAAATGACTGCAGTCATCATATATATATATATATATATATATATATACTGGATATTACATATTTTCTTAGTAAGTCTACAAATCTCTATATTGTGCTTTGGCAAGTCTGGCGCTATAACGATCATGTCATTTAAGAATCACTGTCAGGGGGATGGGATGATATATATATTTTTTAAATATATTTCTTTCTTTTGTACCTTAAATTATTAATGGCTATACAATAGAGAAAGGGAGGGGAGATACATAGAATGACAATGAAAGAAGATAATGATAAAAAGAGTTGTAAAAAGTAACTGTAAAGAGTAGCGCGTATCGTGTGTGACATATTTAGATTAGTCATTACCATGTGGATTTAGAATCTTAGAAAATTCAACCACGCGCCGTGGTCGGATTTGATTATCAGTCTTTTTTCATCCTCTCGTATTTTTTTTCTTTCTTTATCGATAGTCTTTACGGTTGGCGATTTCCGTTGCCGTATTGCGACCAAAAAATGGCCAATGTCGCCGGGGTCACGGCCATCCAAGACTCGGGTAGTGGAAAAAATACCATTAGATTGGTCAAACATACCGCCATGTAAGAGAATACGAAACCACCATCAGTAAGAGAAAGCATGGCTCCATCCGAAAGGACTCTTAAAAAGAAAGCTATTTGGCATGATCCCTTTTTATGATGCCTCGTTCCCCTGACCCCCCCCCCCCCCCCCCCAGGTTCTTGTCCTCGGCGTACCTCTTCCAATTCTTACTTAAATAGCTTTATCGTAAACCCCGTCCCTCCATCCACTCTGAAGCACTACAAGAAGCTATGATCAAAGACAAATCCGCCGCGACAGAGAAACGTTGCATGGTGATCATTTGATTCCTATTTATGCCTTGTGTGTAATATGGGAGTACAGCCAGTGTGGAGATTATTATTTTAGAATTTTATACTCTAGATTTCACGATTCATCCTAAATTCTCATTATATAGGGCTTGTGCTTTGGCCATGCTGCATGATCGTGTATGCACCTCGTGTGACTGGCGAGATACAAATCTTATTACGAGTTGAATGATAACTTGATATTTTTTTTGACGCATCTATGAATTCGTGAGACTTTCTGTTTTATGTAAAGAATTGTCCCATGCTATTTTAGTGAATATATATAATCTATCAGATTGCTATTATTAATCTAATATATATATTGTATATATATTTAGTTGTCATATATTGCATTATTATACCCAAGTAATATTTTTCTAGTAACAAAGAAGTTATCGGTATATATTTTTATGGCATGCCTAAGTCGTCGATGTTGCACATAAGTCTCATTTCGTCATTCTATTGATAAATGTCATATTTTTTGCCATGAAAGAAAAAAGGACAAGAGAAAAATGGAAAGGAAGGAGGCGCGCATGGAGCGTCGATTAAAAAAATAATTCGTGATTTTCAGAGACGAGAAGGAGCCTCTCAAGGAAGAGAAGAAGATAACGCCGATAATAGACTCTGGATTGCGTCGCGAGACGTCGATCACCTTCGACGGCAAGAGGTCCGTCTCGAAGACCGGCTTCGTCGGCAAGGACTCGGCCGTCTAGATATTCTTCCGGCGTACTAGATTATAAATTGGCAAGGACCGCCATTGAGGATGAAACAAGAATAAATCATCCCCTGGCGAGTCCCCGTCAGCTTCCGGAAGACAATTCGAGAAGGAAGCAGATACATTCGGCCAATCGTTGAACGAGGCAAGATCACATGGCGGCGCACCCTTGCGAGATGAAATTTCGAAAAATTATGTCACGAAGAAAGAAAAGAAGAAAAGACGAGGAACAACACACAAACACTAACACAAGGACAAAACGAGGATACCAGGAAACAGTTGCGTAACTCTTGCATTCACTTCCGGCACGCGAACTTCACAGAACCGGAAGCGTATTTTTGCCAGAATCGGGAGACAAGAGTTTCTCGGTCGGTACGAGAGAATCATTAAGAAAACATAAAATATGGTAAAAGCTTAAAACGTTAAGATAACGAAGAGTTAGAAAGAAAAAGTGAAAAAATCCGAATCAAACTTATCCGTAGTTATCACAGTTTAGAGCCTATTATATAATGTCCTTAGCACTTTTCTAGTTGACAATAGTTAGTCTGCTTTTACCTGTCCTCCATTTTCTCTCCCGTGACGCGCGGGAGAATATGAACTGTACAAAATTTAGCGCAGGAATGGATTGGTATTAGAGGAAAATGAAAAATACGTAGAGGTGTGTTGTCTATCCGGGTTATCGGTAGCTAATGTTTGATAACGCTTCGAGATTGAGGTCACCGTTTAGATTATCACGGTCTAGTACGCTGGGTTATAAATATGACATTTGGCGCATTTAATTACGAATGCGCCGGCCACGTATTCGTGAAAGACGAATGCACAAGATAATTTTGATATTTCGTGTTTATCTTTATTTCTTTCTTTTTTCTTCGAATTTCGGTGTTTACTTACAATTCAAAATTAACTTCTTGCTGTTCGAAAGGTGAGAAGATAGTCTACTTAATCGCAATTCTGTAATGACGTCATAACGCCGATGACGTCATTGTTGCGACAGCCTGTATATACTTTTGGAAATTTCCTTTTATTTTGGGACCATCTTTTTTTCGGTCCAATCACGTCACAACAATGCACATTTTTATATTCGTACCGTCGTGCGAATATTTTTATTATGACAAACTTCCATGCCATCTTCTTTGTAGCTATCCCAGTTCATCAAATATTTCCTTTGATTACGTCATTTCTTTGAAAGACTGATTTCTTTAAGCGACACTTATTAATCTTATTACTCTATACCGGTTATCGTAACGAGGGGTAGTTCTTACTGATGAAATATTTTTATTTAAAAATGTTGTGTATTTTTTCACTATCAATTTTGTTTTTTACTTTGATATTGTTTTGCGAACCTTTCTTACAGGATAAATTCGTATCCTGTGACGTTTGCGTCTTTGCAACGAGGAAATTATACCGGGAGGACTTCACTTGGCGTTGTTTCCTTTATATTTTATTTTTTCATGTTAATTGTAACTTTCACAGTTCCAGAGCCACGCTGCTCATGAAGGAATCCTTTACAATTGTATATTTATGTTCCGGTCACAGAAAGATACACCGCAAGTAGCTCTTATGAAATGTATTTTTTAATTTGACATTGTGTATATTGATAATAAAGTTTATCGCCGAGGTGTCGATTTTGAGAACGGTGATTGACGAATGCAATGGTCGCGTTAAACGCATTCAAAAGAATTTCAATTATTCCTATATAAAGATAACAAGTTTTGAGTCTTACGAATATGTATACCCCACATTTGGGATACAGATATTTAGGATTTATGGACCGAATCATTCTCATTACCGGCACCTGGATCTTGATACTGAAGAAACTACGTTCCCAATAACGCTCAATGATCTATACAAAAAAGACATTGATCCTGACCAATTGTACCAAAAATCATCAAATAACGAATGGAGATTTATACATCAACTGTAGTGTGGCTGGGATCATTTGTTTCTTCTGATCATGATCTTATCTTTGACATGAAAAAAATCTCTTTAGATATATATTATATATATATGTATAGTGTAATCGGAAAACAGTGGCATTTTTGATATCACATTACTTTGGGATGATTAATAATAACTTAATTATTTGACTATATACACGGTTATTCAAGACAATTGCAGCAGCTGAAAATGGTTCTACCATAGAAATTAATAGAAACCAAATGGACAGAACCGTCTTCAGGTGGTGCAATAGTTCTGAATAACCGTGTATGTAACCATCCGACAAGATCCTGGAGACCTAGGACAAAATCTTTTGGAAAATTCTTCAGTGCGTGAATGCGCAAAAAAAGAATGCCTCTAACCGTATCCGTATTTGATGATTTTTCCAAAGTATCATTATCATGCCAGAAGGAACGGTATGATAAAGCAAAGTAAAGAATACAATCATGATGTATTTACAATGATGTCAAAGAATGCCACCCTCTCTACACTAGGATGGTAAGAGGGCTTTTTGCAAAAACGCAGTTAAAAATGTGATAAGTTTTTGTAAATGCTTCTAAACGTTTTCTCTAACTTTAAGGAACATTGAAATTAAGCTTAGGAGAGTCCCAGTAGATAATATACGGCGTCATACGCAGAGCGGGGAAAACGCGTTCGTGCGAAAAACGCGCGTGTGATCCGCTCCTTTCGTTGTTTCCACGGAAAGAAGAAAAAATTGCTTGTGCGTATTTCTCATGAATATTGTGGAAACGATGGAGGAAATTGAGAAGGCCGTTTTTTTTGCGGTCGCGAACGCGATTTCTACGCAGGTAGCTTTTTTACGTAATGTGACAAGTTTTTGCCAAATATAGTACTTAATAGCTTGTAAGTTGGAATTACGTTAACTATGGGAATTATTGTCGCGTGAAGGTGATGATGAACAATAGCTTGTCAACTTGACGGTTAATACAATCTCTTTGTTGTAGCAGCCAGTATTGTCAAAGAGAGAGCGAAAGAGAGTGAGAGAGAGAGAGAGAGAGAGAGAGAGAGAGAGAGAGAATGTGAGGAAAGTAAGAAGATATAAAATGTAAGAGATTAGCGCAAGACCGATGCAGCTATTTTATATCTGTTGCCAAAATCAGAAACCCAAGTAGCTTCCCAAATGAAAAGTATTATCGCGCATCTTCCAGTTTCAAGAACAATTTACGATTAATAATATTATATAAAAGTTTTTAGGTATAAGGCATATTTTTTATGTATGCTTTTTCTGTACGCGAGGGAAAAAAAGGACATCAATAAAGAGAAAAACATTTTCAAAACCAGATACACGAGTTTCATATAGTATATGCTTTTATTTGCATAATTTAATACCTATACTTTTTACTTAACAGTTAAATCAACACGCGTACATTGGTACGCGACATGTAAGGTGAGAATGCATTGCAGCGCTCTTACTTAAACTGATTCACTGCACATCTTTTCACAAATTAATCTCAGTGGACGGAGGACGAGAGGGAGCAGGAGAGAGTAAAGTTAGAAAGTAAGATGTAAAAAGAAAGAGCAGAGAAAAGGAACAAGAGTGTGAAATGGACTCCGCTTCGCTCTTTTTCGTGAAGCTCTACTTGTCTTGGGCTTTTGGGGAAATCAGATCTCACAGCCGATATGTACCCCTTTATGTAGCAGGCAGACCCCCGGATTGAGTACTAGCCGGCAAGTGCAACCTCCTCCGAAAATTTGTTATTTTCTAGTATTTGTAGGTGCTCCTCAACATTGTTCTTGGTGTTCGGATGTTCCTGTTAGTTATTACAGAGAATTACATGGCATAGTTTTCTTAAAGATTATAACAATTGTCACTATTTACTTTATTAGAATAAAATGTCAGTTCATTGCCCCTTAATTAAATGAATTAACAATACGTCGAAATACTGTTAAACTTCTATGCCGACGTTAGACCGTTTTCCCTTTTTAATCAGAAGCTGCTCAGCATTTAGTTGTGGAGGTTCAGTACGTGTATGCCATACGTACACCTGTTAAGAAAGAAAATTAATTATCAATAATATATAAAAAGAAATGAATAATCTAAATAAGATATTCAAATACCTTTGTGCAAAAATCAGCTAAAGGTTCTAGATGTCCAATACCAGGGATCATTTGTCTCAATATTTCACTCTCCTGATAACCACTCTGAACTACATAAGAAAACCAGGCATTCTTATGCTCCAGGACAAGCCTCAAATTTATAGCAAATCCTGCCATATCCAATGGAAAAGGTCTGTCTGGTTTCCACACAGAATTAAAACCTACTACCTTCCTCGTCACATTATCACAAATAGGTTTCTCAACCATCAAGCCACCGACAAGGCCAACGGGCCAAACACCAACTGTTTTAATTTTCTCCATCTATAAAATAACACCAAAAAAGTGCATCGATATGGTGTTTTCATAAAGACTAATCACAATCATCACATGATGAATATTCACACCTCTAGTTAACGGCACATCTTATTACCTCTCTGAACAATTTAATGGAATAAGTATTATCATCATCAGCAAAAAATACTACTCCATTCTCATCCTCAGTCAAGCTTTCCCTTATCCACCTGAGAGCTGCATTACGTTGTTCGACTCCCCGCGGTTTTTTCCAATTAGGATCATTCTTGCCTAATTTATAATTTGGCGGTGTCGACACATTTAGATGCGTGTACGCCAAACCACTCTCCGCCAAAAAATTCGTCACCAAACTCGTTCTCTTCATAGAGTCCTCTACAACAATCCAGTGGAAATTAGGAATGTGTAAAAAGGTCTGTGCCAGGCGTGTCAATTCTGCTTTTTGAACGGGTCTAGCAAACGTTGGTGTTATTGCATATATCGTAGGTCGTGATTTTATATCCCAGGGATTCCCCTCAAGCTCATTCATTATAGAGATCATTTTTGTCCGCACATCCCTCTGCTCGGATATAGTGTTTTTCAACTTTTCTTGCAATGCCTGCCATTTGTGATGCTCTTGATAGTCTGGAAAAGACAGACAAAATATTCAAGCATTATTTTAAACTTAGGCGCGCTTTAAAAACGTCAATGCGCAATGCTATTGCGCAACTGGCTCAAACGGCACGTTCACATAGATACCACCATTTTGCAATGTCAAAACAACGGGCACATTTACAAGATGATAAAGTATAACTCACAGATGAACGATTGTGTTATGATGACGCTTATGAGGAACAGCACCAAACAGCTTTTATTACAGCGGAAACCACTCCACATTTTGTTCTTCGGATTGGACTCCTCCACTAAGAAGATACTTTCTGTCATCGCAGCCACGCCATGACACTGTTCTGCGATGCCGACTGTTGTACCTTGTCGTGGACAGGGTCAAATATGATGAAAGTTCACAGAGATGGGATCGATGCTATAATAAAAATTCTAAGAATGAAAATACCTCACGAGGATTCCACGAAACTCTCACGAATTACAGTAAACGGGGATGATGTCGCGGATAACGAAAATCTTGCCTTGGAATTTCTGCACCAAATCGCTACTTAAAAAATTTGTTGTTAAAGAATAACGAGACTAAGGAATAAATACAAGTGGTACAAGTTTAAATGTTTATTATAAACCAAAGCTTACATAGTATTAGATCATTAAATAACAATATCTCACCTGAGAGCCAGAATACCTAAATTACCACTTTCAAAAACGGCTTCGAATCACAGCTGCTACGGCTGATTAACATTCGTCCGCGGTTTCGTAATTTCCCGGGGGTTTCGAGGGATAATTTTAAAAACATACTTTACGCAGACAATCTGGCGGTTTATCAGAATGATGGCTCTGTATATAAAATAGTTCAAAATTCTATTCTCTTTATGATAATCATGCACATTCGGATATACGTTGCATCTTGCAACAGTCTAGAAACTTATAAACAATGATGAATTTTATCAAACGAATAATAAAACTGTTATTTAGAAAATCATCATACCGTTATCGTGTATTTCTAAAACACGTGATAGATATCTAAAACCGACTACTGACAGTATGAATACTCAAAAATGAATGATACAAGATTCTATAATATGTATTGAAAAGAAGAGATCGTTTTTTGTCTTTAAAGAATACTTATGCGTAACAATTTAAACTGAAATACGATTTTTTTTCATAGAATACACGAATGCATCGCATTAAAAAAATATGTATCCAACCTTCAATCTCAGTAGAATCATTTTATCCCATGTCTCAATACGCCAACAGTAATATTGCTATATCAAATAGAGTTACGTTCATGACATGATACTTGCATACAAAATGTGACTCCTTCCAATAGTCTTATCATTAGCCTGACACTCTTGATAGACGCAGACGCAAACGACATGGTCGCGTTGACAGTGGATTAATAATTTCTACGGCGCGAGTCAAAAAAACCTTTATCTGTAAATGTTTGTCTTTCGAAAAGCCGTTAAAAGTACGAATCCAGTCCTATACCTTTTCTAGGAGAAACAACAGTCGTACAATAACTTTAGGCCTTTAAGCTCTCAGGCGCATACACGGTATTGTAAATGCATAAACTCAAGAGGATGAGGATGAGGATGAGAATGGATAAGATTTAAGGACTGAGGATATTAGCGAGCACGCTAGAAATCACGAGAAAAAATTTTTTAAAATATAATAAAAGGAATAATGAGATACAAAACGAACGGGGGACTGTTATGTGTAAGCCGATGTTAAACAATTCCACATTCTGTCGTTTAATATCTCCCTGTTTCATAAAATACGAATTTCACTTTTCGATCGAGACTCTTAACGTCGTAAGGAATTGCACAGGTTAAATGACATGCAACCTTTCGCTGGTTAATATCCTAATAACATGGCGTACAACTATAACTATGCACCGTCGTATATTAAGAGATTGATACTTTAAATAATACACAATTCCAGGTAGCCACTGAACCAAGTGCGAAAGATCCTGACAATTATTATTACTAGGATATTAAAACTAAGCCAATACGCACTGCTAAACCGATCAACTAAGGCATCCTGTGTTCTAATGAATGATTTTACACAGTGAAACCATTATTATAGTAATACTGTGCAATAGTAATCATTACATGTAGTATCAGGATCTTACAGTCTTGGCTCTTCATATTCGCCAGGGAATTGTAGCGGTAAGGATAGCTGCCAAATAAATAATAATCGTTAAGATTACAACTTAACAAATGTACATCACGCACGGCCAGTCTCGACGTACCTCAAAACTTTCGCCATTTCCTTTTTTACGCCAGTATCAATATCTGCACGAACTTTTACGACATCCAATTGCGACCAATCTAATAGGTCTCACAGTTTTCTCTTTCATTGAGATATAACTCGAGACTCGTAATAATAGTGATCTTATACTCAAGAGCCCAAATGGCAGATCGAATAATGCTTTCCCCCTAAAATCACTACATAGGACAAATGATAGCCTTGAGTTTTTCTTTTGTTATGATACGTATAAATAAATTACAATGTTTCATCTTGAACAGAGTTGATACAATATATATAGATTTGTCCATTGGATATAGATATTTCAGCCAAAAAAAAATGTCTTTTGGGACCAGGCTCTTTGTAGAAATTTGTTAAACTTCATTAAAAAGAAATATTCTACTTAACCACCATTATAAATTAAATTCAAATAGTTCACATGCATTTAAGACTTTATCGCAGCTCATCGATTCTCCCACGTCGACGACCGGGCGAATTTTATACAAATCCATTGGGTGGGCGGATTTTCATTAAAATCGTTGCATCCCGATAATATTCCTACTCAGATTGCTAATACCGATTTAGTCAGTGTGATATCGATTCGCCAGCCATTGTTTAAGACCAATAGAATTCATCGAGAGACTTTTTAACTGTTGAAATCTCGCGCGCACCACACGTGCAATGGATTAAACTGTTTTGATTGGCGTACGGTTAAATAAGCAGCAGTAGATGAAAATTAGCCATGCAACCGTATCGGATACGGATTCAATAGTTTCTTCTTCGAGAGTTACCCATATAGAGCTATAAAAAATGTCGAAGAGACCGGCCGATCGAAAATGAGCCACGTATTCTTGCGTCTCATTAAAAGCAGCTGGAATGTGCCGTGTAATTGTAAACAATGCAGACATTTTCTTTTATTCTTAATCGGACGTCACTCAATGTTTTTAGCGAAACATTGTAGAGTCCTCTTCCTTCCTTCTCACATATGCCATTAGCCTCTTCATTAATCTTCCTTCCTGCCTCCTTCTCCAAGCGTTATACAATCCTTCATCCGCCATGTCCTTTACTGAGCACGAACCGAGTGCTTTCTATCCTGAAACAGAAGAAAGTCACGTCTTCTACCAGGGATCGTTAAAAAAAAAATAAATAAATAACCAAGTGTCTCTGATCCTCATCCGTAAATATAACAAGTAATTTATGACAGAGCTTAGACATATAAACTTAAAAATGACAGAGATTCAATTTGTTGCATAAGCTATAGTCAAAGTAAAGAGTATCAAAGACACCAGGAACACGTTGAATCCGTAGGCTGCATTTCTAGTGTGAAAAACAATGATATCATTACTCGAACAAATCCAATTTGAATAAATTACTACAATAAATATGATAAACAAGCCAAGCCAGGACAACCACATCCTATTGTAATATACATTATTTCCTTACTGTCCTGTGACTTGTTGATTAAATGATTCTTTCGAAAGGATCTTATATATTAGCACAGTATATATCCTTTTGAAAAAAGCAAACAACGATCATGCCGCAGGACAGTAACTAGAATTGTCCTCGTATCTCTACAGAATGGTAGTATCCAGACAAACAAAAACAAAAAAAACAATCTTATGCTTGGCCAATGAAAGGTTGCAGAAACGCTGATAAGAATCCCAGAGATACACGAATATATGAATGATACAACAGGAGTGGACCCCATTCCTACACGTATTACAATTAATATCATCTAATGTGCATTAGGCATTCAAGATGGAGAAACTTAAACGGGTGTAAAAGTCTACGTTTTACGCACCTGTCGAATCCCGTGAGTCATTTCGCAGCTCGTGTCCAGGTGAGACTCGCGTTCCATGGCCATCCCGTACCTAAGCCCGGGCCCGCAGTACTCAAATCAAAGCGAAAAAAAAAAGAAACGACAACGCAGATATCCAAGAAAGAAAGAACAAAAAAATCGGTCCAACAACAATGTTAACAGAGACATACGTGCGGAAGGAGAAAATCCAAAAGGAACATAAATTCTCTCTCAATTCCGAAGAGAGACGTACGCGTTATTTTTTGTTTTACAAAGACCTTGAGGTCTCTTATTGTAAATTGTAATCACACGCGTGACAAGTAACAATGAAGTTGATTGAAGCTTGGTTTGTTTGTAAAATAATTTATTAACTTTATATTTATTAAAGTATCAAGGCACTACCCTCCATTATTCATCATCGTTAGGCTACGTCGAACGGATCAGCGACAGTGAATCATTGGAACAGTAGATTATAAAACTTAGCGACACGACCTACCTAGCGATACGTAATTAAAATATTATCATTACTCGTAGTATTAAGAGACGTAATTACACTATCTAGTAAAGTACAATACAAGGTGCCTCGAATCGAAGCGATACAGGGAATTCAATCTCTTAGCTACACAGTGCTATCACGCACTGCTGAGATCTTTCTTGTCATTCGTGTGTCCCGCAATCATTTAACGTCTTTAATGTATCTCTTCTGTAAAATCATTAAAACGAAAGGGCACAAGCGTTCTTGTATCAAGTATCTATACTCGCTTGTATATAACGCGTCGCTTTCTTGCACTGTTTACAAAGTTTTATGGTTTCGACAAAAAATTCGAGACACCCTATACGAGAATATTGGACTCGAACACGAACGTTGTAAATCAGAAGTCGACAGAGATTTTTTGATGATACATTAAATCATTAAAATCACATCGTCCGTATATCTCTCGTACTTCAGATTTTGGACTGTAACGATTTAATAAATCGCGAGGAGTATCTGTACGACTTCGTGAAGTATTATGCAAAACGCGTATAAAAATCTTAGGACAGACATTCCTTCTGCTGCGACTCTCGCGAATCATTGACAAATCCTTGAGCGTCTTTTTTGTTTTAATCGTTAAAATCGCATTTGCGCATCTATACTAATCCTATATAGTTATGCAAAGCAAAGTAGTATACATTATTAATTAATAATTATCTCTTCAGAACGAAATAAAGCACAGTGTGAACTCAAAGGTACGTCTTGTCCAACATGGAAGAGATAAAGTATCCTCAAATAGGTAGTACACCGTAAATGCATCTCAATCATCTAGAATAAAACGTGAACGCGTCACGGTGCAAAGACAAGAGAAATTCTAAAGGAATCGAGAGCCTCGAAGAGAATTTTTATCTGACAAGGCAGAAATCAATTTCAATGATCAAACGGAAGCACCTCTTTTGTTCGAAGGAAGCTACTTTGGTAAATGCATGGGAAATACGGATTTCTCGTATTACTTTTTTTTCTCTCTCTGATAATACGTAATTTGTCAATTTCCTTTATGGAATATAGATATTGTCAATAAAAAGTAATCTGTATTAAAGAAAAAAAAACATGCCGGAAGCAATCTTTCCCCATAAAATGCATATTTCGACTAAAGTCGCGCGACAATTCGATGCTCTCTGTGAAAAACAAAGACGAAATCGGCAATCAGGACTGTATCAAACAGCCGAATAGTACCCGATACCCGCGTCTACGTAGCACAAAATATTCCACGTCAGGATCATACTCAAGAATATGAGAGAGAAGCATTCTGCACACAATTTACGTGGTGACGAACGCGAGTTACGCAATTGGCAATAAAACTTTAACAGGCACCTAGAACAGTGCATCTGGTAACCTCGCTGTTCCACACTATTAAATTGCTTAAACCTAGAAAAAAAAAAGAATACGGATCCGCAGCGTTGCATACACCATACATATGTATAAAAAAAAATAGAAACAAAAAACAAGAGACAGAAACTAAATAGAGAAATTCCCCCTACTAACGCCCGACGAACGTCATACAAACGACCAGGCAATGCAACGAGCGAGCAAGACACATCCTACGTGGAGGAGTTGATACCGAAAACGTGAAAGATCTTGTGTTTAAAACCGGGTTTGTTAGGACTAGCGTCGTTGTGGCCAGACTGTCCTTCGTGGAGTGCCCTCTGTACCAGCGGCAGGGAGCTCTGTGATTGTGTGTCGAGAGGTCGCCGAATCGTCAGATCGGGCCGGACAACGAAAAAAGAACAAAAAGAAAGAAGAAAAAAAGGATAGTAGACGACTAATGGTGTGGCTACTGCATGCGGTGCGACTAATGTCTCAAGGTTTTCCTAAGGATAGACTCACCTCGTCCTGTTGCTCGTGCTCGCTGTTCGCCAGGCTAGATCGTGAACCACGCCTGGTTGTACCCTTCTCGTCTCCTAGGATCTGCGCTACCTTTGCTTGTTTCACCAGGTCCAGGGCCTGTACAAAGTACACTTGGGTTATTCTAGGCGTAGTGCTTTGAAACTGGAAATTATTTTTTTCTTTTTTTTTTTTTTGAGAGAGAGAGGCAATAAGTTTTATGGTTTGGACATACTAGTGGATAAGGGTAATTAAAGTGGAACAAAAATGTACATTTTAGATGCCCTAAACTCACCTGCTGTATGTGCTGCTTGTAAGAAAGAAAATATGATAGGACTGTCATTAAATGTGAAAACTCGTAGAGTGAAAGTGGTTGTGATATAAGGTACTGAGTGTTACACCTATGTATGTACTTTGTGATAATGCAATACTGAAACGTTATGAGAATTACCTCTTTTCGTGACCTCAGGGCGCAATCTTCAAGTGTTTCCGCGGCCTCGTACTTTCCTTGCCGTCTGTAGAGAGCGCCAAGATTTTTTAATGTCGTGGTTACGGTAGGAGAGTCGACTTTTGCAGCTTTGTGCCATCCACCATATTCACCGTATGGAGCGTTCTCCTTGTTCCTGTGCTTGTTTGCTTCCCGCTCCTCTGCTACCTAAAACAAATTAAACGATTGCTCGTGACAATTCGACTTTGAAAAGTCATATATTTATTAATTATTTAATTGGGAAATCAATCCTTGCCTGCCAGATTGGTTTGTTATCACCGTCAATAGCACCGAACTCTTTCTCGTGAGCTCTGGTCAAGACTTGCTTGTAGAGTACTTCGGCGGCTTTATATTTACCCTGCTTGAGGTAGCAGGAGGCAAGATTATTTTTCGTCTTGGCGACGTTTGAGTCGTCAGGTCCCAGCTTAGCCTCGTAGATCTCCAGAGCACGCTGGTAATAACGTTCGACCTCCTCGTATTTACCTTGGTTCTGGCAGAGCAACGCAAGGTTGTTCAACTGCTTAGCAACATCCGGATGCTCGCAGCCAAGGACCTTCTCACGAATCTCCAAGGCACGCTTGCACAATGGCTCAGCCTCCTTGTACTTGCCACGCTTGCCGTAGAGGACGGCGAGATTATTCAAGGTAGCAGCAACGGCCGGATGATTCTCACCGAGCGTTTTCTCGCGGATAGCTAGCGCGTCGTTCAAAAGATTCGCAGCCTCTTTGTATTTGTTCTGATCACGATAGACCAGCGCGAGGATGTTGAGCATCGTCGCCACATCCGGATGATCGTGACCGGAAGTCTTTTCCAAATCCTCCAGAGCTTGCTTGCACAGTGGCACAGCTACCTCGTATCGACCCTGACTGGCGTACTGAATGACCAAATTGTGCAGGGTACGCAAACGCGCAGGTATTTCATAGCCAGCGTTTACTTGTTGTGCGAATTGCGATGGCAGAGTCGGTGACATCGCTAAAAAAAACCAAATCATAATGAAAGAAATACAGCCAATTTGTTATCTGAAGAGATTTAAGCTTGTGCAAGTACGTTGAACGAACCAGCCAACTAAGACTGCTGATTTAAATTCATTCATAAATGAGTACACTCTCGAATCTTAAGAAGAAAAGGTGCTCTTGGCAACGGCAGTGATAAGAAACTCATCGTGATTCATTGTGGAATACGTATGGACTTTAGGCTGGTGCATTAAGCATCCGTGCATGAAGCTTGCAGAATAAGTAGAAGTGAAAAGGTCAACCTACACTTACTGTTTCGCTCGTCAGCCTCATCGTCCGGGAAGAGGTCGACTACGGGATCGTCCTTAGGTCTGTCCTTGGCATTCTCATCCACTGCCGGAGGATCTGGATCATATTGTCGAATGCTCGCCATAAAGTCGAGATGCCGTTGTTCCTCTTCAAGTTGAGCAACCTAGATAAGAATGTATAAATTGATCAATATTACAAGAGAAGCACTGAGCCACGTGAATCATATCTAATTCTAGTATGACCGTACCGCTTGCTCACTGGCTTGAAGCTTTTGCTGAGTGCCAGCTAGCTCATCCCTGAGCCATGCATTCTCTTGACACAGTCTTCTGACCTGAGTTCTGAGCTTTTGCTTTTCAGCCTCTACCATCTGCAAGTGACTCGCCAAAGCCATCATGACCTGAGCCTCACCTAGGCCAAGTTCAATCATTTCGATATTCTTCGACAAGAGACTAGCCTTCTCCCGCGCAGCTGGTGCCTCCTGGGATTGCAGTCCTTGAAGAAGACCACCATGCTCAACGCGTAAAGCCTCCAGACCCTGGGCAACGGTGCGAGCACCGGCCACAATCTCTTCCTGCGTCATGGCCGTCATTCTGCCAATGTGTTCTATTTTTTTGCTGGAACAGAAAAAAAATCAATTACTTTCCCTTCACGGTAATCCAACTAATTAAATTGTGACATTTTGGGAAGAATTTAATGGATCAATAATCAAGCTTGTTATTGATCAAATATACAAAACTCGAGGGAAACAAATCACCACAGTCTATCAAAAAGATATTCCACTTATTAGTAGCGTTTTCACATACATTGCTTCTTCAATTATTTTTTTTTTTTCCCTTTAGAAAACGTCCACAACAAATGATGATCGAGCAGACATACCAAGAGTCCGTTACCTCCGAAGGTCTGAACGATCGACGAGAATCGTAGAATAAAAATGGAATGAACGAGGTAACATTGTAACGAGACCGATCCTTGAGTGGGACACGATTTATTTTAGTCAGAGAGCCGAGGACGCGCACAGCCGGTTGAAAATTATACGAGCTGTCATTTCGCGCTGGTGTTCCTACCTACAGCGTACGGTCCTTACCGAATACCGGTTTTTCGAGCAATTTTACCCGGTAAATTCAAGAGAACCGAATGAGCCTGATCGAGACGTGTACGATTGCGCAACAAGATGCACAAGACGTATCGAAGTAAAAATCTTTTTAGCAAATTTAATCGGGATGCGAACTTACCCCATGTCAGGGCCGCGTATGCCATCAAAATCAATGGCTCAATAGTTCCGCGCAAGCGCTTTCCGCGTCTTTCTAATGCGCCACTATATATAGATAGAGATGCGCGAAAATGCACGAGAATCCGAGAAAAATACTTGAGATATTTCTAGATGGGAAATTCGGAAACTTATAGGACGCAAACGATTACGTGTTAATAACCAAAGTGAAATAAAAGAGATAAATACGGAGAGGTACTTGACAAGGTTACACTAGGAGTCTCGCGGTTGAACCTTGACCTCGGAGAATCGCGACGTGGCAGAATATAATTTTCGATCAATTCAAGAATATTGTACTGATCGTGCAATTGCAGGACATAAGCATATTCTTAGAAAGGAATTAAATATTTTATCAATGGATCCTTACTCGGCGTATATTCCATTATGATGCCTTTACACGTAAAAGAGAAGTATAATTAGGAATCAATGAAAAATTCAACATATTTTCGTTCAATCTTCGAAAAGAATGATGGCGCAACCGTGTGGCGCGACTCTAGTCAACTAGACACAAATATGGTATAAACATTTGCATCGGCTACACATGGCAAACGACTTAACAGCTGATGACTGCGATTGGCGCAAGAAACGTAAAGTCAAATTATTTCCCAGGAAAAATCAAACGCAACACGATTTCCAGACTGTTTCGCGATGCGATAAGCGCAAGCTTACGTTAATACAAAATATCGAACAGATTATCGGTAAAGACGAAAATTGGCATCTAAAATCTTATCGCAATTGTTACAGCTAACGAGTAGACGATTTCATTAACAAGTAACTATATAACAAGTAGGATACGTGAATGGATACTGTTATTAAAAAGAAAAAGATAAACCAATGCCAATAGGCCACTGTCGCGTGTTAAAGATAACAATCGACTGATAAGGCGATCGATTTTGCGGTTTTTGTACTAGTCTTAATATTTAAATGGCAGAACGTTAAAAAAAGATATGTATATATATATATATATACAAATTGCACCAAAAAATTATTGCTAATTGACTATACATACAAAACTATTCTAAAATACCAATCGGGTGCACAACTTCACTGTATAATTTTATTCATTCGATCTATCGTCCAGGGTGCAGAATGCATATTCCCACAAGGGTGCAGTCGCATCCATTATAGAAACCAATCAAATGCCATATTAATTTGTCGAGAAGTCTCAACAACGTCCTAAAGTATCACACATGGAGAGGAGGGGTAGTTTCAATTTACGTTGCAAGACAATTGGAATCTACTCACATTCTATAAGCGTTCAGCGTTTTTGACATATCTGTTCTACCCATCGGAAATGGAGTGGAAGAGTGAGTACTCGGCCAAACCTACCTATTCCGTGAAAAAAGATTATTTAATAAACGATATTGATCTATCCTCGTTGATACATTCGCGTCGGTATTGTCACTTCTCAGTCGGATACAAAAAATCTCGTACAAAAATCATTTATCCTCGCGTCGGTATAAAAAATATATATAGAAATGTATATATATATTGTTAATCTGATCGCTACAGGGGGGTTGCTCACGGTATCACGTTTTATTCTTTACTGAGCCTTGGCTCGGCTTCACACCCCAATACGATGGGGGTTGGAAAATGCGCATGCGTCGTCCGATAGACGACTTTACATACATATATATATATACACACAATGCCAAATAAAAGTACAGCAGACCGTGAAAATTTAGGGGCCGCACAAAGCCTTGGTACAGTTTCACATAAAAGGCATTAATACTGTCCTTAACGTATTACATTATTAAGTATACCTTTAACGCGAGTGTGTTGATACGTGCGTGGTCGTTAAAAGTGAAAAAAAAAAATGAGGAAAAATTGAAAGAGCGTCAAGGGTCGCTGCTAAATTCTTTAAGAAATAAGATAAACACACGAATGACCTTAATTAGTAGGGATTGTAAAAACGTCCGAAAATAAAGTCGTCGCCGTGCGAGTTCCTCTGCGTTCGGAATAAGATTAGAATTTCCTCGACTTGGATGGCGTGCGTGAGTGCGTGAAACTCCTTTTATTATAGCGCTCTATTTTCGGCATTGTTTAGAAAGTTAACAGAGATACTTTCGGATATAATAATGAGATGGTATTAGCGGCGAGCGATCTTTTATCGTACAGGTATTAAACTGTCGGCGAATCTAACGGGTATACCGGAAAGAAAAAAGAAAAGAATCAGCACTCACCCAAGAGACCTACTTACGGAGAATTGATTGGAATTCTTGATTTTAGTGACTATAAGATATTCTCTCCATGTAAAGGGAACTACAATTCATGCATAATCGATGATACCTTACCAAATGAAAATAATATATATATATATATATTCGTATGAAAGGCCTACGGAAAATCAGTTCTTTCAATGAAATTCGCACACGTCATCCGGCGTATGTTTTACACCGTGTATAGTGCGGCCTGGACCCCGAATGATTCATAGAGTGACGACACGATTCACTTTACCATGTATCAGGCGTTTACAGTGTACAGACAAGCATACACGTGTGTAACGTACTTCCTTTCTTAAATTAAATTCGCAGAACACGCAACGCGAGTAAACGCGACTGTCGATACGAATCTTCATATGCCTCGAGAGTCATGAACGGAATCTTGTCAAATGTTCCCGACTTGGATTCCACGGTTACTTTGCCACTTTTCCATGGTTGCCAACTCCTTAGGGATATTTTCTACTGAACGTCTAGGAAGCATCTTTTCTTCTTCTTCTTCTTCTTCCTCCTTTTCTCGACGTTCCTCTGGTCGGCATTTTTGGATTAGTTTCTCTAAAGGCGTCAGGCGCAATGCGGCAAAAATATATAGTCTTCGCACAAAGAGATGCGACGCGAATGACACTGAACGTAACAAAAAAATTCTTTGCACCTACTTCTCCTTAGACTACTCTCTCAATGCCCGAAAGATGTTAGAAACGATGGAATCTTGTGAACGGTGTCGCTTCTTATCTTGGAGATTAACTTTTTTAGGTAGAGTACACTGTCCCGTGTCGTAGAGGAAATTGTTAATCGTAGTCTAGACAGGTACTGCAGAACTCTTTTCATCCTAAAATGGTGTCTTACTGTAAAACAATGCTGCCACCATATTTGTGTCGATTAAGAAATGCAGTATTGTTATTCATAACAGGTTACACAGTCTCTGTCATACACTGTTATGCTGTCGAACTGAGAATTAATTATAGTATTTTTATTCATAGTATAATAAGTCGTATCAGGAACGCTTAAATTTATTCTTTGGAAACCATCTACAATGCGGCTAAACACACATACCTTCTATCTGTGTGACTTTTGTCCGAAAGATAAACATTCTGTATAGATGACTCTCACCTTCTAATCTCAAGATTATATCTAGTGCATTGTGTGGGCCAGTGGAAACGATAAAAATATAAATGCAGTGCATCTTCTACCTGATCCTTAGTACTCATTATATTAAAAAAATGGTAGAGATAGTATATACAATATATTTCATAGCCACATAGTGATCCAACGTAAGCATCTGGATTACGAGGTGCTATAATAAAGCACTATAAGAAGATGGCTACTATTTTGTTTATTTCTACAAGAAGCTTATCGCTCGTGCGGTTATATAGTGCTTAATTTAAAACGGTGTACTTGCAGCTGGCAGCATGCTTGACACTAGTGTTCGATCAACAGATTTTCAGGGGGAAGTTTGAAAAAATCACTGTAAATTAATATAAGTGGATTAAATCCTGACAAAGCAGTGCAGCTGAGTTATATCTCAGGAAACATGGGAAACACCAGAGATTAAAGCGAAGACGAGAATTATTGGTGCAAAGATGGTCATGGTCACTGGTTTTTCGTCACGGTATCACGACGGCCCGCGGAAACGGATTAAAAGAATTAACTTCCGGTTGCACCTGCCTGTCCCAGAAGGCGTGGTCTCCGAAAAAAAGTAATAGTTTCACACGACTGGTGATCTGTCTTTTAATATGAATAATAAAAAATTTATATTCCATACGTTTGAATGGCAAAACAACTCACTCTTGAGAATGGTCCATGCAGGGATCCTTCAACGATTTTCAATGTACCATCCCACCACTGTAAGAAAAAGAAAAAAACGATACACAATCATTTGAAGACCTTTGTGAAACACCAGTAACACCTGCACAGTCTTCACAGAGACGTTCCAGAGGTTAAATTATAGTAGAAATTCGATAGTCGACCGGAACTCAAAAATGTAAAACTCGAGTACGGTTGCTTGGTGGAAAAAAAGTCTTCACCACTCGATACAAGTATTCGCAACAATCACAGGGTTATGTAGAAGGTAGAGATATTTAAGCTGTTAAAAGTTATCAAATAATTCCCATAGGATGCTTTGTAAACGCGGAGAAAAACTCTTGGTAAAATCTTCTTGACACGGATCGTAGACCGATGACAGGCTAAAATGGCGAGGGCAATGGTAGTCGAGTCAATACGACAATCACATATTTCTATGCATTTATGGAAGGCGTATTAACCATCACTTTCTGTTACCTCTTTGGCGGCACTGCGAATATTCACGTAACAATTCAATTTGCGTGATGCGGTATCTCGTGTGCGGAAAATTCACGAGAAAACTTCACAGCGAACGACGGCCGTCAGCCGATCGTAAAAACGCGACTGGGGCGACTCTGCTGTCGACGGCAGCGCCGCGTATCACCGGAACTGACTGATGAAGCCACCGATGTAGGAATACACGGGATGGAGAGTTTATCTGGGCGAAGGGTATCGTCGAAAAGACGGAAGGGGGCGATAAGGACCATTCGCAACTAGCGCGTGTTTGTACGGAAAGTAGCATTGTGTGTTAGAGTGGGAATATTCTTTATTATTTTTCAGTGCGCAACTTATCAGCACTCTACGCGCGGTCAATTCACTCTGGGCATGCGCGCACTAACCCAACATAACACATATTGCACGTCTCACGCAATTTCAGTTTATGCACATACGCGCAGTCTTATGCAAATGTCCCTCCGTCTTTCCTCTTCCGTCCTTTGGACCACTGGCCATCGTGGAACAGCCTTTCATCCCGTGTATCTCTACGATGTCCGTGGATAAAGCCACTTGGCCTTGGTCGAGATTGGCAGTACACAGTTTTCAAATTTCTAATTTTTCAACAGTTCCGTTATTAATAAGTAACCATGTTCTAGTCGTACTGTTGTTCGAATTGCATAATAAATTAAGACTCAGTAAAGCTGTTATTTTCTAAAATCTCTATGACCTGTTATCGATGCACTATGAACGTCAGACAGGTTATCGTAATCTTTTATCGATAACTTTTTCAGATGACAAGTGCAATGATCTTTCATTGAATTAAAGTAGCATCGATCATTTTTTATGTCTCGTACAGTTTAGGATGGGATACAGATTATAAATAATAGTGATATAAATTGCGATAAACGACATTTATTTGAATAATCATTATCAGAATAGTAAATAGGTACAATAGAGAACGCTTTTAGCAGGCCAACTTCTTATTAACGGTCGAAAACTGTTGGTATTTTGTGTGAAAGGTATTCTGTGTCTTTAGGGGCAGGTGGCGAAGTAAATATTGAATGATCTTTCGATAATAATTAAAATAGATAATTATATGGATAATTCGCAATTGCATTCTTAAAAAAAAAGATAATAATTAAAAACGAAATATCGATATACGGATAAGGGTTGCTAAACTTGGAAATTCTTAAAATGTCTGTCCTTTTCGTTAGAACGTGGTGTATTTCATTAATTGATATTGCATCGTTTTCCATTCGCGGGTGGCATAGAATTCTAACAGCTCTCTCGTCGTGCAATTCCATGCTGGAGTATTCTATCGTAAAAGTATCGAATTTGAAGCAACACGTGTTGATTTACAATTATTAAAAGCAATGACGAAAGCGACGTGTAATTCTGTACGTGTGGATCGCGTTATAATCGCTTCACGGTCTAAAGTAGGAAAAAATTCTATGTGTAAACTGACATTGCGCTGCGACTCATTGTATCCAATGGCTAATCGTTTAATCATCATATCGATCTCATCGTTCCTTGGCTTTGCGGCAGCTTGAACATATATCCGTTTCCGGTTTCTTTATGTTACTTAAATGGCATCAATATCGAAATCATCTCCTTCGTCACTGTCATCTTTAATCGGCTTCTTCACAGGTTGCTGTTGCTGTTGCTTCAATGGCTGTTTTGCTCTGTCGTCGTACTCGATCTGAAAGGTATAAAAACAAAATTACCAAACACCCTCGAGAATCTATTATATCTCATCAGGAACAATCATTATCTTGTCAGGCATTCTTACCTCCAAATCGTC
Organism: Pachycephus smyrnensis; assembly: GCA_030142225.1. NCBI lineage: Eukaryota > Metazoa > Arthropoda > Insecta > Hymenoptera > Cephidae > Pachycephus > Pachycephus smyrnensis. The sequence goes on along the minus strand of JARQST010000309.1, from coordinate 1,512,722 downwards.
ATCGTCTTCCTCGGACTCGGACTCTTCCTCCTCGGCTTCGTTGAGCCACGTAAGAAATGGTGCAGCTTTGTCATGGATTTCTTGGGACAAGTCTTTAGAGACGTACTTCTTGCTTACTTTACTAGCCCACTCAACGAAAGCTTTCTCTTCCAAGATGTCAGCATCGTAGAAAAGCTGCAACAAGAATTGTAAAAGATTATTAATAAGAAATTTATGTAACTAAGATGGCCAAAGTTCAACATTAGATTATCATTGCATTGACGTACCTTCAGTATACCAGGTACCTTGGGCATTAACGAATCCTTGTGCAATGCAATAACCTGTTCGATCCCTCTGATCAAATATTTCTGTGCCTTGATATCGTCATGGGTGAAACGCAACAAGAGGACACGATGTTTCTTCGCCTGAGCAGCAATTGCCTGATCGAATAGAAGCTCCGCCAGTACGAGGGGTGCCTTGGTCTTAATTTCGAGACGTTCAGCCTCGGCCACCAATTCCTTATGATTATCAAGCTGTCCAGCGTCGCGACGACACTTCACCAGCTTGTAAAATATATCCATGCGCTCTTTCTCAGACTTATCGAGATCATCGCTGATGGTCATACCCTTCGCACCATCGGTCAGGTCCTGAAGTCGAGCCCTAACTGCCTCCTCAGATACATCAACGGCCCACTTGGCATCATCATCGTCGTCAGCAGCAATCTTCTGCGGAGCTTCCACAACGATATCAGTAGTACTAGTTTCGTTCTCAGGAGAGCCAGATCGATCACCGTTGGCATCGCCATTGGCACGTTTGGAACGCTTGCCGCGTTTACCTTCAGTCAATGAGCTGCCCTGAGCCGCAGGATTCAAACTTGGAGGATTCTTCAGGATGAAGGTATTCAGCTTGTGATTGCATTCAAGTAGACCGTGATGTCCGCAGGCTTTACAACCTTGCGAGATGGTTCCCTTCTTGGCACTGACCAACAGCTCAGTCTCAGGATTGTCGCAGGCCGGGCAAAGGACGTACTTACGAATAAATCCATCCAGGAGATCCTGAAGCTTGGTTGCATCGTGCGAACCATTAACAATAAATCTCTCATTTTTGAAATCAAACTGCGTCTGTGCACCAAGCTCACATCCAAAATACTTAGTCGGATATGTGGCCGGTCTTCCGATAGCTTTGGCCACATCGACCATGTTAACTATGACAGTCTTTATACCATTTCCTTTGCCCTCGACCTTAGCCTGGATCCGTGGCATCTTATAGCGATAAAACGCATCGCTGACATTGCGATTGACATTGACGCTCCCCATGATGACGTATGCTTCCGCCTTTTACTCCGCACTAGCTTACGGGTCCGACCGAACGAGAGTAACTTCCGACGTGGCGTCGTCGTGAAACGTTGGCGCAACGTGGTTAGGAGGGACGTTGAAGCAGCGTTATTTTATTTTTTCTCCTTTCCTTCTTTATCGTGCACGCTCGCTTGTCTTAGCTCAGATTAAATTTGCCTCAGGTAGGTAACGTCTTCGTCCTCGTTCTCCTAGATCTCGTTCTCGCGTTCCCGAGCGGCAGTTTGATTGCTGCGTGGCGAATTTGCCTGGCAATGGCTACCAAATGGTAGCTTGTATCGTGTCGAGTCAGGGTGGTTTTCGTTGGTTGCGGTAAGGCGTGCCGCACTACCCAGTGACGACAGTCACGTTTCTCTGAATGGCTGAAGCTTCCGATGCCTGTTACTGATCACCAAATAAAATAAACAATTACGTTTTTTGCAACTTCAGTATCTTAAATTCCGTCGGTGATTAGCATTTATTGCTGTCGTTACCTGGAAAATTTTGAGGTCCTGTGTTTAGGCAGGACCAGGTGATTTAGAAATCGTTGGGTGGTATCTTGGTGCAGGTTTTGCCTCGGTCTGTTGGGCAGAGGGGGATGATCTTCAATGATCATACACGCTGCCTGTCCGTCGCTCGTGCCCTTAAGAAAGTCTGAGTTCCACGCCGGCGTTGTCGACTCGATGACTACGCGTAATAAACGATTGTCCCGAGAGTACGAGATGATTCGGCCGTTATTAGCACGCTTGGACAATGTCCTGCCACCACCGCCTTTGCTGTACACCGATCCTTTCCCTCTGGATGATATCCTGGATGTTTCTGCACAAAGAAATATCAGAATGACACTTTAATGCAATACATATCATTTAAATCAAATGATGCCTCATCAGGAAGTGCAACAACAAACCTGTATAGCATCGCCTAAGTATATCTAATGCATCAGGATTTTAACGTGTTGCAAGGATCATGAAAAATAAATCTTCTGCCATAGGATGTAACGTAATGAGTCTAGATATTTTCGAAAATTATTATTTTTTTTATTAGAAACACACCCGCGTGCGTTGTTATTATTTCATCAGAATGGAAAGCTGGCAAATTGCATTTGTGTGATTAATCATGATTTCTAACATCGTTTTCAAATATGTTCCAAGAACTCTTTCATTTGCAGGCTTAAACGGTTCTTTGATTTTTTTTTAAATTTCTATATCACGTGTATATATGTTCAGTGGTATTTCTAGAGTTTATCGATCATCCGTATGGTTTTCGCGGGAACTCAGCAATCCCAGGGTCATGATAGCGATAAGGATTTTCTAAGCGATCCCGAAGAAAGTTCTCTCGACGTGTACGAAAAAGGACCGTGAGAAAGGAAACGTGAAATAATCAACATAAAAAAATGAACATAACTACACTGCCTGTATTCAGACGTATTCGCATCTACAGGCTACTTCAAAAGAATTCCTTCCCTCAAAAACTCTCTCATAACCTGTCCAATCAATCATGAAAATCACCTTTAACCATTCCTTCTGAATAACAGCCGTAAAAAAAAATTTCAAATCCAGCAGCGAGGCCTACGTCACCACCGTACCAAGATTCGCAACACAAAAATACCTAATTATCACAAGCAACTGGTTCTATTGGTAGTTCTAAAAAATTCGCAAAACCACGAATCTTACGTAAGGCAAAAGCACCGCACAAGCCGTTACATTGACGTTACACGAGACGCCCTAAAAACATTACCAAACGGGATTAACAAATCCGCACAAGTCAAAGGGTACTGCCGTAACATTTATATATACTCGATTCAAGGAATACTAAACTTCTCTTATTCGTACAAAGAACTGAGAAACAATGATATTCCACCAATAACAAAACTACTCCAGTTAATTTCGAAAGCTCGCACCACCTACGTGTTCACGTGATTGCGTGAACGTTACAGTAAGCAACACAGACAGAATCCATAAATAATTCAGTACCTTTTGCGGATCACTGTAAATTATTAATGCCAACATTATACCCGGTGACAAGACAGTACCAAGCGAAGTTAAATGTTTACTTTCTCATGTATATCACCCAGTATCGTACTCAGCTCTTTACTAGTTACAATTACACATAAACGATACCCCCAAAAAAAGAACAAAAAAAATTTCAAGGTCACTCGTACAAAAACCAGTGCAGCAATCACCACACCCTTGAAAATTTCTACAATTTCCTGTCCCACTTTTTGATACAACCCATGAATATAGATATAAAAATTGCACAGGTTCCCACAAGAGTACGGAACAGGAACTTGTAAGAATTTTTAGCCGGCCAGTACACCAAACAGGCGTATTGCATATTGCCAAGAGTCACGTTTATCGACTAAGCACAACAGCCTTAAGCCTCAAGGAACACGTAAACGCTCCAGAAGCATGTAAATATCTTCAGCCTGTAGGGTAGTTACGATACAAGGGGTGTTGGTGGTAAATTACGTTTCTTCGTCCGAGCCGGAAATTTCAGTACAAGACTCTGGTATACGTAGTGATTTAAACGCGATGAACATTGTACAGCCAATTTCAAATATTATCTCGAAGGACATCCTGCATGGAACATAACAATGAGATGGAGCATAAATAATAACCAAGGGTGGGTATCGATTACAGTGCCGTGTTAAAAGTTAACTGTAGTAATCAGTTTTGCGTTTCTCGTTATTTAAGCGACTCTAATGTGACATTCGAGGCGTTTGGTATATCGAAATTGATAGTGGTTTCTGATAAGGTCGATAGAACATTCATACATACTTTTTGTTTCTTTTTCAGTCGCTGTAGCGAACGATACTATAAAATTCGAAGAAATAAAAAATATTATTAAAGGTGATATATTTTACAGCTGGATACGTGCCTCGTACTGTAAAATGAGTAATTCGCGATTACGCGAATCCCACTATAAATTAGTTAATTATCAAAGGACATTTTTTTTAATTTTACACAACCTCAACCCGTGGGATCACTGGCTGTTGGAATTCATTTTTCCGTTTCATCAACTAGCGTTAAAACTTTGATTAGTGCAAAGAATCGGGAAATAAATAAATGAGGTGTAACGTTTTCTAATTAACATCTATTCTTTTGTTATATGTTTTTTTATAATAATATCTCTCATTATTCTTTCATTTTTGTATTATCTTTTTTTCTTCTGTTTTTACTCTTTTTCGATTCTTTCGGTTCTGCTAATACAGCGAGTTCACGTACCGATTACACGTATGCGTAATCATGTTACACATGCCTATAAATATTGACTAATATATTAATCGAAAATAAGGTAAAGAATCACGGCACCGTGTTACAAATATTAAGTCCACAAACTCGTGTCCTTATACAAGATAACGAATACCGTAATCACGTTACACATGCCTATAAACATTGACTAATATATTAATCGAAAATAACGTCAAGAATCACGGCACCGTGTTGCAAATATTAAATCCACAAACTCTTGTCCTTATACAAGATAACGAATACCTCTGACAAGCATCTCACCGTACAATTAATCAAACACAAACAGCACTGAACGATTCCGTCAATCCGACTAGTACAAAAAGGTAAAATCAGCAGAGTCAGACTAAAAAAAAGGTAAATCCTAAAGCCCGGTTTACAGTATTCACCAATACGTCCAACGTCCATCCCCATGAAAAGACGATATATCCAAACAAAAAAAGACACGTACCGGAAAACAAGCACAGCCGTATAACCGGCAATGATATAATTACACACATGGCAGTTTAATGACGACTAATTTCACATCTGTTAATAAAACCGACATAAGTACCATTGGCAATATTGAACGTGTCAAGATTGATAACCAACCGTCACGCATATGGTGTTCCAATAAAAGTGGAAACCATTTTTAATCCTTCTTATTCTATCGGCCCCGCGTACAGAATCTCCCAGAAGTACACGAGGTATCTCCTACCGTATGACATGACCCCAGTGCACCAGGAGCACAGAACCATTTATTCCCTGGACACGTTAGCGTATACGGCGTTATTACCTCCTCGGTGTAGACGCATAAGTCGTGATTTCCGAAGGTGGTTGGCCCGCGTTCGGTGTTACGTGACTTTCAAGATGGGTCGTATGTATGCTAGCCCGAGAGATATCGCTCTGAACTGAACCAAGTCGAATGCGTACACGGGTTCGAATCCCGGATCGGGCAGCGACTGACTTATCTTTTGCGCAGGCGTGGACAACGCGAAACCGTAAGCGTATTGATCCGGGGGGGGATCCGATCGGGACGTGTATAAACTCGCGCTACCCTCGGACAAGGTCAGATTTTCGCGAGTTTTCGCGAGTGCAATGCGGAAATTTAACGTGGGATAGGTCAGGGTGAATGCCGCATTTCCGGTCGCCATAACAGCAGACCGGAAGCAGACCAACTGCCCCACAAGAGCTGATAAAAGGTCAAGGGGAATGGAGCTTGGTCCTCCTTGTGAACGATAATAATAATGCTAAGGTTTTTCTTTATAATTTCATGAGAGTATAGTTAGAGGATGTTAACTAATTTGTTTTTAATGAATTTATGTTTTTGCTTTAAATTCTGCCTATTGTGATAATGTAATGTCTAATGGGCGATGCATGTGATATTAAAACTCATCCATATGGATAATGGTAACGTGTGACATTTTAGAGTGAAAATCGACTTATAATAGTTAAGCACTGCGTCAAGGTTTAACGGCGTACGATTAAATTCGAGTCATAAGTGCGAGTCGTTTCGTCATATAACGAATTACAATGCTGTTACGTTTTATGGGTACGCGATAGCGTGCGATAAGTCATCCAATTTAAGTTTACATGCGTATACGTATTGTGTACTAACTCTTTTCTACCCTTTCGATTACTTCAAATCTAGTGACTTTCGTTGGGAAAATTTCCATTTACATATAGAGATGAGTACAATGGCTGTGAGGAATCCAAGATAAGATTCGCTCCAGTAAAATTCAGTTTAACATGTCCAAGGATTAGATTAATTTTAATCATCATTTGCGAATGGTGCTTAAGCCTATACCTCCATGCGTAAGACAGGAAGAAAATATTTCAAAAAGCAGGCCCATCGCGAGGCTCTTTGCTATTGCAAAACTAATCTCTGTTTTGACGTGGGCCAGGAAGTTTTTATTCACCACTGATATCGCAAGCTGAATTATCAATTCAGCTAACTTAGCTTCAGCTTACAACGCTCTTCGCTTTGTAAACGAAAGAGGCATGGCGATGTGGATTTTGCAGCTGTAGTGTAGACCATTAAAGGCGGTATTTCGAATCTTATGCAATAAAATATTTTGATGAGGTCAATGGTTCTCAAAGAAGAAATCTGCTCTGAAGAAGACGCCCAGGACGATGCTTCCTTGGCCATGACTGACGAGTGAGCGTTACGAATGAGAAATAAGATTATGAAGAATGAGAAACAGAAAAAAAGAAGTGAAAGATATGTAAGAGTATACCCATATGTTTACAGAGGATGTATCTAAGAATGTTCCACTGATAAGTATTCCCAGGTAAATCGTTTCTTCGGACAGTATTATACGATGCAGATTATACTATTCTATCCAGCAGAATCCTTTCTCAAGGATTGCGTTATGATCTTCTTGTTTATACATTGCACTTGGTATTTTTGCTTGAGAACCACTGTATACAATGATTATCAGGATATTATTTTGCATCGTTATCAAAACCTCGGTGCATGCCTGAGGGTCAAAGGAGGCCATCTTGCTGTGTGGATAAGTGAGGGAAAAAATATTACCGATTATGCACTTTAAGCGAGCCTTAATCTTGGATTACTTTCCAAGATCCTTACAGAGCTAATTCTTCTACAACGCCATCATAATATTATGATTTATTTATTTGTAATAAACTTGATAAACAGCAGTATAATATAGTTTCGAACAATTTGAAAATGGAGAAGCACTGTTAATCTTAAAGTACACATATCAAGAACGTTATTATGGATAAGAGTCTGAATTGCAGTAGATAACAGAATACAATCAGGGTGGGAATCAGTTGTAACGTGCAATAACTCTCCATATTTATTCGTTAGTTACAAAAGTCATAAGCAAGTTGGAACAACAACTTACCATCAAAGTATTCATAATGGAAATACTTTCTGATAGATTAGATTAGATACAGCATAAAAAATGATTCGTATCAATCATAATTCTTTTTGTACATTAAACAAAGTTATGTAGAAATTCAAATACTTGTTAGTAAAAGTGTTAATATGAACGATACAGGATAAACTCTGAGAAAATTTCAAAGTACCTGTAACCTTAAAACGTATAACTACATATGGAATCAACATTATTATGTGAAACAAAATTAAAATAGTGAGATATAAAAATTAACGACACAAATTATTAGGAATCTTCCCGTTTGTCTTCGTCACGTAAGAGAAAGAACAAGTTTACTAATGCGTACTAAGCAATTTATGAGCAAACACCTCGGTCAACGTACCACGGACGTAACTAAATTCTAGAATGACTAACCTGCCAACCATTTTGAAATTAGTGTATTTTAATTCGGTCGACAAGTCCGTATTAAATCATTATAATTTAAAAGTAGGAAACACAACGTTAGGTAGTCTGATGCATTTCCGTATAAACGTATCTTTCGCGAATGAAGCACGTTCGTGTCCAAAATGGCTGGTCGCTAAAATTAGCTCAAACGAGTCAGGAAAATTTGTCGCGTATGGGATACGATAAATGGATCAAACCTCATATGACGATGCTCACCTTGTCGACGAAGAAAAGTCATATAAAATGGTAACGCCCTGCTGGACGGCCGCCTTCTAGCGTGAAAATTCAAAGGAAACCCACGGGAATATCGAGACAGATGGATCGCCCTTTTGAGAGCACCCCAGAAGTCGCTTTACGGCTGTGCTCGCTGTAAAATACAATATGAAAGAACGTACATGGATCGAGCTCTACTAGTTTCATAAACTTAATTATGCTTTACCTATTTAATCTTCAAAATCAGCTTCACGAGTCGAGGATCAAGTCGATGTCTTTAAATGCGTGGTGAACGTAATTTCTTTGCAGTGAAATGCGGCGAAACACTCCGGCTTCCAAGCGGCTACTGCCTGAATACATCCACGAGCATCGAAAGACAGTGACGTAACTTCGATTCTTAGGCCCTCGATTTTTCCCCTACTCAATAGACGTTCAAGTGTATGTTTCTAGTTTTCTGGATTTTTTATCATTGAAATTGTGGTCCTGCGTTTGCTCTGATTTCAAGCGTATTAGCCGTGGTAAATGTAAAGAGATATTATAAATGAGGTAATCTTTATGAGATTATTAATCTTCGATCCTTTGGCTCGTCATGGACGACTGAAATTACGCAAAATGCTATTGGCATTGACTGATAGATGTCTTTTATTGAGTTATCATGTACGGTCCTGAGTATCGATAGAGACGGTGTGATTGATATTTTGTTCAATGTACATTCTGCATAGATCAAATGTATAACTATTGATCCGATCATTTAATAGGAAAGTTATTTTCATAGAAGAAAGATATTATTTCAGATTTTTATTAGATTTTAATTGGCGTTAGATAAGTTATCATCGTAAGTATTATTAGTGGAATCGTATTGACTTATCCTAACCCTAACGGTAGTGTGAATTCGATGAACACGTGATGACATTTGTGAATTTTAAGCGTAATACGTTTACCGAATCTTCTTGTCAGCTCGACAGTGAAAATCAGATATATTTCATGTTGGATAAAATATTGTTGAGATTCTATAAGACGTCTTGTGAATAATTTATACCACAGTGAGAATGGAATATTTGATTATAACTTTTAGTGTATTAATCATTTGAGCTTATCAGTCTTTAAATATTTTTGTTTCAATATTGTTTTCAGATTGGAAAAGTACTCTACTTCTTACGGTATTAATAAAGTCTGAGTAATAGGACCAGCTATTAAATACAAATATGACATCTCAGTACACATGCATTACGTGCCGTGTGGCATTCAGAGATTTAGAAATTCAGAGGCAGCATTATAAGTCGGATTGGCATCGATATAACTTAAAAAGGAAGGTTGCTGAATTACCTCCTGTCACATCTGAAGAGTTTCAAAGAAGAGTTATTGCTCAGCGTGGTAAAGATGATCAAATGAAGCAAGAACAGTCTATGAGTTGTAAAGCATGCAGAAAGAATTTCAATACCAAAAATCAGTATGAAAATCATTTACTGTCAAAGAAACATAAAGAAAAAGTACAGAAAATAGAAAATTCCTCTTTGGAAACAACGCAAAATGTAATGTCTGAGGATTCTGAAAAATTCAGTACTAAAAGTAATGAAATAAGAGAACAGTCTAAGGATAACAAAAGTGCCATTGATGATATGGAAGTCGATTCTGATGTTGAGTCTATAGATTCTGATGAATGGCTTGAAGATACTGAAAATCCTGTAAGAAACAATGACTGTCTGTTTTGCAATCATCATAGTCGATCTTTTGTGAGGAATCTTAAGCATATGACATTAGCTCATTCATTCTTTATTCCTGATCCTGAATATTGCATAGACATAAAAGGTTTACTTGTATACTTGGGAGAAAAAGTATTTGCAGGCTACATGTGTCTCTGGTGCAATGATTCTGGTATGAACCTTTTTACATAATAGGATGTAATTAACAGAATAATCAGAGCTAAATCAATATCATTTTTTTTCAGGAAGAGCATTTCAAAGTGCTGATGCAGCAAGGGCACACATGATCGATAAAGGTCACTGTAAGATGTTACACGAGGGTGAAGCTTTAGCCGAATATGCAGAATTCTATGATTACTCCTCAAGTTATCCAGATGCAGAACATGGAGATCCTGATGCTGAGGTCGAAATACCAGAATTGGAAGACAGCGATTATCAACTAGTATTACCTTCAGGCTCTGTCATTGGACACCGATCCCTGATGAGATACTATAAGCAAAGCTTAAACCCCAACAGAGCTGTTGCCATACCAAAAAGTGAGAAGCTCCGAAGAGTACTTTCTCACTACAGAGCTCTTGGCTGGACTGAGACACAACAAGAACTGGCCACGAGGAAGGCACGGGATATTAAGTACATGCAGAGAATTCAGTCCAAGTATTCCACGCAGTTGCAATTTAAAGCAAATAAATTCCAGCGGCATTTCCGTCCGCAAGTTAACTTCTAGATTTCACTTTGCATACGCTTTCAACAGCGTAAAGGTAATGTCGTCTACAATTTGTTAATTTTTTTCCACTGTAAGCTTTACCTAAGTTATATATGAATCATGCCACTGGCATTTCTAAATAATAATCAACCTAATAAAGTACATATGTGCTGCCATATATGCGTTATTATTCACTAGATATACGTAGATCTAATACTTAGTTCTGAAAAGTGGTATTACACTATATACCCCATATATTAGTAAACTCGGGTATTTATTTGGCGGATAAAAAATAATGTGTAATACATCTTTACAATATGAGAGAACAACAAAAATATTCTATATTGTATAATTTTCGTATATTAATTCTTCATCTGCTGATTCATGGACCCATCTAGTAAATTCTCGTCTTTTCAATTCACACCTGGCAATGCCTATTATGGACGAATAATAGTGACACAAAAAGGTATTTGCACTCGTAAATGTCTTCGAAATGACCTGATACTTGCAAGAAACGTACCATACTTCAACTTCTTAAGTAAAATTATGATTTTTCCATTTATCTTACAATCAGGTATACTTTCAAATGATTCAATCACAAAAGCACCAGTGTTTTCAGTATCACCGTAAACTTTCTTAGTGTGCAAGAACTTTTTTCATCGTCTTAATCTTCCTTAATGGTACATATGTGTATATATATTATATATATATATTTATATATGATATAATGTATATTTCGAAATTCGCAACAATCGTATAACCATCTTTTACTTCTAAATCTCGGTATAAGGTACAATTTTACAACAGTAACCAATGTTGTTCACTTTCCAAACGTATCCTAATGGGCCTAAACACTAGACTGAAAGTCCCAGGTGTTGTTATTACTTGACTTTCAACATTGGATATCGAAGGATCTTCTTTGAATTCATTCAATGAATTTTGAATGCCTCGACAAGAGTTATTGGCCCTTGGAACACTAAACAGTTTAACATCAATGTAATTGGTAGGAGACAGTAACGAATTTCTAATTCCTAAGCAATACCAATTATTACTCAACAAAATGATTTTTCAGCTCTTTTTTTCCTTGAAATATGTATAATATTTATTTATACCCGTTGCGTCTTGTTGCGCGTTAATATTTATAATAACATGTACGAATATTAGAGAGCTGTTATTGTCACGTTCAACGATCAAAACACTTAATTCATCTACCCTTCGTTCATACTTATTATATTTTAGATACTTTCGTTACCTTGTGGCTTTTTCTTTTTTTTTTTTAATTTATTATTTTTACCATGAGCTTCAGTGCAGTATGCGGTGGTCCAGGTTGCGCGGACTCTTCAATTTCTGAATAAAAAATTTCAGCCTCAGTTTTCAGGCCGTGGCTTGCGCATACTTTTTGGGAATAAATTCCTGTAGCATCTACTTTGAAGACCTAAAAAAATATTTCCATGCTATTGTCGTGCTGTCATTTTGTATGAGCGTTTCAGGTTCACAGTACCTTTCGGTAACGTTAGAAATAAAGATTGAGAATAAGGAGGAAATAGAAAATAATATAACGAAACGAAATACCTTTGTCAAATGAAAATCATCCCATGCAAACTAATGGTAAGTCATGCTGAAACAAAAGAGTCAATGTGAAATTCCATGTGTTCTATAATAATAATAAGGAAATTCGAAAGAGCATGGTGATTATATTTAGCAGTAGTATTTAAATATTAATGAAGTAATTATTTTTTTATCTCTTCATTAATATACCTTGAATCCTGCTTTTCTCGCAGTCTCTATACTGTCTGCCATCAAAGTGTTCGCCAAGCCTCGACCTCGAAAACGTTCGTCCACACTTAGAATTCGACATTCGAATAACTCGTGCACGTTATATTTTGAGAATAAATCAATCTTCTCGTTCACTTTGTATAAAAGACCAAAAATGGCTTTGAATTTTTCATCAGTCATTTCCAGTAGACGACGTTCCGCCTCTTCACGTTCACCTTTTTTTAAAATTCCATTCAGGGCCACACCTTGTATCTGAAATTGTCATTTATAATTCTTTTGTATCTTTTAAAAAATTTATTTGCATATCAAGAATTTTCCTTTTGACATATTTGTACAGTTACAACAATTGTTATACTCACTGTTCCATCCTCAGTAAGCAACATCCTGGAGAATCCTTGTTTCAAAGTAATCGTGCAGTGTCTCTCTAACTCAAAGTGCGGCTGTCCCCGCTCGCAGAGATCTACTGCCTTATTCAGTGGCTCATCCGCGAAGAAATTCTGTCTGAGATGACGGATTACCTGTGGGAAATAATCTTCCGGGATCGCGGTGGCCTTCACAAGGTCGGAGGACATCTTTGGGTTGAGCGTGGTGTGATTTTCCTCAAGCGAAGACAATTTTTTCACGGATGTCTCTTTGCCCGCGAGAGGGCTGCTTTGACTGGAAAGGGTCTATTGATTGACCCAGTTTGAGTTTCAGAGACATGATTATTATGTTATCACTGTACATCCTCTATTGTGAGATTGAACATCCCCAAAATGGCTGAACAATAGCACGTGATATCAGAATCGTACCGTAAGACATCGTGAAACTGTTTTTCAGAATTAATTGTATTTTATAAATAAGGATTTAGCATTGTTATAGATCAATATTATTTTCTTTCCTATATTGTTAATTAGGATTGTTTAGAATGTTTCTTTTTATTGAAAGATAGCAGGACGAGCTTGATAGGTATTGATAAATAAATTAAACCCAATGACAGTGTTGCCAATGAACCGTAACCATTTAACGAACATAACTAAGATACATGTGTTTATTATTCATAAACGATTGCTATAAAGTAATTATAATATCTCTTATCACACTATACAAGCCGTGAAATGATATACAATAGATGAATTGCAATATCCACATCGGTTGAACGGCGATACTGGAATACTTGGAATACTTTTTTTTAAAATAATAGCAAGCCTTTGAAGAACCTTCCGAATCGTTCCAGATAGGACACAGGGGGAATTATACCTGCGACTTTATCAAATGTTTTTAATCCGAGAAGAGAACGGACAACAGTAGATAATGTTTAACACGAGAGGACACTTGATGACAGATAGAAAATCATCTATAACGCTCAAAATTGCGCTAAGATTTCATAGTACCGAGTCTGTAAACAAGAGAGCTAGGGAGCTATAGCTTTCTTGGTTAGAGACTCGCGTGACAAATTTTTATACAATTCTCTTGTTTGAATTCCTCCATTCGAAACCAGTATTGTCTAAGAGTAAAATTCTGTTGTCAGGCGTGTTTTCTTACATTTTTTTCTTTTAAAGGACTGCGAGGAATACGCTTGACGCCGTAGCGCGCTGATTCCTCGCTAGGTCCTTGATGTGAAGATGATATTTACAATATTTAGAAGAGTAGATCCTCATCACCCTCGTCAAGCATACTAGCGGCATCAACGGCTTTACCAGATGCGATCATCTCCAACCTGGCAGCCTCAACCTAAAAGTAGAAAAAGATTGTGAAATAGGAAAACATTTGAATGAGAATATTATGTCACTTTTGTGAAACTGTCTTACTTTGGCTTTTGCCTGCTTCTTCTTGTCCTGAATCTTTTTCAATCGGTAGAATTCTTCTCTCTCAAGCTCGTCTAGCTCAGAGATGATGTATGCTAGAGTTTTCTCGATTCTTGGAATGATAACGTGCTCAATGGCATTCACACGACGATTTGTGATCTTGATCACCTCGTCCAGAGTGACAAAGCTGGTTTGAAGAGAAGCTAATTCGACCAAAAGCTTCACTGCACTCTGATAATTTTTCTTCAGCTTGGCTAGCTGTTGTCCACCACGAGCCAATCCAGCCAGCTCATAAGTGTCCGTACCATCTTGGTACGATTCGAAAACTGGAAGATTTACACCAGCAACGTTATCCTTCTTGGAACGTATTTTTATTTGTGCTTTGGTCACATTCTGAAGGACTACTTGATTGAAGTCTCCAGTTGCAAACTTTGCTTCAGCTAGAGAGAAGGCAGCTTCTTTCATGACCTCTCCCATAAGAGTTTTCGTCTAAGAAGAAAAGATACACTTATTGACAAAAATAACAATTATTCTGTTGTACATGATTATATTGTGGCAATGGTATAATGTAGCTTCTTTTAATAGGCAGAGGTCTGTAACTCGAAAGATTATACATTACTATACATACCTCAATGATTTTTCCTAAAATCATCCTAAAACGCATTTGCAATGCATCTGCTTTTTTCTTAAGCAATCCATGACCCTTTTGTGCCCCTTGAAGACGGGACTTCATTAACATTTGGGCACTGCAATGAGAGAAAAACAAATTGCATGAAAAAACTGACACAATTCGGAAGTACTTCGTTAATATTAGACTACAATCCCAAGAAACAAATGAATAATATCAAAATATATATGGTGAAACTGTATCACAACAATGCTAATACTAATGTAGCATTGTAAAGAAGCACATAAAAATCAAGATTCATACCATTGCTTTATGAAATAATTATAATTTTTTGAAAAACCTTCATAATAACATTAAAAAGCATTTATGAGAAACTAATATAAATCATACAAAACCACATAAAAAGATGCGAATTTCTGAAAGTAGGGTTACACCCACTTTTTGGAGCATAGGCAAAATCTAGGATAACAATGACTTTGGAATTTTGCAAATAGCATTAAAATATAGTATGATCATTTGCAAATAAGTGGAAAATTATTTAAAATAGAATTTCATGAAAAACTCACCCCCGAGAAGGGAAAATTGGAAGCCTGTCTTTTCCCGACATATTTGCTAGTAGTACAGTCAAGCAGACAGGAACGGGATTGATCAGCTGACTCTGAAGATCCGAGGCTCGAGGTACATAAACGGAAATGAGTCGGTACCAGCAAAACTTCCATTTTCACCCTAAATGAAAATATTACTCTTCCATGCCAAATTAATCATTCGGTATTTCCTCATTGTATAGAATATCAATAAAATACTTATTGTTACAGAATCATAACATATTCTGCTTCGTATGATGCGAGAAAGAACAATTTTTTATTTTGTATCTAGGAACTTTTTCATCTGCTAGGTTAACTTCATGGGAGGACTGTATAATGCCTATTGATAACGAATTTAAAAAGATATTACATGCGTAGAATCAGGCAAATTAAAAATTGTGAATATGCAGGAAATTTATAAATCGACATAATTGTCGAGTCCTATATTGTTACTAATATTAATTTTTCGAACACAGGATAGAAACAAAACACAAGAACGATGCTGTTCAGCAGCGACAAAAATATGGAGGCAACAGTTTGACGGTTTAGATTTTCTAATCATTAAAACTTTTGGAATTGAGTCTCAAAATTATAAAACATTTGTGAAATATATACTTTACTGATTGTTGATATGAAGTCGTGGGTCGATGTCTATTATTCTTTTTCGGATCTCAAAAAATTTCTTATAAATCAACTGAGAATGGACAATCGCTGTTTCTACGTGGGCGAAAGTAAATCTAATAATTCTTTGAGGATTGATCTTCGTGCTGTTAATTTTCCACGAAGAAGTAACTGGCAACCAGGAGTCATAAGAACAGCTTGCGAAGAAATACTTATAAGGATGAGCATACCACAATTTCGAAAAATAAATGTGAAAACTAGGTTTGTTTACCTCCGTTATTGGCACCCTCCCAATGTTCATTTAAATGATGGTATTTGATGTCTCTTGTTTTTTTTTTTCGTTGAGATATTCAAGCCGATTAAACCGTCAATAGAAGTTCGCTCCGGCATATTTATTGCCGAAAAGTGTTCTAATAAGAATTACGTAATATTTGTAGTGAATTATCGGTCGCCTAAGACGTGATGGCAATAGCATGGTCCTTCATGCCCCATTAGTATCGAAAGACTTCTTGTTGAATAACGCGATCGAGGAAGCGATCTATATCATACTGGGTCCATATGTTTCAACTTCAAAGGGAAAAGTTAGCCATACCGAGGATGATACTTTGGAACCGTTAATTATGATTTATTCAGCGGAAAACGAACTGAAGGATCGTGTGGAACGACAAGAACGTATGAAAAAGTCTAACAAATTTTTGACTCAAATGGCTATGGTCGCTTGGGACTTTTTAAATTTATCAAGTATTTTTCAACCAAACAGAGATGACAGAGACTAATACAGACTAATAATTATATGTGCATGAATGATCAGATATTTTGATACACGATGGATATACGAACGAGAATTTTTGAACAATAAACATCATTATTACATTTTTCAATATTTTGTACATTTTAATATAAAGTCATTTGTCCAGACTTTAATACTTGTCGTATGTTCATATTTATTCTAGCATCAGATATGTACATCTTTGCCTTTGTCCAGTCGTCAAAATTTTTTGATGTGGACGTATTGCTTTCACTTACATTATTTGTTTCCCAGGGTTTTATGGTGGTTGGTAGGATTTTTGGTACTCCGTGATATCTCAATCTTGAACCTTCTGACATTACTACAATATCACCACTTCTCAAATACATGGCTGTAGCTGGTTCTTCTTGAGTAAGACCTCCAATAAGAAAAATAGCTGTTTGCCCAAAACTTATTGAAAACAATGGTGCCTCTATATTGATTTCAGAGTGATCTGTGTGTCCTGCCAATGTAGAATTCATTCTGTAGTAATTTACAATGGCTGCTTCTGCTTTAAAACCTTGAAAACCTATGGCAGCTGCTACCACATCCATAAGATTTATCATTTCCAGAGGCATTTGTGTTTTCAAATCTTCGGAGTACTGCTTTGTGTCCCAATTGTGATGATAGCCTAGTGTTGCCCATCTTAATTTGGGCAAAAGATCTTTGCCTTTTTCTGGATTCCTATAATAGCAGGTCATAACATTTCTTTTCTTAATTCCAGCTACATACGAAAAATGAATGATAATTTCCTTACCCAAAACTAACGTCCCACCACGATTCATTGTCATTTAAAACATTGTGTATATCTAAATTTAATTTATTTGGTTTTTTGGAATAATCTTTAAGACACTTAAGTATCCAATACTGTTGACCAACTTCAGTGAAGGGATTTTCAATAAAAATCAACCCTAAAAAGCAAGTAGTATAACCAATAACATTTTGTTTAAAGATACATAAAAATTTATGTCCACCAATTGCTATGAAAATACTGGACTAAGTAAACACAAACGTACCTGGAACATCAATAAGTTCATAAACTCCCCATTCTTTTACGGGTTTCAAACCTGATTTATCTCTCTGTTGATTTTCAACACATTGTGTTCTTATGAATCTAACCTAAAAAACCTGACGTGTTTAATCATGATTAAAATACTGCACAACAATATTACATTTACCTTGTTCGGGTCCGGTACTGAAAAATCAACAACATCCTTTAAATCCGGAGGTGGATTTCTGCTTTTATAATATTTAAAACTGTCCTTAAACATTCTGTATCAAAGCCGTGGAGGCTGCCATTTTTTAAAATACATAACCATCAGGTGTCCCTACGCAGTGATGCTCGCAATGTTCATAAAGAACTTAGCATTGGTTATCATCAATCACATATTTTTTTTTGGAATCGATTTGAAAGTAGAGCTGCACCCAAGTAAGCGCGTTCCTTAATAATACCAAAATCATTACTCATTCAATAATCCGTTATTGGACGTCAATCAGAAGTATACGCGGCAATAATCTAGACATATATTCATAAGAAGATCAAGCCCTGATCCACTTTAACTCAAGTATAATAGATGCAAGATCGGAGCAGACCCACCTTTAACTAGTTACGTAGAAAATTCTAACAGGTGAAGAATCATATATTTATCCACTATAAAAATGTCTACCTAATAAATTCCACCATCGACTTAATGGAACCGGTAGCAATAATAGCTTCCAATTATATTCATTGCTTTACATATTTGACCGTTTGTCAGTGCAAATCGCAGTGAGAAAGCGCACATTTCCTGCATCTTTTTAGGCCCATCCCATCTCCAGCTAATGATCTATGACTAAGTTTAGAGTGTAATTTTCACATAATAGCCAACGCTGCTTGGAAACTATGATTTCATAGAACAAGAGAGGCACGCCGCATTAGCCTCAAGGCTTTTTGAAAGCTCGCCGTAAATTAATAGCGCACCTCCGTCGGCACGGACTTAATAATCGGCATTTACTCTCTGCCCGCTATTTGCGGTAGATCTTGACCACCCTGACTCTGTTAAATTTCCATAAACTCCGGAATAGCCAACCCACGCCTCAACGAATACTTCCTCCCAGTTCTTCTACGAGAACAACCATATCAGTGGATAATGCCAGAAACTAAATCCCACAATCAAATTCATACTCTACATTCATTATTTAGTGCATGACAATTTATCCATAAAATTCATATCCTCTCACTTATAATAAACACATCTCGTGTAGGAAATCGTCGCCATTGTTACTTTTCCTGGGAGTGGATCATTCCCAGAAGATGTATGACTACGACTCAACGATAAATCCGTAAATGTTCAACAATGATCTGTCCAAACAGTATTTAAATATTTTCAATAATTTACCATAGATTTCCCATCATTAAATCTTTTAATGACTCAAAGCGTAGAATCTGTAACGACGTCCTTTTTCACAAGCACCATTGCGTAAATTTCTTTTAATCCCGTACATGATTCGCAACAGGCTCGCATTCGCATTTCAATTTTCATCATCCACTAGATAACATTTCAAGATGAAGCAGAGGCATAGCGTAATAAAAAAACATACAATCCTCTTCCGGTTTGCATTTTATAATATCTCTCATTTTTCTCTCCTCAACAGATTTACATAGATACGTACGGAGTGCCGGTGCGAGAGACGGCTCGCGAATTCCCTGACAGTTTCATGTCAACAAATGTCGCGTTCGCGAGTCGCACCCAGCGGCTTCGATTCCCTCCTATATTCGCAGCCGTCCAATCAGCGTCAACGGTCACGTCACTGCCAGCCAATCCTTGACTTTCTCGGTGACGACGGGGCCTAAAAATAACCCGTATATATCTAGGCCGGTCGCGGCCGCGAATTATCTACAGTCGTGCGCCGGCAGCCGACAGAGGAAGACCCTTGGGCGTCTGTTCGGAACACAGTTTGCATCCAAGGTAGGATCCGTACCTACAGCATGCTTTACCAACCGCGTGTCCTACGGACGCACGTGTATACGACCTCTCATCATACTGTTCCTCTACTTCCAGTTCCTCTTCCACTTACTTCATGTGCGCCTCCCTGTATATAGTATGTATATACTACATATCGCATACGCTTGCCTTTACGCATGTACCGGGTGGAACGTGAATTATCTTGACAATTCATCAGTGCGGTTCAAATTACCAAGACGATACAAAACCGCTCACCCGTTAGCCGTCATGAAATCGTTTGGGACCTTCGAAAACTCCAGGGTTGATGTTGCGATTCTCTACAGTATAATAACGTTCGGTCGTAGATGCCGGTTCGGCACTCGGAGACGTTTTATATGGCCCGTTTATTGGGTCGTACGCGCGACAGCAATTATTTGGATCCGTTTACGAGTACGTTTTACATACCGATCGTAAAGATCGACTTCGCTAAGGCTGTTATTACTTTTCTGTATTTAGTTAGTGCTTCGGTTTTTTTTTTCAAAGTGAAGATCGACGATATTGCTTTTCTACTTCGAGGATACAAGTGAAGGTTAGGATTTTCAGTGATCTCAGATTTTTCGTATGAAAAAAACATGGCTGCTCGCGTAGTGACACTTTTTTTTTATACATTGCTTCGCTCAAGTTTGAGTGAGACAACAAATGCGAAATCGCATACGAACATCTGGACGGTTCAAGGAGCCAGAATGGCTTGACCTTTTTTTTTCGTCATTGCCACAAACGATTCGACGGTACCGTTAAAGAAGAGATGCATTGAGGATTTACAGTGGTTGATTTTTTTTAATTTTATACTTTTTGACACTTGAGACACACTGATATTACGCTGTAGCATTATTCACTATCTTTGATATCACTCCAGATAGCCAAAAACGGCTCCCCCCTCCCCCTCCCAAATATCCCAGCACATTGCCAGCAAAACAACAGCATCATCTAACGCGCGCTGTTATTACGCTGCCAATATGCTGGAATATGGTGTTTTTTGGCTATTAGGAACCGTATTGTTACGCCGTCTCGTTTACTTTCCTTAGAACATTGATAGTTTTCGTGAAATCGAAACCGGAAGTAAGACATCAACGAATTTTCTGACATTCTCAAAAGTTCAGAGAAACGTCAGTAGCGCTGAGCTTTGATATCATCGTGAAAACATTAAGGCAGTGCCGAACAATCAGTTATCTCGACATTTTTGTTTTGGCTCTTCTAGATCGTTCCACGATCGGCACCAAAAAGTATTGGGACATTAAAAAAAAATGCCAACAAATTTTTCCACAGAATTTATGACAGCCTTCGTCTTTTTTTTCCTTTCATTTTTATATTTTTTTTCCTTTCATTTTTATATCTTTTTTCCTTTCATTTTTATATAATCGCTCGGGAAACTGGGACGTCGCGCTTATACGCTTTTCTCATGAATATGAAGTCGCATAGCTATGCGTCTCCGAGACTCATTACCGCCAAACGCCCTCTAGATTCTCAACAGCACACACATATTTGTGATACTACGTATTTATATTATATGGTACATATATGTAATCTAGTGTTTTTAATGGAGAGACCTTAAGCACCGCTTGTGCCGATAGTCTTCGTTTCATAGATAACCTGCTTTAGCATGCTTTAGCTTACTGACCCCACTTACGTTAATTACAGATACCAATACTGTATACAGTTGGATTGTCACGCTCCTCGTTCATTTAAATTAGTAGAAAATCGGTTAAGCTCATTTACAATTGCCGAAGTCGCTTTGACTTCGATCGATGGAATTTCGACGTCGGCGTCGGATCGTTCAAAACAAGGAACAGGTGTCAGACGAGACTCGTGGTTGCGTCGGAGTAGACCCATATGTTACATACGTACGTATTTTTCATACTTATACTGACATACCTAAGTCCATCGAGTGTTAGGGTGCTGTCCTAGGCATGGAAAACAGAATCAGAAAACTGAACCGGAAAGACGGAATGGTGGGAGGTCAACCAATCAGGATCGTTTAGTTAAAAATTTTAATACCCTGCATCCCCATGGATGATATTTTATGGAAAACGTAACGAAATTCTAACCTTACGAGAAGTTAATTTTTTAATTAATTAACATGATTTAAGATAATTAATATTGTAGAAAATAACTTACTAATGAATAATTGTACTGATTTTATATCATTTTTAATTAAATTTTGGTAAATATATCAAATTTCTATAGAAAGTAAGGTTAGAATTTCGTTCCGTTTTCCGTAAAATATGCTCCATGGGGAGCCAGGTTATTCAATCCTGATTTCTTGACCTCTCACCATTCCGTCTTTCCGGTTCCGTTTTCCGATTCTGTTTTCCATGCATGGGACAGCACCCTTATCGGTTATCGAACGATTATTCGGAATCTTGTTAAAAAATTCGGTTCACAACAAGGTCGGCCGTGGACAACCTCATTAAGTTGGTGTCTGCGAGCTCAGGATTAGCGACTTAGTGATGATTTTATTGTCAGATTTATACAGAGATTAGAATAATGAAAAAGAACAAATATTTTGTATTGGTAACACGTTCGCAGATTAAACGTGAACTACGTGTACAGTGGGGATCGTTAAGAACGTGACAATTGTCAGGAAAAGCTTGAACAATGAACTGACAGTTAGAATCCAGTTGAGCAGCATGGTAGCTGTTCACGTAGGGAATAATTGTCTTGCAAGAATGTCAGAGATTCTCTGCGCTTCGACCATGACCTTACTGACATTTGACTGGCAACCGAGTCGTTAACGCGTCTCCATGCCGGGAATACATTGACAAGGTGGCGATGGTGTCCATATCCACTAGGTCTTGCCATTGGAAAAACTGGTAAACCAGCCCTAGGCCGTTGAAAATTGGGACATGGAACGAAACTACAACACGGACTTATAAATATGTAGGCGTGTCCCGTAATTATGTGAACCTTAGATTACATTATGGTGGCTAGGCAGACCAAGCAGTATAATCAGATATGTCTGGTTACGTTGCCGTACAGGAATATGCAATGCGAAGGGCACCGTGGCATAGTTGATAGCTGTCACGTGATTATTTTAATTCAGTAACATTTAATAATTTTTATACATAAAAGCGCACGAAATTACCTCCCTGTCAGTTGGCAACTTGCGATTTTGATTGATCGATCAGAAAAAGGGGATTCTTCAGATTTGTCGAGTCTTGCTATACCTGCCGTGAGTGCGAGAAAGACGGTCTTATGGCTGTAACAGTCCTGTACGCGTGAGCTCTGTCCGAATCTGCATATGCTGGAGCTTTTTCTATCAAACAATCTGCATCTATTCAATCGGCTTTTATGTATCCTTTTTTATATTTTCTTTTGCTTTATCTTCATTCGTACGTACGCTCACGTCTATCAGCAATCTCGCTAGAGCCACGTCCAATGGTCGTGGCACGTTTGTCGAATTTCAAGATACCCAACATCATGGAATAAAAGATAGTTGATGCAAGAGGGACTAGGAGAGTGGTTGGCCGGTCCGACGGGCAGAAAAGAATAAGAAAAAGAAGTGGCTCAGGTTCCGTAGCGAAAATAGATACCGCGAAAATACGCCCGCTAGCAGGTGTCTCGTCGAAGGCGGATCTATCCATGCTCGATAATCCCGAGGCATCTTGAATTGAGGCCATTTAGGAATATATATACATATATATTTTTGTGCGTATGCCTGCAGATAAATGTCAGAGAAAACTCTTAGGAACCATCGTGTGGTACTGACTCTTGATATTGTATGATATTTTCTGAAACCGGTAAAAGATATGTTTTCACTTGCGCATGCGCACACCTATATGATTTACGGCTACCATTGGCTGACTCGCAATTCTCTAAGATCCTCTTCTCAGCGCTAGGTTTAATTTATTCATTTATTTTTATCTTGCTCGATCGTAAATTCTCGTTCAAATTGAAATAATGGTGGGCGTCGGTTTTCTGCCAAGGAACCGGCGCACTTTGTATTATTGCGTAACGATGCATATCATTCTCAAAGGGACGTCTGCGTCCGGCGATACAACTTCGGAAGCTGCAACGTGTCACGGCGTAATTCACACGTGCTTCTCCAGTTTAACGTTTATCGTTGGTAAACGTGGATCATCGAGCTTTCTCGCGCATTGTCACCCACGTCCGGGTCCTTTTGTTTTTCTCGTTGAAACTTCTGTCAAAGCTCTAAATATTAAGTAACCAGTCAATGTCGTAAAGCGCATGCGCAACGTCACCTACTGCAAGCAATACTCATAACCAGAAAAGGTCAACGGATCGATTTCTCATTTTTTAACTTTAATAACTCTATCCAATCACCTGTTTGTACAACATAGAAACGGCTCTAGCTCCTCGTGGGAGTCTGTTAATTGTTGTCATTTATAACACCCACGTATATAGGTAGACTGTCGTTCATTCCCGGAGAAAGGAATTTACAATAATCTTGTAGTGTGTACTATATAGATATCTACACTAGTAGACAGATCCTGTCTGGTCTGTTTCTATGTAAAAAATATCGTTATATCATATATATATATATAATATTGCTCTTGACATTATCTCTATGAATTTTCGAATAAAAAAGATTAGTTGTTCCATATCATTGTTGTTCGTACCTTGACTGTTTACTTCGCCCCTTTTTATTCCACTGAGATTCTCAGCGCGAAGAGACGCAGAAATCGGGTTCGCAGTGTTAACTGGAATTTCGGATGGCTCCTCTCGTCGAGGTCGTTCTTTTTATTTTTTTATTTCTTAGCAGGAAGAAGGAGGGATCGGCAATAAGGTGCGACCCTGAACAGGGATTCTCTTATGTTAGTTAGATACACACCAACGGAGGCTTGAAGTAGTTCCATGGCGCGAACAGTCCCTGGATGAAAACTATCCATATATATATATATAGTAAACATAGTATACTTATAGTAAATACATACAGTAGTCGTACAAGTTCTTGTATTCGAACCTCGAATTCAAGTTTGACCTTAGCCACGAATTTTCGCCCGTATGCCAGTATCGAAGTAGAGACCAGTTTCAATAGTGGATGCGGGCAACGAGCATTAATCTCCATTAAATTTCGTGGGTTTCGTCTAATTTCTCAAACACGGAAGCACCGATAAGCCTTATATACATATATACATCATAAAAGCCGCAACTAAACCGACGATGGTGGTTTTGAGGTTTTTCCTTGTCTTCATCTTCTATGTTAAATATATATATATTTGTTCTTGACAAAATTTTAATAGTTCATCACGCTTTTACGTATAGGTATCTAATACTAGTGTACTTGTCCAATCGATCAATCAATCGCCCAATGCCCGGTACAATAATCATCGGTGAGTTTGCTTCAAGTTCGTACGAGTCAACGAGTCACGTGTGACTTTTGCTCGGACGCAAATGTTGAGTCGCGCTCCTCGCTCACGGGAGTCCCACACAATAGTCACATTGTGCGCACGCACAGGAAGCATAAATTTTACGAACACCAAACATAGCGGAGCCTGTAGGAAAGGCGGGCGAGAGTGAAATATAATGCGCTCGGGCTTGCGGGCGTTATGCTCCGAAGAGCCGCTAAAGTAATTCGATGTAATTAGCCCGTATAATTGGGTGGCGGTCGAAAACTATACGAGTCCCTTGGCGCGTAGTTCTTCCTTCAAATTCTCTCCCACGTTTCCTCGTTCTTTTCTGTGAAAAAAGCAGAGAAACAGTTTTAGGTTAGGTTAAGTTAGTCTCTATCCCTTGGGATTTCCCACGTAGGTATATAATCTCTTTTACCAACTTGATAAACGGCTATTAGTATTATTATTATCATCATCATTATTATCGTACCTCTCCCTTCCATTTTCTTCGCGGCTTCTTGAACTTGGCTGAGTTTGTCGCCTTTTTTTTCCTCTATATACTATTCGGTTTCTCTCTCTCTCTCCCCATATCTTATTCTCTTCTCCTCTCATTCATATTACTTGTCATTCTCCTTTTCTATTATACTGGTATGTCGTCTTTTTCCCTCGTCGATACTTCTCCTTTTTATTATTCGCACTGTTTAATATTCATCGAGCTTCCTCTCTTGTCTCGAGGCTCCTTGCACGCCTTGTACTTAAAACGTCGAGGAGTATCCTTCGCCGTTATAATAGCGGATCGACTCGAGACGCACGATATTAAGGCGCTAAGCGCGACTCTCGGGCGTCTACGGGTACGACGAAGCGGGGACGTCGGGAGGGCGATGCGTCGCGGCGACGAATTGGGCATGCTTGCGATGTATGCTCACGCCAGTGGGACGTACGGGATCTACCAAAAAAGCGCGATAAAAATTTTCTCGCCAGATGGAAGCGATTGCGCAAGAGCCGTATGAAGTTTCGTTACATGGGAATATTGGGGTGAGAACGTTGTTCGTTTCTTCCTGTAATGAAAAAAAAGGCGTGGTACTCTACTGAATAAAAAAAAGTAATGCAATCATCCTAGTGTAATCTAAGTGTATTTTGCCTATATTGTTTCAGTCGCAATTAACTCGAGGCCCAAGATCAGTTCAGCATAGGGAGTCAGCCTGGCAACAGTCTTATATACGCTAGAAGGTTACAAGGAGAGCCCTGTATCGGTTTTGTATATAATACAAGCAACCTCCAGACTTCCTATCTAGAGATAAGGTTGATAAAATGGCTACGGTCGATGCACGTTTCATTCGATGGGGCAGGAGGATTAGGCGGATGATGGAAGTAGAAGAGAAGGAGTGACGAGTTGTATGCTAAAGTAGAAGTTGAAGAGAGCGAGAGAGAGAGAGGGGGAGGATACGAGAACGAGTAAAATAAACTAAAACGAAAAGAAGCAAATTGACCAATTCAAAGAGGCGCGTCGCGATCGCGTCCGATTATTTATAGACGCGACCCCTTCCTTCTCTTCCCTAAGCCAACTAACCGCCCCCGTGAATAACGCGGAGTGCAACGACGACCACGACTATGACTGCCCGAACGAATTTTTAGCAACCCTACTTTCCAATTGGAAACCCCGACTCTTTTTAGACCTTGCGAAACAATTAAAATTTCTCAACGACGACGCCATTACGCTTTGCGAGAGATCACCCGAAAGCCAAACCGTGCCGAATCATACATCAAAATCAAACGTTTTCTATTTATAATCTTAACGGCCTGCAGCTAGTGATGGATACGAGTGAACACCTGTTTCTCCTCGTCGGCGTATCAATCTCTGATTGTCATCCTTTCTTTGATCATACAATTCTTTCCTGAAAACATTTCTGTCATACTTGATTATATCACCCTTCGCAATGCATACCCTGTTGGATTTACTATATATTCTATCACCTACGTAATTCTAGCTCTGCCAGTCAAGACGATCCTTTTGTTCGGCTTGGAAAGCTTCTGCGTAAACGAGGTAACTGCCGTAGAAAAATATTCGCTCAAACCCATCGCTAGGACGGACTCTAGTACGTTGTAGCACAGTCGCCGATTGTATATGGGTCACTAGGTATGCTGTCTGCTAGCAGCGAGGCCCTTTGTCGTGTCGATCGTCTCTCTGTGTTGGAAGAAGTTAAGGCCCGAATGTCTAGAAAAGAAGTCGATTTAATGTGTGGCGAGTGTATACGCGATTGCGTATTGTGGTAGAAGTATGGCGGAGGAGGATGGTGGTGATAGGGGGGAGAAGGAGAAGGTTTGTAGAGGGGCGGGGGGGGGGGGCGGTAGTGAATGGTGTGTAAATGCGAAGGAGGATCAGGATAAAATTGAGGAAAAGAGAGAGTAGAAGGGCATTAGGCACCGAATACGGAACGAGTCGATAAAAATTCTTACGAAAGCCACGATCATTGGGCAATACCGAGACTGCACGATGCAGAGTGCCCATCGCGGCGAAATGTCGCTTCTCTGAAAATTCTCGAGGTCGAAGACACTCGCAAGATGTTTATATAGTATGTAGTCTCGTGTGGACGGGACTTCAGACCGTCGTGACGTTACTTTGTCAAAACTATTTCTGACACGCATTGACAGCCTTTTAGCGTCGGGTTTGGATCACCCACGTTGTTTAACTGTTTCGACTCGTTTGTTGCGTTTAGAAAATGTATTTGTCGTTTATTTAATACGCGCCTTTAGCTTTGTAACAAGTTTTGTCGTGCTGATTTCATGAATTTTTGTATTTCTTTTATTTTAAATCGTTCGGACTCTCCGATACTTGTACATTTTAGACATTCATATGCATGGCGTGAATACGTATAGTACACAACAATTTCATAACATATAGCACAGATAGATAACGATCTTGACGTCCACGATAAAAAAGTGCTGATAAATCATGAATAAGAACGTACCGATGATCGACCTATGTACGATGATCAAGGTCCATTTTTGAATCCTCGAAAGCGATCCTGATTTCGGATTAGGCAAGAGCTGTAAGTGATAATTATATAGGCATTTCCCTTGGACTTATTCATACAGACGCCATTAATTTTCGTGAATTAACAATTTTTCCTTGAAATACAAATCGACTAATAGAAATCTAAACAAAATCTGACACTTATCGTACCTAGTGGTGCATAATGTTAAAACGAGATACGCCTATTTCTGTCGTAGGTTAAATGTGAAAGGGCAAGATGTACAATTTGAACGTGAATGTGAATCCCAGTTCGACGGCTGCCGCGGGTCTGCTTGGCGTCGCGGCGGCCGAGGTCACTCCAAGGACACCGGAAATCGTCAACTCCCTTATCGCCATGACCAATCCCTTCGAGGGATACTCGAATGAGAAAAGTCGGGATCGTACGGATTCAATGAGCAGCGGCGAACCGAGCCCGCCCAGCGTTCAGCACACCTGCAGTCAGCTTATCAAAGAAGGTATAATTAATGTAATTTCTTAGAGCGTTTCTATACGTACATATAGAGATAGTGTATCACGCAGCGTTTCGTGACCGGCCACTGGTCGGGATATAGAGGACTCGCTGACGCTGCCGTTGAAATAGAAACGGGAAGTTGGACATTGATTAAATACTAGTGAATGAACACGCAGGGTTGAAGTTGACACTTCAGACGAAGAGGAGGGCCAACGGGAGCAGCGATGAGAGTAAGAAAAAGTCAAGGAAGGAGGATGGAAGTGCGGATGACGAGGAGGAGGATGAGTCCAGTAATAACAGCACACGAGGCGGTGTAAGAATCCTTATTATAATTTCTCTCACACCACATTCACAGTCAACTTCATTGTAAAGTTAACCAAAAATTGTTATTGCTACAATACGTACAACCCACACTCTGGGTATTATGTTCTCAATACGCATTTATCTAGAGGAACTTATCCTACGTTTCTAGCTCACCCCCGAAGACGAGGAGAGACGTCGTAGACGACGGGAACGGAATAAAATAGCAGCGACAAAGTGTCGCCTTAAGAAGCGCGAGAAGACGGTCATCCTGGTCCAGGAGTCTGAGATCCTCGAGACGCAGAATCACGATCTCAAGTCTCAGATACAGGAACTGGAGACTCAGAGGCGCAGGCTTGTAGATATGCTCAGTCTACATAGTCCAACGTGTCTGAAGCAGGGTGGCTCGACGGATACCTCCTTTCAGCAGTTTGCTGAACCGTTACCACTACCGAGCTATCAGGAGAACTTTGCACCCCCGGCTCTTAATCAACCTCAGAATTGTGTCACGGAGTATCCCGTCAAGGTCGAAGGTTATGACGGTACGACGCAGGATTTTTATCGACAAAATAGTCCATACGTGCCGACGTCGGATGCCGGTTGTACAGTCTAGTAGTTGTACTCACACCCTAGTACTCTACCTGGGGACATGATGTCCTGGTTACTACTAAAATACCGGTCGAAAAATCACAAAGCTCTCTCTATGACAGTCTATCTATTTTATTCTAAATCTCTAATGATTTCTATCAATCGCTTTTTTTTCATGTTTCGATATATTCTTTAGCCTTTTCTCGATCCCTCTCTTTCTCGTTCTCTTTCTATCTACATAACTTACTACTATCATACCAGGACAGACTTTTCGACGGCTTGGACAATGTACTGAAAAAGTTCTTTTACATTGTTTTCACAAGTGTACAGCCAATTGACACGACAGAAGGAAAGACAATGCATTCCACGTTTGTATTAAAAAAAAATGGATAATGAGATTATCGGAGATCGGTTCATTGTTTTGTTTGTCTGTTTAATATTCAGAGATTCTCGAGAGGTGCTTTGGTCGGCAGGTGCACACTTGCACGTAGGGATTACCAGCTTTTCGATTCGATGGAAATTCAGCAAGAGACGATCGCGCCTCTTATCCTGGTAGCCAGCATCCGTCCCCGATATTCTTAAGCACTAGCGATAAGTCCTTTGCGATACTTCGAGTGAGAATATTCGTTTCTCTCTGACTCTTGGACTTTCTCTCTATACCGTTATTGTTGTTTTTCTCTCTATCTCTCTTTCGCGTCTCTCATTCTGACTCGCGTCTTTCTACCATACAACTCTCTTATTTTTCCTCCTTTGAATTGGCTCGTTGCACTCCTTGCAGAAGATAAAAACAAATTGCGACCGAGGAAGAGGGACACGCGTGCACTATTACGCATGCACGAAATAACGTACGCACTGCATCTCTGTCACATGCGTACAACCGACGTGCGCACCACTCTAAAACATTCCTTCGTAGTAACTCTACTGTGACATTCTTAAGGCCTTAAAAAATAATTGATACCGTAGCGTAGGCGTATGCGACCTTCGCGATCTCCCATCGGGACGAGTTTCTTTCTTACTCTTTTTTTTCTTTTCCTTTTCTTTTGTATTTATACGGTTACACGTTGCGCCGCCATTGTCTGACATTTTCGGGAGGTTCGTTTCGACGACAATGCAATTGTTGCCCCTCGTTTAGATTCGCGGACTCCCTTCGCTTTCTTACCCCCGATGATAAGAATCATTGGTTCA
The DNA here is from genome assembly GCA_030142225.1 of Pachycephus smyrnensis. Lineage (NCBI taxonomy): Eukaryota > Metazoa > Arthropoda > Insecta > Hymenoptera > Cephidae > Pachycephus > Pachycephus smyrnensis. The sequence goes on along the minus strand of JARQST010000309.1, from coordinate 1,482,245 downwards.
AATACGAATTACGGTAGGAAGGGACGCATGGGGACGTCCGTGGGGTCGCGAAGGTCACATGATTTATTAAACGGAATCGGGACGACCTGAGATATCGTTTCAAGTAAGTGCAGGACATTACTTTGTCTAACGCATACGAAGTGCCTCTCGATTCCGTATGACGAAGTACATACCCAGTGTATGATAATACTTGTTGATATATATTTTTTTTTGATTCAATTAACGATTAATAATTAATCGTGCCGCCGCCGCAGCCCCGCCCCCCCCCCCCCCCTCCCCCAAGAAACGCGTACAGAGGATACTTATAATTATATTGTATTACGATAATATTTAATAATAATTGTTACGTACACATACCTTTATAATCTGTTAACGTTTAATGGACATTTAATTATGACGATTAAGTGTTATATTCGTTAAGGGGAGATATAAATGAAGAACCACGTGCCTAACGACATACCTCAATGTTACTTGTGGGTAGTTACCCTCCCGAGATGTTTTCGCGTTGTTATCTAATGATTCTGTAATTATTATTATTATTGTCATAGTCCGATCGTTCGTACTGTTTAGCAACGAAAGAGAAAATAAAGTAATGTAATTACGATACAGCAATGCGTAAATGAGTGTGTTCACTTTTGAATTTTCAACGCGCGAAAATACCTCGGGCGACTATTCGAGCGTTCTCATAATTAACGCGAGTTAATTCGATTTTTAGAAGAACGCTGTAATTAAGGAAACGCTTAAGGTCCCAGGACTAGACGCTTTTTTTTCGGAGTGTTGTTGCCATAGTAGTTGAAGCAACGTGATATCGTTTTTTCGGAGAATCTAGAAAAATACTGAAAAGTATGAAAAAAAAAGAAACAACGTTACATCGTTCTCGGCATCGTACGTGTAACGTAAACGGACTGTATGGCAGAGACATATTTTTATCCCGAAAATATCCCAAACACGTTCGCGACGTCGACTTAAAACATTTGTTAAATATGCTTCGTAGCTTTAATGTTTCTCCCTATCCTAAAAGTTTAAATGGCTGAACTCTATTCGACCGTTGATTAATATTTGACTGCAGAGCAATGAAAAAGAGTAATATAGCTGGGACAAAGAAAATACTGAAAAAAAATGTCACGTTCAATCGTAATACTGCCAGCGCGAGTCGCAAAGTATATTCTAGCTTTTAAGTGATCGTAAATTTTGAATTTGGCGGCATTATGTATATATGTTGTCCCGTTGATTTATCGTGAGAAAATCAAGCGTTGTCTTCACGTTCAGGTAGATTGACTTTTAATGAGCGTTTGCGCTGTTTTATTATCTCTTTCTTTTTCCCATCATCTTTTTTATTTTTTTGTCGCGTTTAAAAATTTATATCCTTGTTCCTTTTAAGACTACATCATTTGTTCCTCTTTAAATGTAAGCATTGGTGCTGTTACCATTTGACAGCACATACAAGACTTTTGACAATTTCGAAAATGTACTTAAAGGATATATTCAATATTGCACGAGATTAGTTTATTATTCGTACGAAAAACTATCCTGTAAATTCGAAACGTCTTGGATGTGTTAAGGAAACGCTGATTTTTCAAGATAATTCGACATATGTCCACTGTGAAAAATATCAAAATGGCATATAATTATTATACGAGTTTATTTTGAAATTCCTCAAAATGTCTACGGAGGAAGATATTTTAATGAGCGATATTTCATGGTGTATAAATCTATCAAATTTCAATGGTCGAAGGAGAGTTGGCGCGATATTATTAATACTTTTTCTATACTCAGTACCTGGCTATGGGTTCCCATGCGATAGCCATTTTTCCATGAAAAGATTATTATTAACACGTTAAGATTGATATTGGGAAAATGGCTGGTAAAATTTTACTATTGTAACCTAAAGAAAAATCTATTCTTTAAATAAAAGTGCCTTAAATAATATTATCTCATGATATTTTTCCATTTCCCATGATAAGTTACAATGTGCGAGTATCGTAATTGAATAAGGAAAATATATCTGCAGAAGAAAGTGAGTTCATTTTATAAAAACTATTCCATACACTAGACATAATAGATTTATGATTATGTCAAGAAGCAAAGTCAACATTAGAAAGATCTAAAATGGTTGCATATATTTGAAAATAAATGTAAAATATATGTTCTTCGTCAGCTTTGAAACTTTGTGGAATTTTAGAAGGCGCTGCACGCGTAAACACTCTTATGTTGGTAATATTGATCAAACAGTCGCCAAACATTATATATCAAAAAAAGGCATGCTTGGTGTGTCCGTAGAGTGTTTGTATCTGAAAACTCAGCGAATCCTTTTGGAAAAATGTCAAATTCTTCACAAAATTTGTTCTAACTCTGTAACGCGAAGAAATCACGAGATACAAATTCTTCGTGGCTAAAAGACATGACTTTGTCTGTGACGTGTCCGCTGAAAAGTATCACTGCATAAATACCAAGAAGCTCTATGGAATACCGGCTTGGAAGAAGTAAAGGTTAAACTTTGGATGTTTATTAATTTTGCAAACACGTACTCAACATCTTAGTCCAGTAAAAGAATTTTATTGACAAGTGAACTATACGCATCCTGTGTGGTTTCACGAGAAAGGAGAAAATGTTTAAAAACACGTTCCAAAGTGGATTTCTATCCATTTTGTATAGTATTGGTAGCAAGCCACTCCAGATTTGGGATAAGAAAGTGCGAAATGGACATATCAAGAGAATAACTGATAATGACATTCAGAGTTTAGTGTTGGAAATACTTGGTAGTAATGTGAGCACCACATACATCACTTGTCCTGCTGATCCAAGAAAGACACTGGGTATAAAGTTACCGTTCTTGGTGATGATTATCAAAAACTTGAAAAAGTATTTCACGTTTGAGGTTCAAGTAAGTTGGTTGTATAGGTTGGATTATTTAGTATATGGTTTACTTTGTATTAATATGAGTTTGTCTATTGTAGGTAATCGATGACAAGAACGTACGACGACGTTTTCGTGCCAGTAATTATCAATCGACAACGAGGGTAAAACCATTTATTTGTACAATGCCAATGCGATTAGACGATGGGTGGAATCAGATACAGTTCAACTTAGCAGACTTTACACGCAGAGCATATGGAACAAATTATGTGGAAACATTGAGGGTTCAAATTCATGCCAACTGCAGGATACGGAGGGTGTACTTTTCAGATAGACTTTATTCAGAAGATGAATTGCCAGCAGAGTTTAAACTGTTCCTACCAATTCAGAACAAAGCAAAGTGTTGATGTTAAGAAAGTGCCTATTTAAGAGTAACCTAATCTAAAAAGACTATGTTTTTCGTTAAAAAAGATTCATAAACAATATCAAAGCAGCACTTGAAAATCTTTATCGGAAAAGTAAACGGGCCACTTTTTACTGTTTCTTTACTCGTTTCACTTTATTCAATACGCACAATAAAAAATCATGCATAATATTCAATACTTAATGTTTCCTTACGTTACATAATGTTGAATTTATTACGCAAATAGTTCTTTCTGTAAAGATGTATGTTCATCGAATAGCTCCAAATTCATGTTTGTTTAAGGACGATTGTCGTTGAAATAACACATTCACAACGTGAACTTCGTTATATTTCTCTGTACCTTCACAACTGATCTTATTCTCTTTTGAATATTTACAATTCTGTATCATATTTTTATCACGTATATGCGTCTCATCAGCATATAACATTTTTTTCTTGAAAAATTCAACCTCGTGCACAGCAAAATGTTGAGCATTTGATATTTTTGAAGTACTATCAATAATCTTTCCAACAGTATCTTCCACCATATCAGGAGTTATTCGAACATGAGTCGAATTCAATTCCAATAATGTAGTATCCAATTTATTTCTTAATTCCATACATATTTCGTCATTTAAGATCAACTGTTCACGTTTCAGTGAAATATCAACTTCTAGAGGTTTGATTGTGCTGAGACCACTGCCTTTACTAATACAACCTTTATGGCTTTCAATTAACTTCCCTTGTCCATAAGAGTTTCGACGGTTTTTTGAGTTATAAATTGATAATTCAACCTCAGTCATTGTTAAACCTTTATTTTGTAATTTCTCTAAGAGTTTCTTGTTTATCTTATGGCGCAATTCCAAAAAATTGCCTACAGCCTGATCGGTAGCCAATACTGTCTCTTTTGGTTTTCCATCGGAGGACTTTGACTGAACTTCAATAATATCTGGTACATTTTGTGATAAATCACCTAATTCATTTTGGGATGTAATGTTAAATTTCTGTATATTTCGTTCTTGATGATTCAGTTCCTTACGGATTCTTTGTACTTCGCTTATAATATTCCTTATGACTGTGACGTTCTCTGTCTTTAAACGATTGTGGCATTCAGATATTTCTGATTTGTTCGATATTGAATCAATATGTGGTTTTCCGTACGATTCTACATTTTGCTGGGAACTTGTGAGGCATTCATTTTTTTGCGTTGCAAAATTAGAACTGAAATTCTTTAGACTGGTGTTCGGTTTTAGTACATTTTTAACAATTTTTGATTTTGTACGAGCAAGATTTTTTGATATATTTTTATCAATCAAATTGTTAAAAGCGGTATAATTGGTAGGCCATTCTTGAAATATTAGTCCTTTCTCTTTGGATTGCTCATTAGCAAAATTCTTACGCATTTGCATTTTAAGATATTCGCTTTTCTCAATATACGGAAATGATTTTATCAGTGACTTGTGTTCGTCTAAATTTTTATATTTCGTATCCGTCCCAATTTTTTGTATTTCACCGTTTTTACCTAGCATTTCTTTCTGTCTCCTTAAATTTATCACTTTCTTTGTTTCTATCGGTATATTAACAGAATAATTTGTAATACTAGTTTTAACATTACTCTGCATTCTACCCAGTTCGACGTTACTCGCTAGCTTGACTTCTTTCCAAAGTTCATTAACGGATTTGGAATTCTTTTTAAAGACAACAGTTCCTTCGTTCATCAAAGTAGTAACAATATTTCCATTTTTATTAACAGGTCCTTCAATTAATCTCTTATTAGTGTCATTAAATGAAACTGGACTTGAGGCTGTCATTAAAACCGAGGTTGTACTGTCAGTTGTAAAATATACCAAATCGCACGGCTGTAGAGGACCTAAAGTATAACATAAACATTAAATATTAACTCCACCAATTCTGTAATCAAAATCAAGAGCTTACGCATTAATTAATATTAGATAAGAAAATATTCTTATAAATAATATGTACATAGATTCTTGAAAACGCACCAGTTTGGGACTCCTCAGTCTGAGAACTTCTTTCAACTAAATGGATACCCCATTTCAACATGTACATATCAAAGAATGCTTGAATCAACTCGACTGGTATCTCTTCCTGTCCATAATAACGATCTTGTAAATACACTCTTCTAATTCGACAATTTGGATATATCATAATCCGTTGTAAAGCCTCATAATCCACTCCATAAGTACGGGAACATAATAGTTGAAAACTTATTTCTAAGTTATTCCAGCCTTCCTCTAGTTTTAATGGTAAGAAAGCTGCACTCATGTCAGCAATTGGTAACTTTTCATGATTATATGTAGTCAATGTGAATTTTCGACGATACCCTTTCTTGTCTACAAGCTAAGAAGATGCGTAATTTGATATCTAAAATTAAATTTGTAAAAACAAGCATTTTTTTGTAATTTTAAAAACTTCAGCGCGATACCTGAAATTCCAATTTGAACTTCAATTCCAAATTCTTGACGACTAGTACAAGCACAGGAAGTTTTATGTGCAAGACTTCTGTAGGATTTGAAGGGCAGGATATATTCGTGGGCACTGGTGTCTCGTGTGGTCCCATTATTTCGACAACTTTATCGCCATTTAATGCATCGTCGTTTAATCTACGAATTTTTCCATCCTGCGAAATGTGCTTTGACCATAAGTTTAATGGTTTCTCACTGACACTGTATAAAAGAGAAATAAAACCGCAACGTTGCAATCCTGACATATTTTCGATGATTTATTAGAAATGATGTCCTATCGTTCTCTTGGAAACATCCGTGTATTGATTTTGCACATTTTTTTTTTAATAACATTTGTCAAATTTGATTAGCATATTTTATTGAATTTCTAAAATTCATATTTTTAATATAGATAAAATGCTGTAAGAACACTTTCAATTTTCTTATATGAAATTACCATAAAGTTGTAGAATGAATACACATGACGAGGTTAATGATCTTTTTATTTATTTTTTTTCACGGAATACAGTCATTTGTTGCAATTCAATTCTTGGTCATGGGATTATATTGAAATACTATAAATATCAAAATGCACACAAGATGTATAAGAAACGGTGATTCCTAACCTCGCCTTCATACCCTTATCGTTCTAACTTGCATTAATTTTCTGGAAAAGTATTTTTCAAATCATAGTGAAATATCATTATCTGGTATTTCAGATAAAATTTTATTAAAAAATTACATGTGCTTAATATTTCAATATAATTCTGTGTTTTATCGAGAAATATTTTAATGTTTGTTAGACAGAGTATATTTTTTTGGTTTCAATGTTATTTAGCCATTGCCATTTATTTATAAAAGTATTATTGAGGCTTTCATTAATGAAAAATGTTAATGAGGAAATTGTCATGACGATACCGAGGCTTTTCTGGGATAATCCGTGTGTCGCGAGCTGTTCAAAGTTAGTCTGTGTATTAATTGCTAATTATTAAGTATTGATTTTTTTAAATGGGGCCGTGGCATTGCCACGAGACCAGGGGGAGGCTGTCCGGTCGCGAGTATTCGGGACTACTTTTTGTCGCGTGAAAAAACGAGTAAAATAAGGGTTGCACGGCGTAGTAACACCAGTATGTAAAATGGCGCGAATGGTTGGAATCGAGACGAAGAATTTTGAAAATAGCCGAAGAACCGGTACAATTTTGAGCGGGAAACTTACGTGAGGAAAGCACAAGAATTCGTATTAAGCAATCGATAAGATATTAGCGAACAAAGGTCGAAGAGGCGTGACTGTCACCGCGAAAAATGCATCGAGGCAGTAAAAGAAAATGGCGGACCAATTAAGAGAAGCAAGCGGATACATTTTATTCTTTATTTCGAACGAGAGATGCTATTTCAGGCAAGCAAATTTTTGGGTTGGGATTTAATGCTGGGATGGTTGGACGTCGCGTCGCGTGTCCAATTAAGGCGAAAAATGTTTTTGTTCGTGTTAAAATTCGTTACTAATGTAAAGCCATCGCGGCCATAAATAAAACAATTGGTTATATACATATGTTTTTCAAATCGACGAATGCTATTATATATTTTGTATTGAGCACTCGTTTCGGGGGAGACGCCGACGCCCGGCGCCGACGTCGTTTTTAAAGCGTCGACGGTGTCAGAGTAATCTCACCAATCCTAGGGGTCATAAGTAAAAAAGATCGTTAGAATAATCATCCCTCCCAGACGCTGGCCCGTTGTAAAGATGCATCGCTGAAACGTCCCACCAACGGAGGACGGGAATTCGACTGCAAAACAGCCGAAAAATGTGTTCGCTCTCGTAGAGCGCAACTTGCCGGAATTTTTTCACGTTTTTATCGTGCTCGCGCGGTGCTAACCCTTGCTCGTGGCGGTTTTCTTTTTTTTTTTCTTTGAAATGGGCACGGCGGCACGCGATTTCGAGCGGGATCATGAACGTGAACAGTGCAGAATTTGTGCGGGGGAACTCGCGAGAAACGATGGGGTGCACATTTTGGCCGAGGAGGGCAGGCGACACTGTCTACAGACCAAAATACGAAAATATCTCTACATTCTGGTGAGTCTCTGTGCTTCGCAATGTCATTTTATCGTTTTTTCTTTCTTCCCTTTTTTACGTCCCTTCTCTTACGATCTTATTGCCTCGTCTTGTCTGACGGCGTGCTGGCATCGTAATGCCGAACTTCGCTTCGCTCGCTTTTTCAAAAAGGTTTGCGCGCCGGTGTGTGACGCGTGTATCGGGCTCAAAATCAAATTTGAAAAATTTTACGTCCCGTCGTGCTGTTCGGCTGGGGATGGGAAACGACGCGTGACGTTGACTTTTATTTTTATTTGTAACGATCGGTATGAGATTTTTCTTACGACGTAATTAAGAGATTGAAGAGTCGAAGCGTATCAATGATAATAAATTGATGGCTGTAATTTTTGTTAATTAATTTCATTGTGATTCTCTTATGAAAATGAAAAATTTGGTTTGCTCGAATCATTGCGAATTTCATTCGTTTCTGTGACGGTTTTTTTTGACGTTCTTGTGTAATGGGGAATGATTTTAATCATGTGATTTAACAGGATTTTAATTGAAATGCTATTGAATGAAATACGGTGACATGTAAATCGTACGTGAACGAAATTGTAATGCAATGTTTGTGTAAACGTGTAAAATGATTTGGAAAATGGATACTCGCGTGCAAAGTGCATAACGATAATTTTAGAGTAAAGTTTAATAAATTGACAGCCTACGAAACAATTGCTTCGAAGATATTGTTAAAATTATATTTAACGGTATTGGAAAAATCGAAATCCGTTTTCGTGAATTATAAATAGAATTAGGGATGAATAAAAATCCATTATAACATGAACAGTAATTATTTTTGATGGTGTAACTTGAAATTATTAATCTCAACATAATCGTGAAATCGTTAAGCCTTTTTTTTAGTATCGGTTGACATTAGAAATGGTGAAAGGTAATGGTCTAAACGACGAGAATTGTAACGGGTAAGCTTTATGGCAACCATTTTGTCGAGTGCTGTAAAAGTGTTAAAAATTAGCATTTTATTGATTGCTATGAGTACTGTACCGTGTGCGCTATACAAGAGTGCGCCTATAAATATAATTGGGGATAAAACGTCAGCGATCCTGGTATGACGTACGATAGCAAATTATATTGCAATGAGAAGATATCAAGAATAGGATTGATGCATTTTCTTATTATAAGGCTATTCTAGAATTGCTCATATTACTGCTTTGAGATAATATTGAGATCATTGAAATTATAATGCTGACATATCACAAATGGATGATTAATTTCTAAAACAAAGTATCTGTGCCATATATTTATGGATTATGAAATTGTTTATGATATAGATAATTTTAATTACTTTTTAAGAATTTATGTATGCAATGTGTATTCTGATTATGTGCAGAGACATCTAATGAATTACTGTATGCTGCAGAAATATTTTATATTCAATTGTTAAATTTCTACTTTAGGTATCGTCAGAAGACAAACTACCAAAGATGGTTTGTTCTACTTGCATTAAGAGACTGGAAGGCGTCCATAGATTCGCGATGATGGCCTATCGTACTCAAGAGAAGCTACGCTTACAATTCTATGGTGTTTTTGATAATGTAAACTCTTCGCAAGACATTGACAGTGAGAAGATCAAAGATATTCAAGATGCTACAAAAAGAATGGAGGACCGAGGACTGTTACATTCTATATTAACTAAAGTAAGGATCAAAAAACAAAAACCTTAACATAAAATTTCTCATTGTATTCTATGCTAGCATTGATCGATGTAAAAATATTGCAATACATGCATCTAATGATAATAAAAGAAAATATAGCACAATTATACTATATTATGTATTACTGTCATTAACTATTGCATAAGGGTTTTATTATGCTAGTTGTAATGTAATTTCTATTATTTACATAGGCCTTCACTTTGATATAATTTAACTGAATGATAGTATTCATGAAGAAAATTTCATGTTTGCAGGGTGCCATAGAAATCTTAGCGGAAGGTGAACCTTTGGGACCATCAACATTACTGACCCAGGAAGAGAGTCAACACACACCAAGTATGGAAGAGATGGAAGTCAAAGTGGACCCAATGTTATTCTTGCAATGCGGTTTGGAACAATCTTCTTCTGAAATGTCTGACATGTCTGATAGCGAAGAGAAAGTGGACAAAGTACCATCCTTAGAGCCATTGTCACTTATCAACAAGTTAGTGACAAATCCTATTAAACTTTATACTTTTCAGAATTACTTATAGGTACTTGCTGCCCTATTAAAACTGACATTTCAGTACCTTACAAGAATTTTAATTACTCTTGATCACGCTGTTACAGAAATGTTGATACAGAGAAAGAAGAAGAAATGGAAGACGAAAAAGAGGCAAACGGCACCAAACCATCTGAGGAAAGTGAAGAGGATGTATCAAATACAATGGTAAAACCCCATGGGTGTGCAATATGTCCACGTTCTTTCATTTCTCTAATCGGTTTACAAAACCACCACTGGTCCCATTTACCAAGAGGTAGTCGACTCGAAGGAAAAACTGCCATACGTTCACAGCAAGTCTATCCCACAAATGGAGTACTCCAAACAAACACAGATAATAATTCAACAAGGAATTACATTTGCCCAATATGCAGCAAACGAATTTCAACAAGAGGAAATTTGAAAGTACACCTGGAAACACATCGGCCTAAAGGAAAATATGGCTGTGACATATGCGGTAGAATGTAAGCATTCCCAATCATAAAGTTACAGAAATTCTTCTTAAATTAAAAACGAAAAATTCTGCCTCTTTCAGTTTCAAAACGCAGTCGAATCTATTCCGTCATAAGGAATATCATGGCGGAATACAATTTCCCTGCAATGTCTGTGGACGAGTTTATCCAACGAATTCGACACTGCGTGCTCACAGTATAACGCATTCGGATTTGAGGCCCCATGCTTGTCCCTTGTGCGACAAGACGTTCAAGAGGAACCAAGATTTGAAGTTTCATATAAATCAGCATACAGGTGCTCGACCTTATCAGTGCCCCTACTGTCCAAAAGCTTTTGCAAGCTCTGGCAATTGCTTTTCCCATCGAAAACGAATGCATCCGCGAGAGGTTCACCGAGACAGACAACGTGCAGCAGATCTGATGAGATGAACTATGGGGAGTCGGTTCGAGGAGTGGTTTTAAACAGGATGGAATTTTCTTTCTTTCACGAGGATAAGATCAGATTTACATACTTGAGTTCATGAGGTTCACGGTGCTAAACATTACGTGGTATTATTAAATTCATTTACAATTAACGATCAGGCACGTTATGCCATATGTATAAGTCAGACATTATATTTATAGATATATAATTTGATAAATATTTTTTGTTAACCGGATAGATTTTATTCCGTGATTCGTATGTTCTGTGTACTTTGTTTAACAACACAGGGATATACAGGTGTAACCGAAGGTATTATCAATACTTCCGCTATCACTGGTATTTATTAGAGACTAGTTATACGAATTGCATTAAATGCCATTGATACGTAGTAGGGTCGAGAAGTTTCATAGCCCGAAAAAAAGAAATCAGTATACAATTACCTTTTATTCAGCTTAATCGAAATGCATTTACCGTACGGATAAGCGAATCATTTGTAAAAGAATTCACACAATTAACTGTCATACTCAGTTATGCATTTCTGTTATATATTAAGGGTTGTAAATCTGACGTATACAATACGTAGATAAGGGCATGCTTCTGTCCCACTAGTTCTGTGACATTTTAATCCACGATCTTCTATACAACTGGTTATGAATTTTAGAGCTTTACCCAACAAACAAGCCAATACGCAATGAGATTAATTGACTAAACTTAGACTGTATTAGTTAGAGTCTTAGCAGTGTTTCAAACATTAGCTAGGAAGTTACAAGAGGATCACATGTTATTTTGTCTATGCGTAGAAATAACCAAAATTACATAGGATTAAACGCGTCGGCAATTTTACACGATGCGCGTGATAAGACCACGATATTGCCAAAGAGGTTAATAAAAAGAATGAAGAGAGAGAGAGACAGAAAGTGAAAAAAGAAGCTAAATGCTGCAAGACGAGATTTGATGCAGGAAAAAGAAAATTAAAAAAAACATTTTATAGTCTGTGACATTTTAGCATAACACGAATATCACCGTAAGCGTTAAGACTGTATACGAAAATTATGTGTCAAATTAGGATAACGCAAATTTTTAGGATCATAGAGTAGGTCACTTTGATTCCATGTCACAATAAATACGGTTTTTAGTCATTAGGAGTTTTAGATACCGAAAGGACGAGGCGAAACAAAGTAAAGGGCGTAGCTAGGAATTATACAGGACTGTAAACGTTATTCTTCTAAGCAGGAAACGTATGGAATAAATGTTATAACTCAAGTCTGAATAGAATTAGGAAATCGACGATAGATTAGAGACTTTTGTGTACCGTAGGACGTAGTCCGTGCTTCCTTATATGAATATACACGACGTGCATTTCGCATGTCGCGCTAATAAAACAATAAAAGTATTTGCGACATCAGAAATGTCGCAAGGCCCGATAAAAGGATTCATACGGCGCTTTGCGTACAGACGAAAATTTAGCAGCGACCGTAATTATCACACGAATCGAATTAATGAATAATAATCACTTGTTTTGCAATAGTTGGCACAGATAAATATGTATTTTGCGATTACGTTTTTTGCAGAAGCTTCCCATGTTCGAACGTAGTTTATATACGTGTAGGTATACTATGTATACGCGATGGCGGGTACGTTAAAAATAATCAATTTTTGAAGTATAAAAAATGAAAAATTCGTTCTCATCCCTTACATATGTCTCTTTGTGGTATATACAACTAATATCATTAACCCTTTTAGAGAAATCAAAAATTGAATATTTTTTTAGCAGCTTAACCAACAAACTTTAGCGTTTGGCTAGGTAATTTAAGGGCCACTAAATAAAAATGTAGTTTAAACACGTGGATGCAACAATACAAACAAATATTAAATAACGTTTTCGTAAGACGTTATTCCGATACGCATTTAAAAACGAGAATTGTACTTAAACCGTAGAAATTAAGGCACAACAAGAGAATACACGGTATTATACGTACGGCAGATTTGAAAAAAGATACCAAAAAAGGGGTACGTAATAAAAAAAAATATACAAAACGTATATCGTTCGCTTATATTATTCTGAGCTTCTATGGTCACTTAATTTTGCAGACATTTTCAGAATACACAAATAAATCAAGAAAAATGGTCTTTGCTGCTTTTAAATATCTTAGGCAAGTTTACCTGGTCTTTCTACCTGAGTGGGATATTCGTCTAAGTTATTTCAAACAATTATAAAACGATCGTTGAACTTTACACATGGTAAATATTCAACATATTGAAGAACCTTCGTCACGTATCCCAATTTCCAGAGATAAATCGAAATTCTCAGACTTCTGTGAAAAGATTGCGCAATGACGGTACCATCGAGACACGAAGATACAATTATTCCATTAAGGCTGCTGTCTAGCTAGATCTATGTGTGCACACGTATACGAAATGAAGACGTCAGAAGCGAGAAAACGTATTTTCCATTTTTCTCGCCTATTTCTACATGAATCACCAAAATCTTTGATGAGCCGGCTTCGTTATACGATACGGCTGGCGGCTCTTCTCGATTTAATTGCGATAAGTGTCCTAATTTACAGAAAAATGTGTTTAAGTGAACGGTCGTAATGGCG
>JARQST010000309.1:1440248-1468645 GCA_030142225.1 Pachycephus smyrnensis | reverse complement strand
AAATACGTTTTCTCGCTTCTGACGTCTTCATTTCGTATACGTGTGCACACATAGATCTAGCTAGACAGCAGCCTTAAGTTACCATATAAATATTACAATGCACGCGTAGCAACATTGCCATTTACAAGATTACAATAATTTTCGGCAGGAACGTTGCTCCTTTGCTGGGAAAATTATATTCTGTCAAATTACTTCTGGCTGTTATGAGTAAAAAGAGATATTCTGCTATTGCGCCATTTCAACGACCTTAAAGTGAACTTATTGCATGTAACACAAGGTATTCATATATTTGCAAATAAAAGTGCAAAGTCCATGCAATAAAATTGCAGATAGTTATACGGGAGCATACGTCCATTTGTATTTGCGTTAAAGATAAAAAGAAATACTGGGATATGACAAGCGACGGGTATTGAAGAATTTTCTTGTTTTTTTTTTAATCCCACTCACAATAAATTGCCGCATCATATTCATGTAAAACGATGACCTTGTGCTTGCTAATAATTTTCGGAAAAATGTCGACATCTTGTCAGCTATGCCCACGCCATTTTTTTATCTGGCTATTATAATGTTTTATCGATAACCGATACATGCGAAAAAAGCGGCATATGGGAGACGACCATGAAAAAAGATTAATTTCATTTAGATTTATCTATAAATTATAGTGGATATAGTGGACAGCTGAAACAACGAGAATATCAGAGACATGCCGTCACGGTTGAATAAGTCATCAAATCATCGTCCTGTATTACGACTCAAATTATATGACATTGTAAATATGTAGTTTTATTATTTTAAATCGTAAAACAAATGATCGATTATATATATGTCCTAGAGCTTTTTTTTCAATAAGCACAACTATCTGCAATCCCTCAATTTTGTTCCGTTGAAAAAAGACTTACTGAAATTTGTCAGAAAATCGATAGTTCCACCCTCTTATTATTTTACGTCCAACTGGGTAAAACCGCTAAGCAAACTTACTGAAAGGTTATCGCAAAGAAATTTCATACATAATTATTTAACGACTGTACTCCAAGCAGCGCTGAAACTTCATAAATAATCGTTATCAAAGCACATACAATGAATCAGTAAGTACGGAGGAGGTCGATACGATTGTCTCCATCATACTTTTTTCGAGATTGTTATGTACGAAAGAAATCTGCAAGAAAGATGGAATGAAAAAAAAATATCGGAATATCGAGAACCTTGCGGTTAATTGTTGCCAAATAAAAATAAAATTGATCAATGACCGATCGATCATCGTAAGATCAAGCGTGAGAAGAAATAAATATATGGAAACCGGTTATATGTATATGTATAAAGGGATATAGAAGATTTAATGAATATAAAACACGTGTGCGTTTCATGGAATCGTTCCAATTACTACGCACTCGAATCGTAGAAAATTACGTAACCACCTCAGTCAAGAATGAACCAAAGTGGCAGCAGTGCCGTTCCGCCGATCACTGTGAGTTCATTCTCTGCCAATCTTCCGTCTTGTTCTTAACGGCAAGTGTACCTTTGAAAATAGATCCAGCATCCATTTTTTCAACAGTCAACCTGATGCGCTTTAGAGTTTGAAAATGCATCATGGCGCATCGGCGGGTATCATTATAAATTTTTTCTAGGATGAAATTAAATATACGTACCCATTTGA
Source organism: Pachycephus smyrnensis (assembly GCA_030142225.1). Taxonomy (NCBI): domain Eukaryota; kingdom Metazoa; phylum Arthropoda; class Insecta; order Hymenoptera; family Cephidae; genus Pachycephus; species Pachycephus smyrnensis. The sequence continues at coordinate 1,466,991 of JARQST010000309.1, read as the reverse complement.
TATAGTCCTTACGGAGTCGCGATAGTACTTATCTATATTTTTCCGACTGCAGGAATTTCCTTGTCGCTCTATCGAATGCAGATGCATATGCAAAAGACGCTATTATTACTACGTACGTACGTGCAGAAACGTAAACTTTGCGTCAGATTGCATCGTTGACGATTCATCGGGCGTATAAAATTACTGGAACTTCATTTTATAGTTGATTGTGATTAATATTATTTTTCTTAGAATTCTACGATATAGAGGCAACTTCTGTATCGTGTTTTGTGTCAAGTTTATATGTATTAAGAGCGGGTTGCCCCTAACGACATGTTTAGTCGAAAGTTCAAGTGAAATCACGATGCTAATCGAGTTAAAGGAATAAGATTGGAGGAATTTCGTGTCTCGAAATTCTACGTCTTCTTTGACTTATCGAATATTATTATATCTATTTTAATAATATTAAAAAACAACCTTTCAAGATATTTCAGACAGTTATGAAATGTTAAAAGTTTACTGATGACCAAGTAGTTAGACACAAAAAGTATTTTGATCAGATATGTTTCATTAATGGTTTACGAAACTGTGTTGCGGTGGATTCAAAAATATTCTCATGTTTCAATGAACTGAACGTCGGTTGTCTTGACTACTTGAATATTAGCAATTAAATATCTCGATATCACGTTGCACAGAGATAACGTCAAAAAACCGCGTTATAAGGAGCGGGTAATTAAAAATAAATTATTTGATCGTCGTCCAATGCTAGTTGCGCCTGAAAGTTCAATGTCGAGCTTTATATTATTATGCTTCTTTATAATATATAAGACGAGGGAATATAATATCAAAATAGATTTCGAACATATTGCTATTCATTTTCGTCGTGGAAGACTTCTGCTGAAAACTAGTCAAATTATTTATATAATAACGATCAAATGATAAGAGATAACTTCTTTGCATCTGTGAATTGTTACACTATTGCGATTGTTCCTCGGCGTAAACTCTTAACAGAATGCTGTAATAATGCAGATCAAATGCTCAAGGATATCGTAATACATACATAATGACAGTCTTATTAAAAGAATGCACTAAGTACTCCAATCGTAACGAGTGATAGTTCAATAAAATCTTTTTGTATCAATTAATTAACAGATTATATCATAAATATAACATTACGATTATATAAATCATGAATGACATTCCACACGAATTTCATCTAACAGATTACCATTATACGATAGTATAAGATCACAGTCATTTATATTAATCGCTTTTAATATCAAAAAGAACAAACCGTGACTGCGCACGTATCAAGAATATCAATGGCTGTGAATGATCAAGAAAACATATATTTTAGGTATAAATAAGTATTAGTCATCACTATTCGTATAATAAAATTGCAAACCCAATTTTCCATAACCCATCCTCCCGCACCCAACGCCCCTTATAAAACGAATAATTATAAAATCTCGTTCACTTTTATAAAATTTCTATATTGTAGGAAGTTTTTGTTTTACAATAAAATCGGTAGGTAAAATCGATACCATGACACTTATCACAGACCAGCAGTAATAAAAAGATCTATTCATAATGACTGGCAATAAGCGTAGTAACTGGTGGGTAGATAATGACTACGTTTCCATCGTGCAGGATTTAGAGAGGATTAATCAATCATGTGCAACATTTGAGAAGAATCATTCTGTATTCTTCTCAAATGTTGCACATGATTGGTTAATCGTACTTAAATCCTGCACGATGGAAACGTATTCATTAGTGATCAATTGAACTTTTAGAATACGAAAGTGGAATCTGTAAATTCATGGATGAGCTAGTGATTTTTCAGTGATAATCGTAACCGTTGGCGGAACTGTCGGCAAGAAGCTCGAACGGCCTGAACGTCCTTCAAACGTTCCTATCGATTGTGGGGAACGCAGGAACGTATATACCGTGGTTTGCCGTTAAACTATGTTAGTTCGTCAGTAACAGCCGGTGTGCAGTTAATAAGTGCCCGTCCGTTTAACGGGCAAGTGTTGTGTGTCGAGACTAAAAAAGGTACGAAGAAAGAAAGGGAGAAAAGTTGTCTTTTCTTTCCTAACAGCTCCAGTACTCGATCCCGGATTCTTCTTCAGTTTGAAAAATGTCTGACGATAGGGACAGACTATGGGGTCGTTCAAGACAGAATGGCGTTGTTCAACCGCTTCTTACCGGTATTTATATTGTCTTTTGGGTTTGCATAGCTTTTAGTGCATTGCATGTATATAAATGTAATGTAGCGCGAATCTAACCTCGAAGAATTCCTTGCTAAATTCCCCTTCCATGAGTGTACATCATTTTGTCTGACTTTGTCGCGCATGCAGCGCGCAATTGGTAAAAAGGCGCGAATTCATTCTAAATATTTTTGTATATCATTTCCCGAAATGCTCTATGCTGTCAGGTTTTGAATTCCGGTTATAACGGCGCATTCCCGCGCTTTCGTTTCACATAGATATTTTTATTTTGTGCGCTATTTCAGTGGCTTTTCTCGAGGATGAATAATCTTCATTTCTCTCGCGCTGTAGGCCAACATTTGTGCTTGATTTTATACAGTTTTTTTTTCGTTAACAGGATATGGGTTCAATTTTTTGATGAACTCTGTTGTACGTTATGTCGCTGTGGTGCGGTTGAATATTTTGTATTACTGTCAATGTTTTTTATTTTTGAATATTCCGAAATAGCGAAGAGTTGTTGCTTTAATTTTGCCACCGTGTATTTAGTTAATGATAAGGATTAATGACTTGTTACGAAATTCTAACGTCTTATCATTTCTATGATTTTTAAGCGTGAATGCGGTGCGATTCCAATATATGTACTGGTTTTAATATTGTGTCTGTTTATTATGCAATTACTATCGAATTATCGTAGTGCTTTCCAAGCGCAGATGAAGCAAACAGTAATGTTTGCGAAACGCCGGCAAGTGTAAACTACTGGACGTGGCTCCAACTTGAAAGCCAATTACATTTATTAATATAAGTTTTTTTTTATATATTAATTTTACTGGCTGTCATTTCAGATTTATATCAAATCACAATGGCATATGCATATTGGAAGAGTGGAAAAATGCAAGACCATGCAGTATTCGACCTATTCTTTAGAAGGAATCCATTCCAGGGTGAATTTACAATTTTTGCTGGATTGGAAGAGTGTCTAAAATTTTTGGACAAATTTCATTACTCCGATAGTGGTATGTTTCCAGATGTAACATACAACTTTCATATACCTTTATACTTCAATGTAATAATCTTTCGTTCTTCAGATATTGAATATCTAAGATCAACAATGGCATCATCTGTGGAGCCCAAATTCTTTGAATACCTGAAGAAGCTTAATGCTAAAGATGTCACTCTATATGCTATTGAGGAAGGTTCCGTAGTATTTCCAAGGTAAAGGAATAGTATTTGTAATTTATCTATATATCCTACATATATACGCTTCCGTAGGATGCCATCGTATTTTCATTTATTTATATTCTGGTAAATATTCAGTGCTGGCATAGAAAACAATCTATAAAGTAATCCATTAGTATAATTATTTACTTTAAAATGTCCATGCGTACATTGTATAAAGTATAATGCCTGTACAGGGTACCGCTTATAAGGATAGAAGGTCCTTTGATAATGGTACAGCTTTTGGAAACAACACTGTTAACGTTAGTTAATTACGCAAGTTTGATGGCCACAAACGCAGCTAGATATCGTATGGTTGCTGGAAAGAATGTATCCCTGTTAGAATTTGGTCTCAGACGTGCCCAAGGACCAGACGGTGGACTTAGTGCATCCAAGTACAGTTACATAGGTAAGTAGAAATATTTTCTGTGCCTATGTTCCACGGCTACTCGTAGTGGTAAATTGCTGAGCGTTCCGCTACTTTGCTCAATTTATATTTCACGATGATCGAAGCATGTAAATGCCTTGATATGCATTTCCGGAACTTTAAAAACGCCTAAGTTATCTTGAGACATAAAATATGAGTTTCACTGCAAGAGGATATAGAATAGACTGCTGCAGTGTCCTAATTCGAAAGTAATCGACTCTTCTGGAAATAATTGTTTCTAACGACTTTATAACATGCAATACGATTAAACGCGCGTCATTATCGACTTTCTCCGTGTTACAAACTAGTTCTATATACAGAAGATATAAAATGATTTTTTCATGATTCGATTGCGACAATTACATGGTACAAAAATCTGTAATCAATCAGTTGACAGTTTAATCACTATACTTATATTAGCCAATGCATTATTGGTATTGTGGTGATCACCAAAAGCGAAAGTACTAGAAAAAGGTAATGATTGTGAATCATACGGATTACGCGCGGTTCAAAAAACGCAGAAGAAGATGTTAAAAGATGATGATTAAAAGAAGATGTTGATGTAGTAATTCAGTAAAGGGTAATAAAATATCGTGATTCAGAGGGGAGATCCTACACGCCGGAGGTGTCTGGTACCATTACACCACTAACCGTGGCTGCCAAACAATTTCGTCAAAAGTATAAAATCAATATTCTGCTCCGTTCCGTGCCAGTAGGTATCATCCACCCAATGCGTAACAAGTTTCTGCTTAAGTTATGCATATATCTTGCTATGTTCTTATGACTCAACAAAACTCAATTCAGACTAGCGAATCCCCCATTAATGAGTTTCTTACTTCTAGGCCATCGCGCCATTCTAGAAACTATACAAAGTAGATATCGATTTTACTTCCTATGAATCTACGAAGCAACTCATTTTGAACTTCTCAAAGCTGCACTTAGGTTACCTTGTAATATTGGTTAAAAAAACATGCAAAAATGAACAGTTACGAAACTAAGGATTTCCAGTACATTACCAAGACTATTGTTAATAAGAGTTCTAGAATAATAATACTCCTCTTACTAATAAGGAAATTGAGGGCTAAACGTATAGTCATTAATCGACAAGAGTCAATCAATACTTTTTATCTCGAAAGCTAGAATGAGAAGTGATATACTATTTCGCATAACTTTATTACAGGGGGCTTCGATGGTACCAGTAATGTCTTAGCTGGTAAGTTATTTGACATACCAGTAAAAGGAACGCATGCTCATGCGTATATTACGTCATTCACTGGTGTAGAAGAATTACAAACAAAAGTGAGTATAGTATGTAAAGTACCTTTTAACAATGATACAAATGTTATGTTTCATATGTGTCCTTGGAATAATATTTATCTTCTATTCTGTCCTACAGACTCTGGCGCATAAGCAAACTGGTCAAGTTCGTGACCTTCTGGCACTTGCTTCCACGTATCGTGAGTCTATTGCATCTGATCTTGGAGCTTTTGTATCTGAAGCATCTGATGGAGAACTTGCTGCCTTGATTAGCTTCGCCATCGCATTTCCGGATGGATTCATGGCGCTCGTAGACACGTACGATGTTAAGAGGTATTATATCACGTGCACCTTTATTTAGCGGCGAACACACGTTAATCGTTGCTTCCAATTGTTACAGCATATGGCACGAATGAAATGAGTGTTTTACAATGATATATTAAACGAGATTACACGATGATTTATTGATTTATTAGGCCATTGCGTAAACGGGATTCAATTTCTTGTGCGTTTAAAGCCGTTATACAAATTTCATAATCCGTATTAGTTTATTGTGACAAATTTAAACTTTCTATGCTTTCTCTTATTACTCTTTCTATACTACTATTCCTAGGGTTCTATTAAGGAAATTTAATTGCATAAATTCGTTATGGTCCTTAACCGTATCTTGTACATATCTTTTATGCGATGTCAATACTATGAATTAATGGGGGATTAGTGTACAGTAAGTCTAAAATGGCGCGAATCGTACAAGTTTAAATATTTTGAATAATCTTATTCTGCTGTTCATCAACTTATTTAAAATTGGTGTACCTTTTCAGTGATATTTGTACGTTATTAATAGATGCAAGTAAAGTCCACATGTTGTAGATAAAAGCTCAGTCAACACTTAACGGTAATGCAGATTTCGGAAAATGACGTTTGTAGATTCTACCTCTGTTATCTTCAAAAAGTATTTATTAATTTATTGGCAAAAGAACAATACAGGCTTCAAGACCCATCAAATCATAACTTTTGAGAATGCCATTTTCCAAAATGCTCTGCTTTTGCATTAAAACTGCAGTACATTGTATGTTACGTGTACATATTATAATATTTACGTTTACACCATTTTGCTTGACACTTAGACGCATTTTATATGGTACAAAGACATTTGCTACATTATGTGAGTAATATGCTTTCTAAATCGTTCCTTATCAACGTAACTCAGAGTACAAGGAAATAAGAGACTCTCGTAATACCGTATGAAAACAATAATACTTTTCGCCTATCGCTAGTAACATTGAAAAGTACATCCTTTACAAGACCGTACTGTAATTATAATTGTACTGGATTTCAAAAGTTTGCTTCAAAAGTAGTTGACAGAAAGAAAAAAGAAACGTGTAACGCACGCGCAAATTTTAGCTGATCACACGCACTTTAGCCTAACAGGAGTGTGTTTGTAGCATAGAGGCGTCGGCCAAGCGACAGGCGCACGTAGCCAGCCTAAATCTAAAGAATAAACTTCTAACTAATGGGGCGAATAAATCAGCCCAATACGGTGTGAGAAACGGCCCAATTATATCCGAAACGACTCCGCCTCACAAGAATGGCTTTTTAAGACGAGGCGAATTGGGCGAGCTCTATGTGAGGTACGATTTTCGCGCTGTTTATCTGTTCTACTTGATGTGGGGACTTTTTCTTTTATTTAATTATATTATTAAGACTTGCATCACTAATAAATGGATTGGTGGCACAAGAATGCGTTAAATGTGCAACAGTTATTTCTATACTGTTAAATCGATAGGATCTGAGTACCTATTGAATATTTTTGAATGTCGATAATATTCAATGAATGATTTTACATTACTATTTGATTTATTTTTTTCAACGACGTATCAGAGTTACATCGTCGGATAGGATAGATTGTTTATTTTTTATATTTGAGTAATTAATTTTTGTTTGGCGTATTTACGGATTTATTACGGATTTATTATTTTATATAGTTCCTTGCTTACATTGAGCTGTACGAGACAGACGTGAGTTTTATGAAAAAGTTCCTGACTTTTGGTAGAACAGATAAATAATCGTTTTCCATGATATTTCATCACATCATTATTACTCACACAGCATGACATTACGGAATAGAATTCAGAGGGATGTTGTTTTTTGTTTGTTTATGAGGAAAGCTTTATATGTTTTTCGTGCAGGGCCATTTATTGCAATGTTCGACCTTATATAGTGCCCCACCCCAATTCAGCCCCAGTGATATGTTATCTGTGCCCCTTTTAATGGTCTACGTGTATATTCGTTTAAACGTGATAAGCCATAGCTGATCAATGATGAGTAAAGCATACAGATATGTTAATGTACTTAAAAAAATATTAATTAAAAAATCTACATCCGGGTAAAGGGATTAATCCATTTAATCTCACAGTATTGAGATTTAGTGGATTTTCATTTTAAAAAATCGTTACATTCTATCGACAGTCTATTATTTTTATTTTACTTCCACTTTTGAGTTACGATGATATTTGCAGTTGACTATTCGCCAATGGCTAACAAATTTTTCCTTTTTTTTTTGAAGAAACTTAATTATTTACCATTGCACTCTTTTTCTTTGTTTAAAATTTTTCATGTCTGGGGTTTAACTTTGCTCGTGCTTTTATGTTGTCCTTTGTTATGCCCTTTGGTACAGTGACATTATTGTTCAAAAATTTTAATAGTGATCTGATTTTTATATTTTTAATTATAAAGATCAAGCAAATGCTCATTTGAACTAGACTTTCTGTGTCTTGATTCGATGCGTGTCAATAATTTTATTTATATTTATATATTGATCTTCTATAACAGATGGTTAGCACACAAAGATATAAATTAATTTAATAAATATACTCTTGACTTACGTAAGTTCAATTAAACATAATTAGAGCTATATCAAACACGGTTACAAGTATCTTAGACATGTTTTGTTATAGCTATACTCAAGATCGTTGCAATATTAAAGAAATACATTGTCTTAGAGAAATATGTTGCGTAAGTTTTGTCGCTGGCTTCGCTCTCCAACTGCATGTTATAACGTGTCGTCCGTTTGTCTAATGTATGATGTACATAATAATTACCTAAATTCATAATGTCAAATCAAATGATAATAATAACCCAGTGACTAGATAACGAGCTTTTTTTCACAAATATTTCATACTACGTAACACTGCAATCAATAAAGATTATTGTTCAACACATGCACTTTACACCATTTACAATAAGTAATTTATGAAATTTCGTTCAGGGGAGAAACATAAGAAAGAATACCATAAAAGAATTCATGAAATCGTTGCCTATTGTTATCCGTGTTGAATTTTTCATTGTCTTCATTACATAAAATGATACATCTTCAAAATTGCACAGAATTGGGACTCCCATTTTTTAAATTTACTTATATTACAAACAGGAGTGGCTTACTGAATTTTTGTGCTGTGGCACTGGCTCTAAACGATTTGGGTTACAAAGCTGTTGGCATCCGAATCGACAGTGGTGATTTGGCATATCTAAGTCATGCGGCAAGGGATGTTTTTGAAAGAATCGCTGCAAAATACAATCTGCCATGGTTTGCTCGATTAACGATCGTAGCATCAAATGATATCAATGAAGAGACAATTCTAAGTCTAAATGAGCAGGTACTTTAGAAAACGTCTTAACTAGTGTAACGAGTATCAATTATATTATTCAGGTTTAAATATTAACCGTAATCTATTTTCCAACCTGCATTCAGAATCACAAAATTGACTGTTTTGGAATTGGTACGCATCTGGTAACGTGTCAGAGACAACCAGCTTTGGGCTGCGTATACAAACTGGTTGAGATCAATGGTCAACCGAGAATAAAACTCAGTCAGGAAGTGGACAAAGTCACTATGCCTGGAAGGAAGATTGCCTACAGGTTGTACGGCGCTGATGGGCATGCATTGATTGACTTGTTACAAAGATGCTGCGAAGATCCACCCCAAGTTGGACAGAAAGTCCTCTGCAGGCATCCGTTCCAAGAGTCAAAAAGAGCTTATGTCATTCCCACTCAAGTAGAGCCACTGCATAAGGTATATATCGAAGGATCTAGGTTAACAGTACTGAAAATATCTGCACCAATTCATAATACATTTAATAATGTTACTAGGTATACTGGGAGCATGGCAATATATGCCATCCATTACCAACATTACAAGAGATTCGTAACAGAGTACAGGAATCCTTAAAGACACTGCGCAATGATCATAAGAGGAACTTGAACCCCACACCGTACAAGGTAAATTGAAATCCTAAATGAATGCATGGCACTTTAAGGAACTCAGGTTATCGATAGATAATGTGGTGAAGTTTCGGGTATTTTTTCAGGTGGCTGTGAGCGATGATTTGTATAATTTCATTCATGATCTATGGCTACAAAACGCGCCTATTGGTGAACTTTCATGAAGTTGCGAACTACTGGTAAATCTAAAGCGATTCAAAAGAGAACCTTGAAACTAGCCTTCGCGAGACATAATAATGTCACAGCTCGAATGACCATTCACAATTTTCGTACAATTGTTCGAAATAATATAGATTCAAGGGTGGGTGTTCGCGATTAAATGGTATTATTTTACCGTATGCGAAAGATGATGAGTCTTCATGGCAATTATCGTTTGTTATCCTGTCTTATAGAGACGTAAAATGCATAAATAAACCCCGATTAACGCGAGCCTGTTTTAAATGATTTTTTGCACGACAGAATTTATCTTACACACTCATATATAAAAAAGTCACAAGAGAAATATTATAAGTATCGTTTTGCCAATGGCATTACAATATACGTAGCATAATGGCGTTAGAGGTTTGAGGAGGTTTCACCAGGAACAAGTTCGACAAAATTACTAGATAAGAGCTATCTGGTCGGAACGTGAGATCTGTGGCTGGTGGTTACCACTATGAACTGATAGTTCTAAGGACCGTAGTCTGATTTCTGATTGGAGTCCGTAATTTTTCGACAGTGCTATCCTTAAGCGCTTTTATCTAAAAAAATTAATTGTAACAGGTGACAGGACCCATATGCGGACCTACTCTGTTATAGTATAACATAAACTACACGAGCAATCCTTTCAGAGCTTACAGAGTTTTAAGACGTATGATTATTATATGGGGGGGGGGGGGGGGGTTAACATTGCTCGCTCCTTTAGAAAAGTACAAAAAATAAAGTACACGTGTGAAAGCACGCATAATTGAAATACAAGTCCTACAGTAGATAGTGAATAAATTGTAAAGTAGACGTATTTATGTGTAAATAGGCAGATCGAGAAAGGCAATAACAAGATGAGAAACAAAATTAAGATATAGTAATCGTATCTATGCATAGGATGCAACCAGTAATTCGATAACCAAGGTCACACGTGTGGTTAACCATATCGCATAGGTCCCTGATTCTAAAAGATTTCGCCTAGTTATTAATGAGAAAAGTTTTTAACGGGTACGTGTTCGTGATTCATCATATTTACGACTCATTGTGAACAGAATTTTTGTGTAATTAATCAACCAAATGGCGAAATGTATCTAGTCAGGGAGTATTTATAAAAGGGAGTGCGACTACGGTTTGCAGTACGATTAATTATACTTGTAATAATATTGCCTTGTCTGGTTATTCGGTATTTCACAGGCTTCGTATGTCGCGGCTTATTAAATTAATGGCTGTGTACAATGGTTTAGTGCATTCAATGAGAATTTTAAGTAAAATATATGCTTTGTTTATCGTTTTGCGCCATCTTGGATGTAGTCGCGAAATCTAATGAATCAAAATATTTATATTTGGCATTGCGAAATATTATTTCTAAAGGGATATGTAACGTTGATTTTATGTACGACATGCGAAGATTGTGATAGCGCATGTGGTTTTCCATTTGAATACCATATGTGATTTGCTAATGTGTATTGTGAATATAAATAATTAAGAGCACCGTAATGTAAGATACATACGGAAATTTATTTTGCTGATTTATGCGATGTATAAGGTATCCACAGAACGCAATAATGCAATTGTAACCGGAAGAAACAGTTCGGTAAGGTTGTAGGGTTGCTAAAAATTGAAAATATTTTACGAGAAATCAGGAAATCGTATTGCAAATAATGCAGAGGGATCATGGTATAAGTCCAATTTTTATACGTGCTGTTGAATTTTGCTTAATATACATTGATATGCCTTTGTATAATATTGCAGAATTATAAATTTATTTTAATAGAAATATTTGTATGAATAACACGGTTGTTTGATGGTGTCCCGCTCGGTATTTCTTATTCGTTATTTAAACCGTGAAGCACGATATGTTATATTACTATTTTAATTTATTATATAAAGGAATTTTTTTTTAATGAAAACTTACCGCTTTGGCTGTATTTGTTATAACGCCATTTTCCATACTGCGTGTCTATTTGAGAACGATGCTTAAATTTTTTTTTAAATCTTTTTAAACCAATAAAAACAGCTTGATGCGACGGCTGCTTATTAGACTTACGCCACTTTCCGTCTGCATCCTTATAAATAATATAGACTTTTAATATATTTTTACATGCAATGCGTTATTTTACGTTTCACGTATGTAAGAGGATCACTCGCAGTTTTGGGATAGCTCCTTACACTTAAGGCAGTTTGGAGTAAACTCCGGTGCTACATACATTACAATTACCCACTAGTATACGGCCTTTGGCTGTTTTAATAAACTTGTATCTTTAATACGCGCGAAAATTATAAGTACAGAGTATGCAATTTTATAGCAATCTTTTTCATGTAACTATTATTTTAATTGTTGTTAACAGAATTGTTAATATATGCCTATAGTCGACGATATGATGTTTTATTTGAATCTTATCCAATTAAACATATGTAGATTTATTAGAATTTATGAAAGATTAGTAATTAATCATCCAATTGACATAGTAGTGCCAGTCCTCTCTTGATCCAGTGACTTACAGGATAATCAGTATCCAGTAGAAGTGATAAAACGTAATTTGTGGAATGACCTGTAGTCTTGAGCGTTCCAAACCGTGCAGATGTTATGTACAAGGGACATTGGTAGCGATTATTTATATTTATATTTACTGCCTCGCATGGCTTTAGCCAAATTATTGGCATTTGATCCCAAAGTACTTTTGGAAAACTTTCGGCAAGTAACATTTTTCTTATATCCCATCTAGCGCCTGCCAAATACATACCGTATACGTAGACTCCATCCTCAGGAGGAATGTTGGTCTCATATATAGGCATTACCTATTTCGAAATATTTATGTTTTATAATATTCAGTTTAAGAAAATTTGAGAAATACCTTGAAATCAAAGTCAATCTTGTCAATGGATATTTTATATTTTCGGGCGTAGTTTTGTGTTGCACCCGTTAGGAATGCGTGTACGAATGAAAAACCAGAAATCCAAAAAGATGGTGGTTTCCCTTGTTCAAGCCATTTTTTCAAAAATACCAGTCGTTCTAGAAGATCATTCACAAAGCTTGGTAATGGTTTTAGGCTAGGATACGCACTGGCTTTTACCCATGTGGGTGGAATTTTGGAATTGAGCATATGACTTGAGAGAATCTATAACAAGAGAATGTACTTGCCGAGAAATAATTCAGTTAAAAACTGCAGTAATTTATTTTGATCTTGAAAACAAACCTCCATTGCTAGCGTCATTACTATCATTCCTTTCACAGCTTTTTCAAGCGTCACTAAAGAATTTCGAACTTCTTTCAAAAGTGTATTATAGCGTTCCATTTCTTGTATCAATACGGTATTCATCGATTCCATGTATTCGATTGGATACATTTTTTGTGCTTCCTCGATATCAAAAAGCTCTGGCATTCTATCGTAAAGATCTTTCTTCATAGTTAAAAGTAATTCATCCTGTTTGGAAGCATCTCCAACAGTGACTGTTCCCTGAATGAGTATCATGGAATCGAAAAAAATTTTGGAAACTCCAAGATCCCGTGTAATTCCTGCATTAGTATGTAGACCAAAGACTTCCGGTGGTGGATTAGTAGAAATTCCTTCAATTTGCTTCAGGTAGTCACGATAGTCGCACCTTTAAATTCATAGAAGTAGATTTAGAGCTGACTTATAACATAGCGATTAATAAATTTTGTACTTTTTTGGTAATGTATATTCAGGTCCGATGTCAGCGAATGAATAATTTGGACTGCTTATCACTTCTGGATTGTAAAAATCTTGGAGTATAGTATTCAGACATCTACGGTCTCTGTCGTCAGTCACCCTTCCACCATAATTACATTCGCCAGTTAGATAAGTGATGGCTTTAAATGGAACATCATCAGAATCATTGATGAATATCTGAAGTTGTTGGACGGATATGAGGAAATCAGACTCGTTAAATCCTATAGAGTAAAAATTATTTACATTTTTGTTAAATATTATGACAGAATTAATTAGTATTGATACTAAACCGTATCTAATATTCCATCCTTGTGGACCATAATTTCTTCGTTCTTGTACAACAGCATGGAAAAAGCACAAACCGTATAAAAGTTTTGTAAATTCTTTTTCCTTGCCAGGACATCCTTCAAAAAATTCTGGGTCATTGACGGGATCAGAATTATATGATCTAGAAATGATTGGTAATACTAAATAGAGTCTGTTGTTGTACAAGAATTAAAACAAAAAACCACTCAAATACCGCATTAGATTTTGTTGAAGTCCTGTAGGCGGTTCGTTTGTCATCTTTACTCCATTTTGCAAAACCGTAATAGGGAATTTATCAGAAGGGTAGCTAGTTAGCCAAAGGCGAAAATTCATGGAAGTATTCGTGGAGTCAAAATTTTCGCAAATTTTTTCCAAGGCGGACATCCATGAAACTGCTAAGTGGCAATTTTGCAAACAGACCCAGCATCCTTCGTTTTGTCCTTGTTCTATAAGTTTTTGAGCCAAAGGACCTTGACCTTGTCCAAGTGATATTGAATTAAATCGCGATGCATAGTTCATACTCTCAGCAAAATTTGATAGAGCCCCCATTGGATCTGATCCAGGCGATAAAATAAATATCAACGGTATAAGACAATTCGAGTCTGCATATGATTTTGAGAGATCAAAAGGAGGTGGAGTGACAAATTTAGCTCCCATACCGCTCTCCACAAATTGCGTCACCTATATAACATTTAAATTAAATATTAAAAATGTTTTGATTCTAACGATAACTTTTATCACAGAAAGACTTAGAGCTTTTATACCATTATGGTTACTTTATCCGGTCTAATCATTCTCATTACAATTAATTTTTGAAATGATGTCAATGATCTCTCCCACGGTTCTGGCAGTGGTGAACTCTGCGGATTCATCAAATCATAAAATCGTCGCCATGCTGGTAAATTCTTTTGAAAACTGTTCATAAATTCAGAAAATGTACTGAGAGTCTGACTAGCTCGACAGATTTCATCCCAGGATTTATCCAAGAGCCATTCTGGTGCAGGATTCTTTATGACATTGCCCAGTGCCATTCCTCCAGATAGAAAGAACATCAATTCATCCTTATTGATCTCATTGGTTGCCAATAAAATTGTGGTGTAAAGAACAAAGGAGTAAAGTACCTGTTTAAAAAAAAATAAAAAGAAGGTATCATTGATAGCAAAACAATTCTGTTAAGGACTAGTAAATCTTATAATATTCAAAATTACCTTATCCTTTTCAAATAATGATCGACAGACATTCTGATACAAATTATAAGTAAAAGTTTCCCTCAGAAACATCAATCTCCTCTCAAGAACTTTACTCTTGTTCGCACTTTCAATTGATATGATATATAAATTAATAAACCAGGACAGAGAATATTGATACATTGGATCGATATTGGGTAAATCTGTTACTGTATAATAAAGAGATGAACTGTGTTTGGCTATTGGTCTGTAACTTTGACGAAAAATTTCAATCTTAGCTTCAGTCTCTTTGGCTACTTCCTGTTTCTTTAATATGTCAGTTGAGAGGATTTTTGAAGAGTCCAAAATCTCAATGGCCTCCTCATCCTCAAGGATACTTGCACCAGCTACTGATAAGGTCTTCAGTATGTTGTCTTCGACTTGCTTAAGAGCTTTTTTGTTTGCTGCACCTTGAACTATTAAATGTTCTCTTTTCTCTTGAAGATCCGGTCTCTCTTTAGCTACTACTATCCCAAGTAACTGATCATCTAAACCTTCCAAAGTCAAGGCAAAGTTTATCAGCGTTACTTTGTTAAAGACTTCAGGTAGATAATGAGGATTGCGCAATTTTGTTGTAATGTAAAGTCGAAATCTCAATCCGTATTCCACTGTTTTTTCGCCCAGTGTAATGTACCAGACGCCAGCAATTTTGTATATGTTTTTCATTAAAACAGGATCCAATGGTGCTTCTAATTCTTCGCCAACATTTTCTAGTAACACTGGTTTACCTATTAGATAATTATAAATATGATTTGCCGTAAAGAATTTACAATTTCTAAATAACAGTACCAAATTCGATGCATTGTTCCAAAATGTCCATGTAATTCTTATCTGTCAATTTAATCACTTCTATTTCGCTGAATTTCTCCATAGCGCGAATCCATTTATTGGCTTGACTTTGAGGGTCGACAAATAGACTCCATCTTTTTGAATTATCCATTATTATTGCATTCTCTGTAGAGAAGGAATCTCGCGGCAGACCGTGTATATTCCATGAATTAATTTTTATTTCTGAGCCCAGGATATTAACAAAACTGTAGATTTCCGAGCAAGGTATATTTAAACTTTTGACGTAGATTCGCCATTTTTCCAAATTCTCATTACGATAAGCCGTCGTGAATGGTCCAAGATATGCGATCATTCCACAAGAAATCAAAATGTCACCAGCAAGTGTGTCGTAGGATTTTTGCAAATTTTCTGCACACATCATCCACCTATCTTTCTCACCGCCTAAACCGTTGATGAGTTTTTCAGCCCGAATCAATTTGTTTCTGCAATTGGTCACCTGAGCGAGTGAGCCAAAATTTAATTAATGGACTATATTTATTATTATAATTTTGTTATTGTTGATACGCACCTGATTTTCCAAGTCAATTTTCTTCGACAAAGTTTCACGTAGACTCTCATTCAGCGCTGCCAGTTTTTCGTTCAGCGCGGCCAACATTTGACGTTTCTCATTTAAAAATGCCATAGTGTCCTCATAATCCTTTTGTGCTGCTTCAAGTTTAGCTTTTTTTGGTGCAACTTCTTTTGCCACTTTATCATAGAGCACCATGGCGCGTACCCATTTGCAGAGTCCTTCCGCAGCTTGCGAAGCTTTGGCCACGATCTTTGGCTCGAAATTTTTGTCCGTCATGTACGTTCTTTTGATTACCTTTTCATTTATAAGAATATATTATAATTAATATAGTACAGTAGTGTAAAAGAAAATATTTTGGCTAAGCACCTGCATCGTGCTGACAGGAATATTATCCTTATCGTAATCCCGTAAATTATCTAGAAATTTAAGATCGCTTAAAAGGCGTTTGCTAGGTCCCCAATAATCCAAAATCTTCTTTCCTGTCGCAGCATCATTTATTCTATCCGGTGGAATATTCATCATTACGCAAACCGCGGCCATTACAAGTTTTACACCCTCAGGTGGATTCTTCATGGATTTCACCAGAGTAATATCAGCCGGTTTTAACGTATTTAATGCAGCTGTTAATAAATTCGTTATATTAATCGCTACATAAATATATACCATAATTGTATGCACCTATTGCTTCGTCAAGAACCGGAAGTGCTTCCGCCAGATCAGCTTCACATTCAGCTTTAAGTGCTCCAGCAACTTCAGCTTGCACATTTGCAGCATCTTCATCCTTCTTCACCATCATCGTAGCATTTTCGACACTTATATTTTCACTTTCAATCTGCTTCATAGTTTGCGCCGTTAAAGTCGCAGACATTTCCAGCTGCGGTCGTAGAGCAGTCAGCGTTGCCTTCATATTCGTCACTTGATGAGCAGCAAATTCTAATTTATCTAAACCACCCAGGTAACGGTCTCTGTTACAGGTCATAAATAAATATTGTTAGAACCTACACAAGTATTCTCTAATCTCATACTATACCTAGCAAGCATAAGTTCCTCCTGTTTTTCTCTCATAAGGTCGGCAAAAGTTCGTATGAGGTCTAAGAAAGCTGCTGAGGTAATGTAAGTTTTTCTACCAGAAGCTCCATAAAATCGTATGCTTATATCTTTGGCGCACACATGAAAGTATTTGCAGGCTACGACAGAGTTGATCTTGATTTCATCCGTCACATTGATACCTGTTGTACACCTGATGGCCACCTGTTCCAATGCATCTTCAGGCCAGACTTCAAACCAGTCTATGGTACAGCAACTGACAAGACTTGGATAAAGACGCAATCTATTCCTAAAGGATTCGCCTATAGGACTGAAGCACAGCATTATATGAAGCTTTTCTTTGCAACGATTTACAAAAAATGCTAGTACAGCAAGCACTGAGATGTCCAGATTGCGGTTTCCGCCTTGCGCAGCCAGTCTTGTCATTTCAATGACTTCCTGTCGTTCTTCAACTGTAAATAAATTCGGCACTTCTCCAGAGTTCAATAGACTGTCGATATCTCCTAGGAATGCTTCCTCCTTGATTTGACCTTCGGTAAAAAGAAATACCAAGTCTTTTCCGGTTCCACCGGAATTTTTTAAAACCTTCTTTATATCATCACGCCACTCGTTCATGCCATAAGCACTTCCTATTTCTGGTTGGAATAAACCATGACCAGCCATTCCTGCTGCTAGTCTAGTTAAAGATTGTCTTCCTGATCCTCCAACGCCAACCATTAATAAACTGCCACAAGGAATTGCCAAAATTCGACAAACTCTTGCAAGGTGTTCCAAAGCGTAACGGAATAAAACTATGTCCATTTTGTTTTTGTGAGTGTTATTGTACTCTTCCAGGCAAAGAAGAGCTACCCGTTTATATTCCTCCATTGAGATGATCTCTTCGTATCTTCTGTCTTCCGGAATGGCGTCCACGTCCATGAAATTTCCAAATATAAGATTTTGCAAACTCGCCTCAGTAAGCTGTTCATCAAATTTTGGTAAATGATTGAATATAAAATCGAATGATTCTTTGAACGTGCCTTGAACGGTATCTTTCAGCTTATCAAATAGCCATCTACGATCAGTCAGGTCTATGAGACGATCGCCAAACACTCTCAGGATTTCGTGAACCCAAAGTCTCGCAAATGTTGATTTTGATTCTACAGAATCCTTGTGGATCATTGCACAACCTGTTATCACTCTTGAAAAATCTCGTAAGTTAAAAAGATAATGGGACTTTGCCGGCGTCGGTCTTAAGTCTTTAGTAGCGCTCTCGAAGACGTCCATTGTTGCGTTCACCAGACTGTTTACCACGACGAGAACATCCGTTGCAAATCCGTGCTTCTTTAAACCAGTAAGAGCCACATTGGTAAATATTCGAAAGATACTCTCTCGTGAGAATGTACTTATTGAATACAAATTAAAATGTCTTAGGAAACGATGGTAAATATCTTGACGACTTCCGCCTGGTGGTGCCATGGCGCAGATGAACATAGTATCAAAGATTCGAACCTCTTCTGGTTCCTTAAGGTCATACCATTGTCCATGGTCAAAATATTGTCGTAACAATTCAATGGCTGGTTGAGCTCCATAGATTTCTTTAGCTGGCATATTAACGTCATCTACAAAAACGATACAGTAAGATCCTGCCATTGGTCCAAAATGGCCTTTACGTCTTTTGAATAATTTCGACACAACGAGTTCCTGAGTTTGCGCAGCAGTAGTTTTAGCAGTGAACGTTAAAAAATTAGGAAGATAAGATTTTTCATCTAACTTGTTCATCATTAATTCTTGTACATAGAAACTCTTACCGGTACCAGTTTCACCATAAAGTAAGAAACGTTTACGGTGTCTGATGTGACGTAAGAAAAGACTTTGGTATTTTACAGTCTCTATAGTAGGTACCATCATTTGACCTATACTTTGGGTTTCAATGAATTTTTCTGATTTTGCTGTGTCCCCAAAATACTTCCAGGCACCTTTGCCTTTGAACGTGTAAAAATTATCATGTATCAGTCCTTCTCCAGGCAGAGAAATAATAATATCACCAATCTTCTCAGGTACTGGATAATCCGAGTTTTCATTTTTCCAAAATGGTAGATAAAACTCATTGAATGTACAGCGAGAATCATAATCAAGAGTACCACCTGCTCCCCATACCATTGACATCATCATGGATGCTTGTAACCAGGGTGTAATATATTCTTTATAGTCTTCTAAATTGTCATCCACAGCATCATCCATAAACATCTCAAAAAGATTTAACGTAGAAACAAGATTATTAATCTGCCCAGCAGTGATGGTTGATTTGCATCTTTTGCGAATAAATTCTAAGCAAGGATCAGTCAGCCATTCAAAATAGGCTTCCAGGATTTCTTCGTACCCATCACGCCATTTTTGATTTACATTCTTGATCCAGGATTTGAGAAATGGTCGCCAGCCTAGAACGTGTGGTTCTATATAGATCATTCCACAACGTGACACAGTAGCTGGTGATGCTTGAAGTAAGTCCATAACTTCAAAAATCATTGACATGACACCTGTCATTTGCATGACCTCACCAGATGTCAAACATAATTTCTTATTGTCATCCAATACAGTATTTAAATTCTCAATCCATACAGCATCTACCGGTCCATCAAAGATAAGCCATTTTCTATCCGGATTATCTTCTGTACAATAACGCCTAAAAGCAACAGCACACACGCCATCTGTCCATTCCGAAGATACTGGATCAAATTGACCATATAATTGGCCCATGGTTATCGCTTTTGGATTGACAGTAGTGTATTTGGTTATTGCGCCATTTTCATCGCCCCATTTATGCATCAAAGTGAGCGCGTCAGCCAAAGTTTTCAAAACTGATGTTTTACCGCCAAAAGGATCTCCTACCAGCATGAATCCATGTCTAACTATCATCATCTCAAAGGTTTGTATGACTTTTAATAAGAATCCATCAACTGGCTGAAGATTCCTCTTCAGAGCAACTTCGTTAACAGCTTTAAGAAGAACGTCATAATTTGGCGATGGCAATTCAACTCCAGGAAATAAATCTGAGATGATACCCTGAAAGAGGGGTACATCGTGTGCTAAGAATTTCGGAAGATTGACGTCGATGATGGAACGAAGTAAAAGTATCATCTCATCTTCGTTTGGAAATTTCAATTTGATATTCTGCGCAGCAGTCAGTACAGTTTTCACAGCACGCATTCCATAATCGTAGTGAGATTGAGATGATAATTGTTCTGAGCAAAGTTTATAGGTCGTTACAATTTTAATGGACAGCACTCTAGCTGTGCTAAATCCTGAGGAGTAGAGAAATATCTCGCCAATCATGGCGTAATCAGGTACCATCATGGCTACCGTCCTGAAGAGTACCTTCAAGTTATCAGGAAGTTCAGACCGGCCTGCGTATCCCGGATTCATAGTGATACAAACGTATACAGCTGGATTTAATTTCAATTCCGTTCCTTCGAACATAAATGTCTCCAGGTTGCCACGTACTGCTTGAACTATACATAGGATCTGCTGAGCGACCACGGAAAGTACTTCAAGTTCGATTCTATTGAACTCATCGAAACATGCCCACGCACCGCAAGATGCCAATCCTTTGAAGAATTTACCCATATTTTTGTAATCTAAACCATCTGAGCAGTTGAACACCACGCATTGAACAGCTATTGCTCTGCCCAGATCTTTTGTTGTTTCAGTTTTTCCTGTACCTGCTGGTCCTTCGGGAGCCCCATTTAAATGAAGAAAATACGCACCGATCAAGGTTCGATAACATCTATTGAAGATTTAATTAATGATTTAATTAATTCGGTTTCATTATTTTTTAATGGTATCATGTACCTGTCTGTCAACGGTGTGATAACTAATCGAGGAAAATTTCCAAGATACTCATAAGCATAGGATACAGTTGCATTTATAATTCTGACAAGGACATCATCTTCCCAGTAATATCGCAGTTGTGCCAACCATTCAAAATCAGTTTCGTGAGTGATATTTTTGTCTATTAATAATTTAACAACATCCTGGGCATGGACGTCGATAGTAATTAGTGCGTTTAAGGTGGTACGATTCTGCTTTGATAATTGTCCTGAAATATACGAATGGTCAAATGTCCATGTAGATACTTTTTTATCGAGCTTTTATGAAATTCTTGCAGTTTTGAAGATATACCCTTTACCAAATTGACCATATCTAAAATCTGTGTCTTCAATTTCTCATACAGCGACTCCATAGTGGAAATTATGTGTGTCATTAAGCAATTTTGCACTTCTATACTCCAATATATTTGCGATACGCATAGTACAACCATCCCTGGCCAAATTCGTACCCAAATTACACGGTCGTTCACTTCGTAATCGAAATAACTCATTAGTATCTCGTGTCTAATTGACTTGACCATTTGCTCTTCAACCTGTTGAACGATTCTCCTGTAATGAACAATAATTGCAAGAACAAATATAACAATTAACAAACCTGTACAAGCCAACGTTCGACACATCCTCGAGCTGCGGCAGTGGATATAATATCCTGAAATTTAACTTCTTCCTTGTCGTCACTGAACATGGAATAAATTTCCAAATCCTCATTAAATCTATAAAAAAAATTTAGGGATGGATTAAACTAATTATACCTATAAATAGCAGCGTTTATGAGTAGCTACCCAAGTTTAGCAATTCCCTCAAAACATTTCTTCAAGTGAGGCTGCACACGGAGAGGATCCTTAGTCTCAGAGAGGATCTCGAGCATGTCATCATTACTGAGAAAGAAGAAACGTGGGAAAAATAATCTCTTCTTCTCTAAATAATTAGTGACACCGTCATTAACTTTTTCCATCATTTCATTCGCTTCCTTCATACCCTCGTACAGTCCTACCTAAATAAATATTCTCTACAGAGTTACTGCTATAAGATATAGTATAGAATATATTACAATGGTCTATATAAATTGTATTTTAATAAATCTTACTGAACCAGCAGTCTCTCTCACACGAGGATCCTTTGCTACTCCTTGCATTGCTCTACGATAAGTCCCATCAACTTCTGAGAATAAAATACCTTCTTCAGGTAACTGAGCAACAATGTCCTTACTTGAGAATATTGGTAGCAGATACATCCATTGTACTTGAACCTATGACAGAAATATTATTTATTTAAGTGAATTAGTAGAAATAACGGTTCTTGATTTCTAATTCAACACCTTATACCTTTGTCCACTCATCAATGGTTCTTTGCATTCGAAGAATTAAATCATAAAACACTTTCACTTCCTGTTCAATCGGTTTTACAAATGCTGAACCGCGCATTGCTTGAACCTTGACGATGTGCTCTTCTAGCAATGCTTGAATATCATCAAGCTGCGTTAATATATGAACACCTGAATCTTTGAACATCATGGTTGTGAAGTTCACTCCGTCCCATTCATGAGTTATTTTTGTCAGGAGTTCCTGGAGAGAAAGCTCCTTCGTAGCACTTACACTTATCAGTTCGTACCTTATGATACAAAGTTGGATGAATTATTATTGTAATTACTAACAGTAGTAGGAGGAATACAAATAAATTTTACTTGTCCAAATCACTTATTAAATTCATATCAATAATTTTTCGCAGTGTTGTGCCAGCATCTGGGGTCAAATCAAAACCAGCAATATCAGACATGTCATCCCAGTGTCTTTGACGTAGTGCAGGATTACAGAAGCATACTGCTAATGGTACGTAGTACTACCCAGAATAAAATTTAGTATTAAAAATAAACTAAATATTATAATAATAATTATATACCTTGAACCACTTAATATGTTCAAGCAGCTGGAAGCAAAGTTTCATTGGCGCTGGTTGCTGAAATGGATCAGGATCATCCACAGAGCCTGCGAAACTAACAAAAAATTATTTGAATAATGAATTTACAACAATATTTACTGTAAGCAACTTTATGGAACCTGTATTGGTAACTCATAGCATTGTGCATCTTTATCTTTGTTCTGTATGTCTTGCTAATCTTTGTAAAGTCTGTGAAGTAATCTGTGGTCTTGCTCTCAATGATATTGGAATCAAGATATTCAAAAGGACCGTCAAGCCAAACTCCTACGTCGCGTTGCCATTGATAAGCACGATATATCAGACCGTAATAAGGCATAATAATATCCTTGAGTTCTTTAATTCTAGGATAAGCAGTTTCCGGAAATTGAAAAAGTGCTTCTTCTCGATTTATCCACATTGCTTGTTCATCCATACGATCCAATCCACGTACGAATTTTCTCATATCCTCAATATATTCTTTTATACGGTTTACATCGTCCATATCATCCATTATAGAGAGTCTAATACGTATTATTGAAAATCATTTAATAACAGAAATTTGTAAGTTATTTAAAAGGATACTGGTACCTTGGAAACATTTGTTCAACCTGACTGCCCAAGATTGTTGTTTTATGCTGCAACTGATCCTCTAGATCAAATTTCATCTGCTCGAACATCGAACTGTTTTGTTCAAAAATTGGTTTTATCCTTTTCAGCCAATTTATTGTCGTATTGTTCAATTCGATATGATCCTTATCCAATGTAGTCATTTCAATTAGAGAAGCCATTATGCATAAGGAATGTGTAATCTTCTCACGCAGTTTTTCCATAAGAGTCGTACTAGCGTATATCATATATTCACCTAATTTAAGTATAATCAATTCTTAATTAAGTCTTATCAATTCACAAAAGTACTCAAGAAACTATAATAGTCCCTTGGCACAAACCTAATTCCAACAATTCTTTTGTGTTGCGAGGAATATTGAGTGCGCGTTCTTGAAGTCTCTCAAAAGTCTCGCATATCTCTAAATTGAAATTACGATGACGTTTAATTAATTCGCCAATTATTAATTCGCGGACGTCCTTCGTGTATTTGGTCAATCCGGCCTTCGCTTCCTCTTGACGAAGTCGGCCAACGAAAAAATATTCATTTCCAGTCTACGATAATTAATTATCTGAATAAATTTTTAACGGAGGAAGTATATTAATCAATTACGATGCTCTTGACGATTGGATAAATTATTTACCAATCCATTAATCTCTCCCACAAACCGATTGAAATCCTCGACTCTGGCAACACAATTTTCAAAATTGTGTCCTTCGGCAACGTATATTACGACATCTCTATGTGTTTCTGGATCGTATACGATTCCAAAACGCTCATGTAAACTTTTCACGTATTTATTTAACGGCAGATACATAATCTCGAGAATAGCATCTAATCGAGAATGAGACTGTTTGACATACCAGTCTGGTAAAACAACAGGAATAAATTCCTGTTTTGTTTTAACATTCACCCAGGACTCCAGAGTCTGCAGCAATTGTGCAATATTTGCTATTTTATCGATTAATCCATGAAACATTGCGTATATATCGCGTAATAATGGAAACACAAATAATTCATGGTTCTCACACTTCAATTCCAACTAATTGAACAAAATTATATACTGCATTAAATTCATGCTGCATATCCTTATGCGTTTAGTGTAATATCTATCAATTACCCTTAATAACGGCGTTGCATTCCAATCGCTTAATACTGCTAATAAATTTTCTATTGTGTTCATCATACGGTTCACTATTTGAATTTCAAGAATTTTTGAAGCACAACGTAAAAAATTTGGCACAATTTCAGACGGTACGTCGTGAATGTAACGTGGTTGTGATATCAATCTTACTATGTCAGCATAATAAGTGTTCGTTATTATCAGCGAACCTTTTTTCATGTCTCCTTCACTTAGATCAAGAAGTCTGAAGAGAATTCAAATGTTACCTAAAATGGTGCACAGCAGTATAGGCGTGTGATAACGTACCTGTTTAAATCTTGAAAACCATAAGAGTGATAACGTCGAAAATCGATAATCAGTTCAGGCAACACGAAATACGCTCGTGATATTATGTTTCTGATGAGTTTGTGTGGGAAATAATATTTTTTGGCAATGATGCAACGATTTTTGAGAAATTTTGGACGGAATTTTGTACGTCCTTTACACTTGTGTGGTGGATCGACATTTTCAGGCCATTTATTGCCATGTTCGTTTGCGATAATACGTCTTACTGCCATATCGTGCATTTCTTGATAATAACGAGTCTTTGTCTCGTTTAATTGATTTTCGAAAAATTCACTGTACTTTATACGCAGGAACTTTGGTACTAAGTTTCTTATATTTCGTTCCCAGTCCTGCGTAAAGAATTTAAAAAATAGTTTCTGTGTACTGTTGCAGACTATTTGATGGTGTTCCAATATAATTCGAAATTGCATTTACCGGAAGAAGACCGACGGTTGGTAACATTTCTGCAAATTCTTTCATTCTTTCGTAATAATAATCCTCTGGCATTTCGAGTTGGCATTTTCGTGTGTCTTCTTTGACGCCACTACGAAATTCTGCGATTTTTGCTTTGCTTGCTGCTGATTCTATCATATTGTAAATTTCACGCGTACGTACCTAGAATTCGTCATTATGTTTTATCATGATCAGTAATTCTGTATGTGAGAATTTCGAAAGGTTACTTTCTGTAGATGAAAAGTGCGTAATGGATTTTTTTCCATCTCGTCTTCGTCTTTAAACTGATCAATATTCGGAATCGGTGACATTTTTGGTAATGAAGTCTTTCCATACAAAATGTTGTATAATTCCCATGATCCTGACATTTCAAAATCTAAAAATGTTCTTCACCTGTCAGGACTATCAGTAAATCAAAGTAGGTACTTCAGAATTATGTGTCCCAAAAATTCTCGATTTTCAATTTTTTCTTATAGGCATGACAGAAAGTTGTTCCGAGAGTGCTAACTGGGTAGTGGCAATAATAAAACACGATGACTCTGCGTGGATATCTAATTAATATCTTATAGACATGGCAGAAAGGTGAATTCTGTAGGTTTAAATGTCCTAAGTGGAGTTCTGCACACTCAAAAAAGAAGTAACCCAGAACTAAAAAATCTTGGCTTAGCTTGCTTTCTGGAAAAATGAGTCACAATGGAATGTGGGACACAGTGGAAGAACCCAAATTTCTCCCTTAATTAGTACAAACGCCCCTGGAGCAATTGTGCTGTCTGGGATTGCAGTAGAACAGTTTGTAGAGACTTAGATTTTTCTTGTCTTGCCATTGAGAATTATTTGGTACATTTTTTCCATTGAAATACTGAAGAAAAGTTGTTTCAAAAAATAGTTTCTTTGCAAGTTATAGTATAGTGACAAGAAATTTTCGTTCCACTGTGGCCAACTCTCCTCTACATATCCACGTGAAAACAACTAACGTAAATGCAACCCTCATTGTTCAATTTATTGCTAATAAATCACAGCAGCATCAAATTTAAGATTCTCTTTGGATGAACTGTCAAAAAAGATGAAATAATATTGAAGTAAAAGAGTTAAAAAAAATATACTTCTTCAGTGAGGCTTAAAGAACCCGAACCCTTCGATCTTGAGTAGGATGCCTTGTTTCTGTGCTATCAGTTCACCTTGTTTAAAAAATCGGAATATACAGGGTGATCCAGAATAACTTTCACACCCGTTACTGGCAGATACTGGAACCGATTCTGGACAACACGTATTT
>JARQST010000309.1:1411711-1440148 GCA_030142225.1 Pachycephus smyrnensis | reverse complement strand
AATTAAGACAGTTGGAATTATTTTTTCAACTTTTTACAGCAATATTTAAACAATACAGAGTATGAAAATTAAAAAATTTATACGTCTCTGCTCTTCGGCTTGGGTCAATGATGATATGTTGTGTAGCAAATATTTTGGAGAATGGCAGATACTGTTTATACGCGAAAAGAAAAAAACTACTACATATAGGAAACGGTCGTACCTCCTTAATAACGAATTTATTTGAATAGAGAAAATTTAAGGTTGCTTTTGTATAAACAATTAAAATAATGAAAAATATAAAAAGAAAAAATTACATGCAAGCAAAGGTTGCAAGCGAACCAAGAATATTTCCAAGAGGACAGCATCTCTCCCTGACTTCGTACGGCAGAATTTCTTTAGTAATAATTTCCCACTGATAATAGCGCGATTGTATTATGATTTAGTCACGGTGGCGTTGTTGCATATAGTAACTGGTAGTAGCGGCATTGTGTTAGCTTTGAATAAAACGTCACTGGACCCTCTGCGCAATCTGGGCCCGTATTCTCGAACCATTTTCATGAATCTCGCATACGACCGGCCAATGCTTTTCAAATGGAAAGTCGCATGCGAGAATCCTTAGGGCAAACTCGAGAATACGGGCCCTGAACCATAGTACGCCTGCTAGTGGCTATCCTCGTCTATTTGTATCATAATTATAATAATGAATGTAATGTCATTCGAATTTTACAGCGTTGTGTGAAATACGGAAAGAATTGTATTTAGCATTCTTACAAAAATGAGTCTAAAAGTATGAAATTTGTTCTATGAAATTTGTACTAATTTGAATTCTTCAAAAAAATCTCATTCTTTTTCGGTTTAAATGTTATCGACATATCTTCTATTACATGTTCTTTTAAAATAGGCTCGTATTCTGACAGATTGCGCTGTGTTCTTGTAGTGATTTGCTACGCTTGAATAACGAATCTCAATTCGCGAACATGGCAGACTCGGAACAAGACAATACAGATCGCGGTGATGGTGATAATTTAAAGACAGATAAGCTTTTTACATTAAAAAAATGGAATGCAGTGGCTATGTGGAGTTGGGACGTGGAGTGTGATACGTGTGCTATTTGTCGCGTCCAAGTGATGGGTAAGTTCACATTGTATAACATAACATAACCTCTTATTCCACTATCATTTTCAAGTATTTGTTTCTAAGCTTATATTATATTTATAATGTTGAGAGAATTCTAAGCGCTAACTGTTTTCTCAATGATCATTATTCATATAATAAAATATTTTACTAGAAAAACTATACTGTAGAAATTGTAGCAGTACGAAACTACATATTGCTTATTTCGTTTTAATTCTTATAGTCATAGAGGATTTGGCTTAGTGATATTTATGAATTGAGTGTACTGATTTAGGATTGTTACAGTTCATGATAATTTGTATCATACTCACGTTCCAGCATCTTTTTGTACATTGCTGAAAGGAATATCTTATATGCCTTTCTATACTCTTTTATTGCTATTTCTTATACACAAATTTATTTTCATATTTTTTTATTTTAGATACATTGAACATGCATTTGTACACTTGTTTTATTTGATGCAATTTATATGTTTTTCTTTGAAGAGAAAAATCATGATTTACTTCTATGTTTAAACAAGTATAATATTCTTCATGACATGTATTGTTTGATAAAATATCAAACTTCACTTATAAATCAAGGAACAAATAGGTATTATCTCTAAGAGGGTAGGAGGTATTGGAGGTGTATAAATAATTAACAGTTTTACGTAAAGATATATCTTTATCGATCCATTGTCATAAAAGTATCTGGAATGTACAATATCTGTATAAACTTATATTGAGTATTAAGTTATCAAAAACATTTTGAGTTAGCTGGATGCTGTCTTCATAAATCTTACATACAACTAATAAGTACCTTTACACAATAAGTAAGTTTTAATGTCCAAAAGTTCAATATACTTTTTTAAATTATAGATGATCATAAGTTTCTGTGTCTATTGTAACAATGGTTAAAAATTCACAATCAACAAATCTTTTAATGAAAATCAGTGATTGTACTTGTCGTTTCAATATTCAAGGCATCAAGGCTATCATAGACTCATCGTACTTTGTAACAGCAGGTAAATAGAGCCTGAAGTAATTATATACCGAGTCATTGCGGAATGAAATCTTTTCAGATTAAATATACACAATATGCACTATTAAAACTTTTATAAAAACTAAAGAGACAATTATCATCTCTATTGATATTAATGACTACAATTAAATTATCAAATGAAATTATCAGGTATCACCGCTTGCTACTGCGCAAAGATGAGATTCAAAACGACTTGATTTCATAAACAATTTCTTCCTTCCTTATTTTTATTATTTCAAAAGAAAAAGCACTGAATTACACGAATCAAAGAAAAGTTTAAGTACATACGTACGTCACTGTGTAAGAATCATTTCTCACGTATGCCCTCAATAATAATAATAATAATAATAGTCGATCAACGATTATGCTTACTCTTCGAAATTTTTAAAGCTTTTAATTGTCTCTACCTTCTATTATACTCTAAGTTTTTTTATTTTCAAATTTTAAAGCACTAGTGGAATTTGTTTAACACTGATATTAGGTACCGTTTTTACTAGTTGACGAATTTAAAAAAAATAATCATATATTTTCTACTATTGTCCCTTATTATCTATTACACTTTCTGTCGCATTTGTAATATTTACATGAACTATCTACATGTCGACCAAAAATACCTACGCAAGCCTGTGACTATTTACATATACGCATTCGTACATATATATATATATATTTGTATATCTAAATATATCATATACGCCCACGCGCATTGGCTCAGACGCGCGCGCGCGCGTATATCTCAATTAGTTAAATAATTGATAACAATAAGTAATGATATCTCCATATATACCGTTGGTAAAACTGTACGCATCCGTGCAACATTATTGGCTTGAGGTAGACTCTGTAGGATTGTCGAATAACAAAAAACAGAAGCTATACATCTAGTCAACAGCAATTACTTATCCGTCATCTCCTATATTCAAATGCAAGACTCTGATATATCACAATGGACCCTGACGCAGGTCAAGGGGGTCACAAGGGATTCTAGAGCCCCATAGGAACGAGCTAGGTAAATACGAGGATGAGAGTTCTTTTGTATTTTGAGCAGCCTACGCAGACCTCCTCGTGTCTGTCAGTTAAAATCAAAATTAAAGTAAGAAATAAAAACGGAAAGACGATAATCGACATCGTATCACAGTTTTTACCTATAGAGATAATAATCATTAACGATGTCGATGAGTGACCAATAATTCTCATATTGTACGTGGCATAACCTTCGAACAATAGAAACGCGGCCTTAAGATATCGAAGTAATAGAAGTTCATAAAAGGTACCAAGGAATGAAAATCAGATTGAAAAAATTATTATAAACAGTGCAAAGGGGTGAGATAGGGGGATGAGTGGCACCGCGACGGAAAAGTCAATAGAAAATTGATAAAGTAATAAAGAGAAAGAGAGCAAGTTAATTGAAGAAAATTGATCACTAATAGTGATTGAAAATATGGCAGATCAATTATTTCCAATATTTTGGTATCGAGCTTTTCAAAAGATTCGTAAATCATTAGCTTCCCTTCGCAATTATTTTTTTTTAGTGCCGCTCCTCGCCCTGACAAGACACGATCGATGTGCGCACGGACGTCTGAACTACTTTTGAACTACATGCTCTACCGGAAATGACTACGGCGAATGATTTTCATCAATTCTCACTTTTTGGCGGAAGTAAGGATCATCGAATTGATGACCTAACCTAACACGCCGTCGGCATTGGCTTCATGTTGGCGACCGCGCTCATTCTTCTCACTGGTCCCGTTAGCCTCTTCTCTATCTCTTCCAAGGACCTACCTCGTGTCTCAGGTACTGCGATCACAACGAAGATCAAACCGACGACACAGATCACACCAAAGAGCCAGAAGGTGCCGTCGGCACCGATGGCCCAGATGATGTCGTTGAAGGTCTTTGTCACGAGGAATGTGCACGACCAATTGAAACCGGTGACAATGCTGGCTGCTGATCCTCTGATCTTGGCCGGAAGTATCTCACCCATCATGAGCCATGGGATTGGACCAAAGCCAAGGGAGAAACCAATTACGTAAATGACAAAGCTAGCAAGTGGTAACCATCCGTAGGAGGTGACCTCAGCCCCGCTGTTCTTCATGTAAAAGAAGGCTCCTAGAGTCATCAGTGTCAGGATCATTGATACACTACTGATGTAAAGAAGAATCTTGCGTCCTAGCCTATCGATCAGAGCAGTGGCGATAAACGTGGAGATGAAATTCACGATGCCTACAATGATCGTGCAGATGTTTCCGTCGATGGTGCTGCCAGCATCCTGCAAATAGAACAAACATCATTTATTAACTTGCATTCTTCATCCATTCAAGTTGAGGTTGTGGTAAGGATCTGCAAATGGAATAAGGTCGATCCAGAAGGAGTTTGGATATGTACCTTGAAGATTTGAACGGTGTAGAAGATAACTGCATTGATACCAGACATCTGTTGGAAGAACATGAGTCCCAGAGAGATCAGAAGTGGCTTGAAGTTATTTCCTTTGAACAGTTCAAAGAAAGCACCCTGAGAGGCGTTTCTTTCGCTGTCAACATGAGCTTTTTCGACTGCAGTGAGTTCCTCGGTTACGTCAGTCTTCTTGCCACGAAGCCATTGCAGAGATTTGCGGGCCTTCTTCGTCTTGCCCTTGGAGATGTGCCATCTTGGAGTCTCAGGGATCATGAACACCAGGATCATGAATGGTACCGGTAGTGACGCACCGAGTAGGGCCAGGTTCGACCAGTTTAGGTACATACCGGCTATGAAGCATAATAAAATTCCTGCGCCAGAAAGATAAACATGTCATTAAGGTTTCCATGACTTCAAGACCCATTAAGTGTTTCGAAGAAACCAGGCATAGGACAATTCAAAAGACTTACCAATATTACCAAAGGCCGTCGGTAGTAAACCTAATGTCCCTCGTACTTCCGGTTGGATTGTCTCGCCGAGGTATACGGGTAACGCAAGGGATGCAACTCCCACGCAAAAACCGCTCAGCGCTCTTCCAATCAGGATCATTGAGACATTAGTAGCCAGGGCTATCATCAGCCAAGCTAAAACAAAAAAGAAAAACCAAACCCTCAGTAAATGATGTTTTTTCAATTAAAAACTTTTAACTTTTTCAATTATAAATATAAGATGACGTCAGAAAACGGTCATGAAAAATTCTATTCAAAAGATAAGATTAAACGAAATACATATATGCACAGCATTTGTAATAGTCAATTTAAATTCTCATGGATACAAATTTAACTAGCTGCACTAGGATACGAGGCATTAGATTGGTTAATACAAAAAATAGCTATCGACTATATAAAGTAGCTATACGTAATCGTAAGATCATACTCTGAGACTGTGTGATAACAATTGTCCCCATAAGGTGGTTCGACCATGAAGGCACTTCCAAGATACGGATCTGAATTTTGTATATATTCTTGGCAGGTGCTTAAAATGGTCGTGCGTGCAAAATTTGATTATTATTATTATTTACCATCTAATTTACAAGATATACGGAATGAAAGTACCTAAAATTGCACTATACAGATATACTTTGCATATTAAAATAGCTATATTTTTTTCTCAAGATATCTCAGCTTCTAAGTGGTAAAAGTGGATGAAACTTCTAGGAGATACTTCTTTTACATCGAACATTACTACGATGATTTTTCAAATAAAAATCTTGACATTTTTTAATAGTTTTTTTACTGCATTATTTAAACAATATATGATATTGCTTGTCTCAAAGATAATACCTCACGCAGGAAATATTTTTGTAATGAACTATACACAAGGTATTTGCCGAAACAGGAATATTGTTATTATTATGCTAGGCGAACCACCTCAAAAAAATTCCCACGACGACGCGTAATCGACGCCCACCTTTGCGGAGGCGCCTCGACCCGTCGCGTCTAAACAATCTTAGACACTCGGTTATTAATTCATGAAAACTTTCATGATTCGATGACAAGGACATGCCTCAAGCTCTTTACGATCGTTCTCGGTTTAAAACGAGCGTACATACAAAAATGTATACAAGGCAAAATACTTATTATTTTCTTATTAAATTTTACGTAACGCAATAACGCGCTAACACGGAAGTGAAACAGGTCACATTCCTGCTAGTTAGTCGACTGCGAAATTGCATCACCGTCGCTCACTTTGTCGACCAAATTTTCGTATCTCTACGTATTTTCGGTAATGAATATCAATTATACGGGAGAGTGATAAACTGTCATTACATTTGTAAGCACAGATGAAGTATCGATCAAGTAAATATGATATATCAATCAGGCAAAACTCACCTCCGATAAATGGAAAGGCCGTAGCTAAAATGGTATTTCTTCTTCCGAGATATTCGATGCATGGACCACCAGCAATTCCACCTATCAGTGCACTAAGTGGCATAATACCGCCGATCCACGATGCCTGGAAAATAGATTTAAATAATTAAAATTGTACGTTTAATTTATATTCCACTTGTATCATGCACGTAGAGTCTTTGTATATGATAGCCTTCCTTGCATCGTCCATGGCGTATCGTACGGTTCTAAGTAACGCATCGTCAATGATCGATTATGGTTTTTCGCAAGTTACCATAAACAGGCACTTCCCTTTGGTATTACCGTCACGTATCGTGACTCAAGATACTGTCTATGGTTTTTTAATTTTCAACGCAGGGTCGTGTATTCGATTATGATCTACCAAGGAACTTCCCTTCCGGGTCCTGCACGTTACTTCCGGTTGGACTTTTAGATAAGCGTTTTTTATTTTATTTTCATTTTTGATGAAAAGAGTACGGCTCTCGTGGTGTGATTACTTGCGAAATTATGTATAAGCACTTTCTAAAACCAGTTTCTTCTCTTTGAAATTCGTTCACCGGGTATATACTCGGGGCTTTAGTTTATATGGAATTTCGAACTGATCGGTATAGCAGTTGGAATAACGGACGTTGATCTTGTGACAATGACTCTAGCGCGGAATTTCAAACTCAACGGAGCCTCAACTTCTATTTAACTTTTAATGTCGGCGTGGTCGGGGAATTGACCAATCCTGTTATTCGATCTTCTCTGAGGATGCTTAACCAATCGGGTCAGTAATCGAACCATCGAGCCCCTGACCACGAGCTAGTGACGCATGTTAGGTTAACTTTTTAACCGTCGATTGACCTTTGGATGTCCAAAGAAGCTTTAACGTTTTAACTTCGTAACCATAACCTCGAAAATTTCCAAGCAGTAGCGTCGACTTGGTTTTATTTGAATTTTTCATCGGTTGAATTGATTTGTTATTTTTTTTATTTCAAACGGTGCATTTAATTGTGCACTGTATTTAATTGCCTGAGATACGGTTTGGAAAAGTTGCCATTTAAATGTACCTGATATGTTGCTTATATGCATGTCTATCTTGAATAGGCTTTCGTACATGGTGTCTGTGTCATTAGTGACCTAGTAACGGTGAATGCTCGAAGAATATTCTAGATGGCGGCGAAGAGCAACAAAGAAACTGAAAACACAAGGACGCCCCAAATATCGATCATGGCTATCTTTTTTTTTGTCATTTGGAAATTGTTCATGCCCGGAGGTTCTTATTTCGTATACCTAATTCGGATTGATGATCGTTTATCATTAATTCAAATAGATCTTTTTTCTTTGATAATTGACGCCGCTTTCTATATTCGGTAGGAAATTAAGGAACGGCCGACCGTGTTATTATTTGTCAATGGAAGCCACGTAAGGACACGTATGTAATTGCAATGAACGATTCAAAGAAAAAATAACATTCTACTCGCGAATCTTGTTCAAGAGATCGGAAGATCGTAGTCAATCGATTCTTGCCAATTTATAACCCGTGACTAATGATCGATTTTGACTTGAGTTATTTGTACCATAACCGGTCTTGGTAATAGCAAGAATGTGAATTTAGACATTTTCGTTCAAAAATAATCATCAAGGACTATAGATGTATTGACCTTTTGAAATTTTTAGAATCAAGATGCAAAATCATTTCTATTCAATGACTGTCAGTGATACGAGTTATGTGTCAATGCAATGATGAATATTGTAGTACGTGTCAATGTTTTTTTTTTTAATAATACTTACAATTTGCGGTGTCACTTCGAACGTTGCTGTACCATTTTCACGCATGGATACCAGAGCTGGTGATGTGTAGGAGCACGAAAATCCGACCACCATCGATCCCAGCGATACCGATAGGGCCGCGAGTACCTATAAAAGAGAAGAAAAACGTTTGCATAAAATACTGATATTTATTTCTTTTAAATCCCTAACAATGTCTTAACATTATTTCGTTCCAAAGCTTAATCCACAAAGTATGAATTTCATTAAAAAGGAAAAAAAAAACACCACCAATCAACAAAATATCAAAAGAAAAACATCCCCCAAACTTTTTTTTTCTAATTTTCCCCAAAAAAGTCCAATTTTTACTAGAAAAATGAATACCTGGCTGAAGGTACATTTAGCAACAGGTGTGTTTCCTGGCACTTCTATGTTAATGTGAGTATCCGCTCTCATTAATATCTTCATGACGAAGACCTTTTGCGCGACTATTTTGACGAAAAAAAAAAAAACTTAAAATCCCCCAAAAAACCGCGATCCGCGTTCCGCGTGAACTCGTATCTCTCTATAAAGTGTCTAAGTTGACGCGACGAAAAGTGCTTCGCGTTCCTCTTTATTGATCGAAACGATGACGAACATCGACGACGTTATATACGATGATAACAACAACAATACAATATAACAGAAGAAACGACAAAATGACGTTCAATGATCCAACAATTTATTCTTATTGGATCGAAGTGGATTGCCGATCGAGTGGAAGTTTTTGGTGTCACGGAATAATAAGCTATTGACACTCGTGGACCGTTGGTTCTCTTATATAGGAAGCACGCTGGGGGCCGGCTACCCCTTCCTCGATGTCCATCGCTCGCGAATCGTAGGTACATTCGTGCACATTTACATACGACATTTACGCAGAGGACGTGCAAGTATATACGTCTACTATTCATTGGATCTCAGTGGTAAAGCCATTTACATCTGCCGGCATTGTCCTATACTATTCGTCTCTACATAATATCATAGACTCAAAAAGAAAACCAATAGATACGTACGGTCACGAGCAAATTGGAGGGATCTACGCTTTACGTGTAAAATTACGTATTTTCACTTCCAAGTAAAAAAAAAAACACGTTATCAGACATACCTGGACAACTTTTATATTCAAACGATACACCCATACTTGTGCTCATTTCCATAGATTGCCATAATAGAGAATTATTATGGATACGTTAAGTAATTTCGAATGACGCGCGCTTTTTTCAGTAACGATCTTTCAATGGTTACACCTATGTACTCTTCGCTTTTGCTTCTTTACCACCATCCAGCCCCTCTCTGCCTCACTATTTAACTCTTTTTTTCTTTTTCTACGGAATCTTATTACTCCCGCCTTCTTGTCTGTCTCTCTCTCTCTCTTTTTATTTCTATGCCAATTATTTTTGATATCGAGATATGCCCGTCTACGCTACTCCATCGGTATATTTTTCGTTTGAACAGTACCAGCTAGCACGGTCGATATTGCCTTGGGCTGTCTTTTTTGAGTATTTTTTTTTCTTTCTTCAGTCATCTTTAGACTCTCGAAATTCCGTGGTACGCCAAAGATCGTGTTCGAATATGTTCTCATCGGTCGAGCCCCCCTGTACACAATGTGACGTTGTGTCGATGTATAAATCAAAGTCCAAAATAGTACGAATTGTTGACCCAAGGTACTAAGTGTTTTCGTCGTATCGTTTAGTGAGTTCGTTTGAAATTTCCGGGTTGTTTTTTTTTTTTTTAAATGATTTCGTTAATCAATGCAGCGACAGTGTCGCGACGTAACGATTACCGTAAGTTTCCATGTACAAGAATTCACGTATTTTCAATCGACCGTAAGAACTACTGATACGAAATTTATTGATATTAAAAATAGTCATGATTAAATCGATAAAGGATGAATCCCATCAGTTTGCACCTTCGTCTATGAGAAACTGGCACGTGTACACTTGCGCGTATCGATTTTATTGAGAACAGTCGTATCTATCGCACGCCATACAGTTATAGAAAGAGTTATGATCGTTAAGATCTCTAGTTAGTTAGTTAAGGACGACCGGTAGCGCAGGACGAGGTACGTGTTAAATTATTGCCAATCGCGCGCAAGGTCGGCATTCGCCTTGGATAGGTGAACGTTGACGTTACGATCCCTTGTCACGAAGAATGCGTCGCGAGTGCGCAATTGTTTGTTAAACAATCGATAAATTGTTCGTCAAACAAATGGCATAGTCGGTTATCCTTAAAGAATTTAAACACGTGACCGAGACACGCGCGTCATTTGACTATGAAAGTCAAGTGCAGCTACGTTACATTTTTTTTTTTCTATTGTGTCTGCCAAGTTTCTGATACGTTGACTGATCTTGATGATGATGATAATAATAATAATAAAAAAGTCTATTAATCTTCCATATACGTATATGTGTATTATATACGTTATTTGATCCTTCGGGTCGAGGAGTGTCCCGATTTCGAATATCTGACTCATCGCGCGGTCCAAAATTCTCAAACTCGTGGGCACGAGGTACTTCTTGTCGCGGCTCACGTGATTCTTGTAACTCCATGTGGACATGTAGATCCGTAAATTTCGATTCAGAAAAAAAATGTCCTTGCCCCCCTCCCTCCCACCCCCCTCTCTCTCTCTTAAAAACTAATTCGCGAACCCACGGTGATTTTCCATACAGTGAAATGGGAGTAGTACCTACGTGCGTTCCATTTTTTTTATGTTCGCCATACCTCAAACGGTCTTTGAGTCAGCATTTCGTAAATTCGCCTTTCGCGCTTATGCCTCGACGCTTAATCCTCTGTATTATATACCGTCGTCATTTTACAAGTCGCGTTTCGCTCTGAGCTGTCGCGGCTCGTCCTCGTGACACTAGTGACCCCTGCCGAATTTACAAGTCAACTAGTTTCATGGTACGAGACAATCGTCTTGATCCCTTTTCATGGATTTTTGATTGGGCTACGTATATTTCGTCAGTGAGTAACTAGTGCGTACGGGAGCGTCGCGACGTTCACCGTCTTCTCGAACAGTACGAGTCGTACTAGTCGTGTTTCTTACGTGGGCTAGAAAAGTACTTGGCAATCGAGGCGACCTAACGAAGAGATAAGAAGAAGACCCGATGGAAAAATTCTTACTTAGCGTGAGTATATAGCACTGATAGATAAAAAGAAAAGAAAAAGTTATCTTTCCGGTATTCGACGCACATCCGTTTCTCTCTGATAGTCTTAGCGATGCACCCGACGATCGCGTGCGAAGGTCGCGTCCTTAGAGAGGCGCCATTACGCAATGACAATTTAGTTCGACAGCAGTGCAACAGAGAATGACAGTATAGTCGACGCTTTTTGAAAATATCACGTTACACTCCGGTAAAATAAAATCAGAACGCCATGCGCGTGCACGAAACTGAGGATTGGCGGGATTTTCAAAAATATCATTCACCCGAAGCCTGATCGATAAATTTTTCTATTTTCAAAAAAAACACCTTATTACCGAAATGACTCCGCATAATAATCAGTGACGTCACGTCCCTTAATAATCTCATTGACAAGAAAGGCTCCTGCAGACTATCGTACGCATGGAAACGTCTGACCACGCCCGTATCTAAACTACTAGCAAGCGTCGTCCACTCAATTCAATCAAATTTCGCGCCATAGAAATCCTCCTTTAGTAAAAATCATCGCAAACCTCGTCCACCGATAAATAACTAGCAAAGTATCAGACAAGATTTCACAGCAATGCTTTTGTTATATACAAAAAGAAATATCCATAATATTTCTCAAGGGTCACTCACAACGAGCGACAAGCTCGCGCAATGCCACACACGTAAT
The DNA here is from genome assembly GCA_030142225.1 of Pachycephus smyrnensis. Lineage (NCBI taxonomy): Eukaryota > Metazoa > Arthropoda > Insecta > Hymenoptera > Cephidae > Pachycephus > Pachycephus smyrnensis. The sequence continues at coordinate 1,428,104 of JARQST010000309.1, read as the reverse complement.
TATTTGCATCCCTGAAATAGAATAGAGCATTCCATTCGCATAGTTTACCATCGGCAAGACGCGTCTCTGTGTATTAACATGTCGCAAAATGCAGCCACGGTCGCGAAGTGCCATTTACGGATTCGCGAATGAGTACGAGCGTGAATCACGTGTATGCAAATGGTGCAGTTACATGAAAAACAAAAAAAAATGAATAGATTTACTCCAGCGTCAAGCAAGATGAAGTTTAAATTAGTTCTATATCCTCGAGACGGAAGGAACAATGGAGGGAAAAAATTATCTCGCAAGGATCCTGAAGACTGTTTCTAATGCGCGTAAAATGTTTCTATGTAACGACCGTGGATTGCTTTTGTATACTGTACGCAATAAAGAGGTCGCGATGGCTAGAAATTTTGTTTGGCTGTCTCTATCAATACGAAAGAAATCATCATCGGTCACAGACCTCTTTGCTACATCACTCGTACCGCCATCATATTCACTGTCTGACTACGTCTGATTCATACTACTGGCACTTAACGACATAAGCCTCTTTTCTTTCTGACCGTATCTATAAATCAATTTCGTTTCACCTATATACATATATACGTACTCGTTAGCCGAATTTGGAGCAGGCTTTGTTACGTGACCCGTTGTCTTACGTGTTGCCTATTGCGAAATTTCGAAATTCAACGAAATTTCTATTACAGAGTGTTACAAAGTGGGTATATATATATATAACTTAACGTATATAACTTATATATATATATATATAAAGTACTGACCAATACCAACTACTGTAACGGAAAAGAAAAAGATCCTGAGGCTAGTCGAAAAGTCACGTGCGGCACGTCATCGATTTAGCACCTGTCTACGTTCTGTTTGATGAATAGGAAGAAAAAATCATCTTTTTTTTCCTTAGCAAAAATTGCCAAAGCGTAAAGCGATTTCCATTAGTAGCGATTGTTTGCTCGGTCGCAGTAAAAATCATTGTCCTTCGACACGTAGTCATTACGCGAGGCGTTAACGGTACTAATTGCGTTTTAATGACCATAAGCGGCCAAGCCCCCATTGCGGCGTTAACTTTAAATTTTACTTCTAATTCATCAAATTAACTTCTTGTCGCATGGGCACGCGATCTCACTTCTGATTGCTAGTTACTGGTATATAGAAAAACTTATATATATATATGTATATTTATGTACTGTGTGGGATGTATGGTATATGGGGACTGTTGTACGTGCCAAGGTGGCTACGTATATTGCAAAAATGGGAAAATTCCAAAATAGCTAATTCAGCCATTTTGGCCCGTTCCTTCGTTTTCGAGGATATATAACCGCGTGGACCTTCACCTTTGGAAGGTGAGCGAGAACACGTAGCCAATGACATAAATCGTTTGATCTTCGCGGGGGATCCGGAATGAATGGAAAACAAAAATAATGTGAAACGCAAATAAAAATTGTTTAAACCTTGTTTTAATTCGTTAAGGGTTTCGAGCAATTGGACGAGTCGACTTTGCGATGTCAAAATCGGAGCTTCGGAAGTTGACGAATAATAATAATAAGTCTAATTAAAGGCAAGACTTAATTAATCAAACTGAATCGTTCAATTGGACTTTTTTTATATGAACTGCCGGAAATTAAAATCTTCACGGTTTTACCAAAAACTCATACGAACGATTAAGAATCAAATTTTGACATATCCCATATATAGAGAAAATAAATGCTTCTTGTCGGATAATAAAAATGAATTAATACGTCTTAATTAACACTCACCTGAGTAGCATATCTCTTTTTCCCTGGTTTCCTCTCCCTTTGAAATTGGCATGACGTAAGCGGCACGCTGTCCGCCGTCTTCTGCTTGATGTCCTGCGAATCCATAAGGTCCTTCGTGTCGGGACTGTGCGTATGCTCCTTGTCGCACAAGAGCGGATCGAGCTGCTTGTAATCAGCGTCAAGAGCCTTCTCCAGATTATAAATCTGCGAGCTCTTCAAGCCACTTTGATGATTGTTCCTCAGATTTTCAGCATAGTAATGACTCGGCGCGCTACTTCCATTAGGGTAGCTGGTCTTTTTATCCGTTATTAAAGTAATTTGACTGTTGAACGGGCTGGCATTGGTTACCAGGGTAGCATTTGATGCACAATCGGACACGAGACTCGATGATGTCGTGGCAGACCTCGCGATCGAGGGTACCCTGGTGTAATACTTTGGGAGGATGGTACGCTCCTGGGAACAAAAAAGAGCTTAATGAGTTCTTTTTCTTTTAATTAGAAAAAAAAAGAACAGACTAGTGTCATTGGTGCTATGAATGATACGTACAATTTTAAATAGAAAGAAAAGGCAATTTCTTATAAGTTAACACGGGCTGAGTAAATGCATTTTGGGGACCGGAAGTCTATGCAGAATTGAATTGCATTGAACTTGCAACATTGATTTGATGCTTTTTTCTAAGGAACACCGTTGCATTTTTTTTCGAAGGACGTCGAAACGTACCGTGAACTTTACTCGCCATTATCTTTTTGCCTTCGGGTCATGCACTCAATTTGTTGCTAATTAGACTGATTTGATTAATCTGAATTTTCCTTAGACTATTCGATGGACTGTACTACGTGTATGTGTTCGCTCGAGTGACATAATCTTTAACTGCCGTCGCTTTGGAAATACTTGAAGGACATACGTTTCGTAAAAATATCTGTCAGCTTGTTATTTGCTCATTGCGTTATGTTTGACATAAATGCAGTCTGGTTATCGTCATTATGGTTAACGTGTTATCGTCGTCATTTCAAAGGATTTCCTTAAGATCGATAACAACACGGATCTCGAGTACATTGAATCCTTACGTAATTACATGCATTTCTCTGATACCAAAAACGCTTTCGAAATTTCCAAGCAACGGCCGATCCGATCGAACAATGCGACATCGTCCGATGAAAACTGCAACTACGTGAAGTAATAATGGAAAACAAAATAACACACACAAAGTATCGCCTGCGGATATTCAACGCCTTCTAGTTTGCGAAACTATTTTTTTTTTTAATTAAACAGATTTTAACAGACAGTGTATTCCATTTACACACAGTTGAAAAATATTCTCCATTTTTATATTCTCCATGGCGTCGAAAAGTTTGACAATAGAAAGTAAAAGAGCGTGACGAAAGACGAGAAAAATAAAAGAGTGTAATATATTGTTCATTTTGTAGAAATACCTTGTAGAGGTGGTCCGAAAAGTGCGTTGTAACTTTCTATTGTCTCTTTGGACAAAAATAACTCGTCACGATGATAGTAAAGGCGGCAACAGCATAAATAAAGTGGAAGACGGATAGGAAGATAAATAATTTAAAAAATTGCTAACTCTGCGGGGGAGAAACGAAGTAAGAAAAAAAAATTCGCGTGAACACTGACAGTGAAAATCGGCTTGACTTTAATCTGCGCTGGCGCAGAATTCTCCTCGTTCCGTTAGACTTTTTTCGAAAATGCGTTATCAAACGCGATCTCTGGATACTTAGTGGCTCGTTATACGACCGAAGTGGACACGAAAGACCTAATGAGGGGATGAAACGACTTAGTTGTGGTATTTATACGGGCCAGTATTATCAGAATTGTGCCGTGAGCTTGGTATGACTGTCGAATGAGCCAATAAGTGGGGGAGGGAGAGCATGATGCTCGTCGAGTGATCAGATGACTTTTACCCCCGACTCTGATAACCCCTCTGAACTTTGTAGAGTTAAACTTTGAATCCATTACACTTGGGAAATTCATCCTCTTGAACGTAACTGCTGAATTAATCGATTCGCATGTTCGCGTGCCGCTCTCTTATCTTTTTTTAGCAAAATTATGAAATTACTGTAATCTTTTAGATCGACAAGGAATCATTGAAATGATAGTATCGTGGTGGCTGAGCATAGTAGTTATTATGTTTCCTGCAGTAGTAGTGGAGGTTCATTGTTCAGCCTTATCGATATGTATATAATACTGGTTCAATACATGTGTTCCTCTTTTTTAATGTCATCAGATTCTCTCGAAGTAGCGAAAATATTCGTCTGACGATATAACGACAGTGGTTATTATTTGTATTACTCATATTAATGTTTGTTATCGCGTTTTCCCTTCTTGTTCCATAGGGGGGGAAAAAAAACGTAACGCGCATGCGTACGTTATGACGTTCGTGTTGTTGATCCGTTTGCCTCGTTCGCTTTATGATAAGAATGATTTGCTCTTCTTCTTGGCAGCAGTTTATAGAGAAATTAAGAAACATTGCTCCTTCGAGTGTATTAGGAGTCATTAAAAAAAATTTATTAAATGAAATTTATATAGAAAGATAAAAAAAGAAAAAAAATTACTCCACGAAGATTCGGTTTTACACTGTCCTTTGCATTATTTCGTCTACTGTCATTTACTGTTATACCAATAAATGTATCGTGCATTAATTATTCAAGTAATTTGTTTTATCGTAGTAACGCATTCTCATTTTCTTTAATTTACATGATCTTTGTTATGATAATAAACGCCCACGCGTTTCGACTCATACACGATTTGAATGTCACACGTGCGATTTGAATTTCCTATTTGGCGCCACCTTGTCTGCTGAATTCATTCTCGATATATGAAATTACTCGAATGTAATCTCTGTATCAGTAAAGTTCACTGGGTCATGTCAAATTTTCATTCTATCGTGAAGCATGCATATACTACCACCGAAATTGGAAATAAATCGCCGTAAATGGGAAATTTCCATTTGAACATTATAGAGGCATAATTAGTCAGTTGTTTCGTATCATTGTAATTATTCTTATTATCCGAGATTGAACTTTGATCAAATGATAATTTTTTTTTCCTAACAGATTTTTTATGCAGGTGACGTTCAAGTGGAGCAGCACGTGTTCACACGTATAATAATAATAACAGCAACAACATCATTTTACGGACCCTCCATTTCATAAATTTTCGTGACAATCACTCAATGATAATTCGGAAGCTCTCCTATGACTGATACGATGAGTGACTAAATGATGATACATGTACGCTCTCGAGAATCTTCCTGGTTACGTATTACGCCCACATGCGTTATTTTTGTCTTTTAGCATGTGGTCCGCCGCTTATTCGCGAACGGCGTAGACAATTTTACAAAAACAGTGGTTGCGCAAAACGACGTTGCTGTTTTTATTCGAGCATCTTTTTTTGTCCAAATTTTTTTCTCGTACATTCCTTTTTTTTCTACGATATTTCCGTTCGCCTATTTTCACGCCAAACTCCCCCGCTTCGATCTGCAATTCAAGGTCTGCCACTTGCGATACAATTTTTTTTACGTGCAAATCATTACGCGATTACTGGGTTGCAGATATGATCTCATTTGCATTATTAATTAATTCACCATTTTTTTTCCTAAAAATCCATAAACCGTCCTTTATCACCAATCACAAAATCTCTGCGTAATCTTGAGACTCGTGTACGATTACCAAGACTGGAGACTTTCGCAAGGAGTGGACAGTCCGAGACGGAAGTATCCTCGAATCCTCGAACTTCCTGTTCCCCTTAATTGACGTAATAATTATATCGTACGATCGTGCATGCGTGCTCGCACGCATATATCAAAGCTAAATGTAGAGATATTAAAAAAAAAACGCAACGCCGTTTGTCCACGTTAAACAAAATGTCAAGAACGCTCTTCCATTTCTCTCGATGGAAACTTCCTGTGGGTAGACACGATTAAGTTGATAAAATAATCGCGTGCGAATAATTTAGCATAAATTAACGCTTTCCGTCAATATGGTCTTCCACCTATATTATACATTATCTTCGCCGTAAGATCTCTCAGCGGCTGCGATCACGCACGGCATCTGGATCCAAATATGCTAATGATTTACTACTAGGTCATTCGGAAACAGGAACATTCGTTATTTTCATTGACTGTACTACTCCTTTTCTTTCTTTTTCCTTTTGCTCCATTCGTCAGTAACTTCATTTGCCGCTTCGTCTTGCCGTAAATGATCTTGTCGCGCTTGTATCTCATGCTAATTACGACTTGGATATGTTCATAAACTCTGCGAAACTTGATAGTCACGCTGTCGACGGTGCAAAACTATAACGTTATATACATAAGTAAACGTCAACGTCACGAGAAAAAGTGTCATGGCTGCCTTTTGAAAAGTTTTGTCTCTTACGTAGGGGAAATCACTTTTCTTATAGCTTCGAAGTAATCTGCAAAACTCAATATGGATTATGTATATATATATATGTCTATAAATGTTTACGTAGTCTGTTGCTTTTGCTCGCGTCTGATATTCATGAAACGACGGCAACAAGTTATTGCAGTGAGTGAAGTTTTCCTGTTTCTTTTTTTTCGATTTTGTACGATCGATCACGCGGTCATATATATATATATATGTTGCAGAAAGAGAGTAAGAAGAAATCAAAATGCATCGGCATGGTTTATTTTTGCAATCATTTCTTTATTTGTAATTAATCAAAGATGACAGTATTTTTTTCTTTTTTTTTTCTTTTCTTTTTACGAAAAATTCTTTTTCCCTTCTAGGCTGCTTTCCGACTCGCGATGGTTTTATCGAAATTTTTTTTCCCATCGTAATCACCATGTCGTCTCGTGGCTCTGCTTTCGTATTTTTTAGCCGTGGGTATATCGATATAGGAGATTGGTATCGTTATGCTACAGTCTCTTGACGATCCGACCGGTCAACTCGTGTAATTCCCAACACGACACTTCCCCGGAATTAATAGCGACATTCCTGGAAAGGTCGAAGACCGAGATTTATAATGTTTCAATATCTTCCACCTCGAGGAAGTCCTCGTCAGAAATCGCAGGAGACAGAGAATTTCTAAAGTGTCCAACTGAGCGTAAAGCGCGCGGTCGTACTTTTATTGCGAAAAAAAAAGGAAAAGTAGGAGAAAAAAGAAGAGAGACAAAAGCACTAAACACGTCTTGGAGGATTTTGTTTTTAAAAATTTTTTGCGTGCAAGCGTACATGCTGCTTCTTCTGCCATTTTTTGCGTGCATTTATATACAGTGTATTGGCGAAGTGGAATAATTTGGCTTTTAGTTTCTTTTTTGTGACATTCAATAAGCTACGAGAATTTTCTAATAATGTGTAAGACATTAATTCACACCTTTTTTGGCTTTTCTGTGATTTTTTTTCGGCAATTAAGCGACGTACCGGACCGTGACAGGGGTGTTCTCTAGCGCTGCATCCGTAAAAATAAAATTTTTGTGAACAGCAGCTCTGTTTTCTACGTTATGGCGAAACAGTAAAATAAAATAGAAACCGTTTACAACTAGCGACTTCTAAGAGCAACGTGACTTTCTACCATTAAAAATTTTGTCAATCGGATATTATTATGTAATGTAAGACACGCGTTACGCGTAGACGACGATATGACGACAAAAAATTCACTAGTTCGATTGTGCTTGCGTGTGACGTAAGAACCATTCCTTGTTTTTTTTTTAAATTTGTTTCGCAGATTTTTCTCTCGAGTATTGTGACAAAAGTCCTCATTGTCGTCGTACAGGCTCTCCATTATTATTTTACTTGTCATTACGATTAATGACGTGTACGGTAAAGAGAACGCGATTTATCATCAGTATAGAAAATATTTACAAGAAAACATGTTCAAGCTAGAAATCATTACTGCTTGATGTTAAGTTCGCTTTACAAAAGGCGTTTTTTTTCACAGTACTAACAGAAAAAAATGTCGAAGAATCTCGTTCTCTCTATCTCCGTCTGTTTATCTGTCATTTTTACATAATTCTCCTTTTCTATCCCCGTAAAAATTTTCTGGCGTTATAATATCCTTAACTAATTTGTCTCGTACCACGATACTGGCAAATGTCGCTTATCGTGTGTGTTAAGTTTCGCATGGTTTAAGGAAAAAACGAAGTCATCTACGACAAAGTCGTATTCAATTAGCTTCGTTTGAATGGACGCACAAATAGTAAAATAATTCTCTCGAATTTCCGAATAATTTGCTTTCTACTAAAACGTATTTAGTCGGTCGGTAACGTACCGACACGTCGCGCGTATCGATATCGGTAACTTAGACAGCAAAGAAAGCGCGATAATTTTGTTCCGATTTTCCATCTGTCTCTTCAGCACGCACCATTGTAATCTCGCCTGATATTTATCATTTCCAACAAATAAGAGACATACGCGACATTCGCGCACGAGTCTGTTAAGAACTTGAGACGGCTGTGACAAGCCGGTATGTAATCTTTATGCGTCAACGAGTACGTCTCTGGACGTTTATTATCAGTCGAATGCCAAGTAAACAAAACGATGGCCAAGCCACGTGGGGTTTTGCGAATAACAGAAACGCTTCTGCCATAGATTCCCATAAAAAAAAATAATTTTTTTTCTAATTATCGAGATTGCATATATGAATAAAGAACAATTTCATACGTGGTACAGCATCAACCAAATAACTGTATAAACGTTCTAACGCAACTATCGGTAAATGCTAGATAAACAGTCTGGTGCGTCACGTGATCGATGCGCGCGAATATTTAAAAAGAGTGAAAATCATGAAGCCTGTGTTGCTGAAAGTTTTTCGCGTGGCATGAAGTCATACAGTTTTGCGTACGACTGTGACCTTGAAAGTCGTGTAATTCCTGCGTACCATAATACACGGAGGTGTATATTGGATCAGTGTGTGCGTGAGTGAGTGAGATAGAACAGAGATTGAGAGCGATAGATATAAACTACTTGAAGAGAACAAATGAGGGGAACATACATAAATAAACATTGGCTTATGTGTGAATAAGTGAACGCGAAGTAGACGCTGGACGTGTTAAAACGAGTGTTAGGTAAAAATAGAATGGCGATTCGAAGTGTGTCTGTGCATGCGCAACGATGGTTAAATAAATATTTGCCAGTGGAATTCGTCCTTTTAGGCATATACGTATGTATATCGTGGAAGGATTTGTGAGAAGGATGAAAGTGACTGTCAAACTGAGAAACGCGTCAGGGCCGGCATGCATGATATATCAGAAGGTGGTATGATTTATACAGGGAGTATAAATAAATAGATCTTTCAGAGACACGTGCGACCCCACTTTACTTACGAATTGCAGTTGCGAAATATTAAACAAATTAATATGAAAACAGGAAGAAAGTTGCGCCATTTTTACATTATTCTTTCTTATAAAACTTCTGTAAACATAAAATGTTTTAATTCGAATACGTCTGTGTCGTTTGGGCATTCTCCATTCTGGTCCATTCCGAGTGGAAAGCCAACGACGCCGGGCGTCCTTGCTCCTACGTCATAGCGCCGCCACGCGAAATATATTTGAGACACCCGTTGCACGCGCTCTCCCCGGCAATCGATAAATTCTATACCAGCAAACAGCCTAGTATCCTTTTATAGTCCTTAGGTCTAATATCTCATGTCTAACCTCTAAGTTCTGTTTTAATGCGTACTTCCAGTAGACGCCTTGCTGAAAAATCGAAAGCATTGCATCGATTTTTTGATAAACAACTCAGTGACGTTATTCTTAATTTGACATTTGTCACGTCGTTTTATAAATAAACAAACTGTCAGACGAGTGCCGCGAATATTCATATTATTCATGTCCTCCTTCTCCTCCTTTACACTTCCGTTGACGCGATTAAGTCTCTGCGAAAGGTTCTAGAGAAGTTAGTGCTTGAAGCAGGTCACGCTGAGGTGCCCGAGGACGTCAACGAGGATATAGAAATGTTTAAAAAAAGATACGTTCCGTGTACCGCGTCGTAGTTGCGTGTTTGGAATCGTGCACGCACAACATTAACGTGACGTTGGCGACGGGAACGCGTGGAACTTTCCAGAAGCCTACAGAGCCTGATAGAGGAAGAGAGAACGCGCGGTCAAACGTAAAAGGGAATAAGGACAGTGCGAGCGTCTGACAAGGACAGAGAAGGAGTGAGCAAGTGAAGCGAAATGTTTGAATCGGTCTGAACACAGGGAACCGGCATAACCGGCAGTGATCCGCGTGTCAGGCTAAGATATATATATATACATATATACATATACATATATACATGTATATATATACACACAGAGTGAGAGTAAGCTAAACAGAAAAAAGATATAAAACGAAAACAGTGTCTATATACTATCAGTGGGTTACTGTGCTTACCTTGGATTTTGAAAATGGCATCAAACACAGCGGCCATGGCTGCATCATTTGTCTCCTCTGCGAAGACATCTTTTCTGTCTCTCGTACAAGTTTCGCTTCCAATGGTTTTTGCCTTGTTTAACGCCTCACGTGATTCTCACAGCTTCTATAAGTTCGTGACTGTCAACTCCTTGGCTTCCAGGTTTCCCTTCTTGTCTCTCCCTGTCACCTCCTTCACACTGCTGTGCCAGTGCAGTGTTTTGATCTGTGTCGTCGATGTTGCACACACGTGGCTTTGTTGTGACGGGGCCTGAGTTCGGGGTGACTATTGTGATATACGCGCGAGTTTTAAACACAACAATTCTACCCTTACTTCGTACGTTCCTTATATCGTAGGCTACAGTTGCACTATGTAATCGGTTCACTACGATTTCTTCTGTCTGCTGTCGCACCCAGTTGGGGTACGGTTTTCACACAACCCGTTTCACACTGGGCCTAAACAAATCTTCAAGTCTCTTTATTGCTGGCTTTTCTTACAAATCTTTTATATACACGTTGTGTATAAATTTCTTTTGTATCTTCTGTTACAGCCCTTCCTTTCTCTTGATGTATTTTTTCCTCTTGCTTTAATTATGCTTCTCTATATACTTGTACGTTGTGACGCGTTCTCTCTTTTTTTTATCTACTGTGTGCTAGTAGTGGGATCGTACGTTATGTGGTCACGCGCTTTTAGTCGTCGATTCTTTTCCGTCGACGTGTCGCCGTCTCAGTACATAAAAATGAAATGCTTTGTGTTTGGGACTTTGCTAATCAGATCGCGGGGTTTGTCTTTTATATATACGCCGCTGCGGACGCAGGCACCGCCTCCAACTGACGACGCGATGTGGTGGGGCGCCGGTGAGTTGCGCGAATTTATCGTAGATTGGAAATATACGAGAATCTGCCAGACTGACGTTGAACTGCAGCCGGTTTCTTATTGCATCGTGATCCTCATCGATGTTCTAATTTGATTACAATTTTCAATGGTCCTCATATCACTCGTTTAACCAAATCTTAATCTCACTTTGTTTTTGTGATTTTTTTCTCTTTTATGGAATTTTAATAAATCCCATTGTGGTCGTCTGACATTTTGTTTATTTTTACTTACTCTCGAATTTATTCGAAGTATTTCATTATGTGAAAATTGTGCTCGTGGCAGTCAGTATTGCAAAATGGTACATTGGCAGAACTCGGACTTGCTGGAAGATTCTAGACGTACCATCTCCTTTGCAGAAATGCTTGCTTTCGTCCTGACTAATCTTGTCCTGTCTTCTATCCAATTGGCGTTATATATCCTTGAATTTTCATAGCTTATGTCAATGTAACCGTGAAAATTCGGCCTCACCAACTTCATTGGATTATTGATCCTCTTCCTGCGGATGACCTTCAACTTGGATCGTCCAGGAGCGGACTATTTCAAGAGTGCCCCCTACCCCATACTATATGTAGTTCCGAATAGACGATCATCTTAGGAATGACAATAAACATTTTAAAAAATAGATGAACATCTTTTATCTCGTTCAGTGACGTTCTTATCTGTCAGGATTCTTAGATTTTATATCATTCGGGTAATACGGTATCACTGATCCTGTAGATTACATTTTTCACACTTTTATCGCATTAAATCTTTTTCTCTATCCCCATTACTGCATTCCGCAACCCCATGTGGAGTTAAGAACGCGACAAAAAAATAGCTCGGGAAAAAGTGTCGAGCAACAAAGTCTCTCAGTCCATTTACGGCTGCCGATGACTTCGGACGTACCTCCACCCTCTGACCAGATACATATATGATCGTTTACATTTTGCGACGCTATAATCAGTTCTCATTGTAGCGACATATTTGGTTAGTCGATAAAAATTAATATGCGATCTTCCCGTAAAATTTTTTGCATCAATGCAATTTGGTGCACAAAATCCTTCCAGCAATAAATTCCCTTAGTCACAAGGCATTCCACCCTGAACTCCGTAACGTCTATAAGAATCCATAAAAATTCCAAATTCGTTATCAGTGAAATATTTCTAAACGTTAACGAATACACTTTGACATTGCATAATGGGCAGTCAGATACAATCTAATGAAACTGTCTACCTTCACGACACTCCCGGAAGAGAGTTTTGTGCAAATTCGCCGATATGTGTCTTGCCAATAGTTATTTCCAATGGCAACAGCAAGCAATACCCACTGTCGTCATACTGAATCACGGCCGACCAAAATTTCCCGCGTTCTTAATGATATAAATGAAAATCGTGTACACATAGGATCCTCTTATTTCTAACGTCTTTACAGTACCGTTAAATCGCAACGTAATCTTACGTAATCGTTAACCATGCAAAATAAAATTCTCATGATACATATACGCTCAGGATCATACGTATCCTTGGCCGAGTCCCAAAGGATTCTGTTACACGTATACCTGTTGCCGAGCAGATATATTGTATATAACACGTATATACGTAATAAAAACACTTTAAAAGCGTACTGAATTCATTCACAGACTTTTGAATATTTCAAAAGGTCAAAACACGCGTCAGTGTCTTTTGATGTACTATCAGAATTTCTACCAATCATTTTATACGTCTGGTCTGTCAAGTACGCGATATATCTCGTGTTTTTAATGGGGAGTGAACACGAATAGGTTAGGTTAGATTGGGTTGTCATGGCACTGACCTTGAATCTTCCATGACCACGTTCAATAAGAATGACCACCGTTAAGTGTCTCACGATGGCGCTGAGGTCTTTGGCACGTAGGAACTTCTCTTTTAAATTTCCCGCCAAATTCATTGCGTGCATTACATGTAAATAATACATATAGCTGGTGGTCGAAAATTTATCGAAGACGAAAGATACTTGTTTGCATTCTTTGAATCTAATAATTTGATTCGCCCCTTGGGTCGTGCTGTTATGTCATAGTTAAATTAAAGAGGTTAATCAGGGGTTACGAGATGGGATTCGCGGAAATATTCCTGCAGGAGATATACGCCTTGAATGGAACCAATGTGGATTTTTTTATCGTAGGATATTTTTTCTCCTTTATACAAAGTTCGTAGATGAGTAATCGAGTATGCTTTTCCCATATATCAAATATCAAGCTGGTAACTTTCCAAAGCGAAAAGTCACAATCATCCTTTCTTGCTGATTCACAGGAATATCGTAGAGATTGTTTGATAGTCTGTATTGATATTGTGGTAAAATAAAGAATTTTCTCTTATCGTCGCGACGGGGATCGATGATTACATTGACTGATAAGATGGCGAGGTATATCAATTTAATGGACATAAGTGAGGTAATGATATTTAAGTTATATGATAAAAATACATAATGATATGATATAAGATGTAAATATCCCACGTGCTACGGATATTAGGTTAAATTAAATTTTTATTAAGTCCTATATCAATACCCAGAATACTCCACGTAGTCCTGTATAACGATCTACAAGTTATAGGTTAGGATCTTTTGTCTACCTGCCGTATTTTTAAGCTATCTCTTCAATTTACTATTGTAAAAACAGTAATGCGCTAACAGATTTCAGAAAGTATCACCGTCAATCATTCTCTGTGTACATTAGAATCTATCTCGAAGCTAATCCTAATTAAACGTTAAATATTAGGTGACGCGATTGCATTTGTTTGTCATCTAATTAAATAACCTATGCTACGAAGTAGAGCCAACTGCGCAGAGAGATGCTGGGCACGTGCAAGTGTCTAAAAGAATAAACGTGAAAATGGCTGCTCGGAGTTCGCGAGTACAAGGATTATGCGAATGCAGAAACGACAAATCGTCAAGTGCAAATAGTGTCCTGTTGATTGAGATAACTATAGTTATCAGGAGTAACCGTTGCTCTGACGTACTTTCAGACGGTCAGGTCAGGCTTGGTTACCTTAGAAGGATTCGCAATACCCTACCTCTCGTTTCCTGAGCTAATTTCAGAGCTTGCGAAACATCGGACCAACAATTCCCAATTGGCTTTGCATATTTCTTGCGAACTTCTATCATTTCATTGAAGACAAGTATCAAATTTATGCGACTTGTACACTCTATTGTAACTGGTGTATCCTTTATACGATTCTCACGTATGATTGATAAGGTTGATTATTGATTTATTGTTCTGCTTTGTTGTTTTAGTATGTCGTGTGGTTTATTGGATCAAATACGACAGAAACAATGTCGTTAAATGATCGCGTTTGCATTATCTGAAGCAAGTGCCTTTCGTGACTACCTAAGTACTACTTGATTAATAGGCGCATTGATGCAGATTGCTTGAGTGAGGTTAATCCGATCAGAGAAAAGTTCTAGAAGTGTCATATAAGAGACTTTCATTTTATTATCGCACTCGACGGAATTCATGAAACTTCTTAAGGATTCTTATCATGCGCCATGAGAACGCAGCCTTATTACTCACGGTTGCGATCTTTGTGGATAAATATATATGTGAGCGTGGCAAACAATTCGTAGGACAATTAATCAGTTAAACGCGCGAGAGAGACTGATAAGTTTGCGATTAAATGACGGCGATTTTTGGAGCAATTTTTTTTATGTACTGTTTGTTGTTTATATAAATATATATACATTTGTATATACTCTGTTGTTTGAGGTACGTCCTGTACTTGTTTTTCTAGCCATTTTGCACAGTGGAATTTTAGTGGATTTTTTGTTTCGAATTATTGCTACGATCGTCATAAGCCATGCGATTGAGCATCTACTTGTTATCGGTATCGATTATATCTTTATATTGGCGATTAATCGCTTTCAAAATGACAAGATCTTTTTCCAGAAAGTACGACTCGCTTTTCTTTTTCTTATGCGTTTTAAATTTAATAAGTTGTTTAACAGTAGTTACGATTATATAAGTATACCAGGGGGGGCCTGCGGCTTCGCACGCGTTGAAATCATTTCTACGTTTCTGATAACAGAAGCGATCGCTTCTGCCCTGCAGGACTTTTTTCTTCGACTTACTCAACATTTTTGGTCGCTGCTAAGCTCCTTGATGAGATAGTGTGATGATACATAGCCTATGACAGTCCGGAGATTATAAGGAAGCCAACAGTGAAAGTTCCGTCAAAATCGGTTCACCGGTTTTTGAGATTATCGAACATAAACAATCAAACACCCAAACTCCCCCTCTTTATAATATTACAAATATAGATATAGATTTAAAGTGAGAATTGATTTTTGATTTAACAAACCGTATCGTTATACGTAATTCAATAAAAAATTTCCAATTATCAAATTCTTCATTATCATTTATTCAGTTATGTTTTCATTAAGTTTATTAATCTCTTTCTGATATCAATTAGACGCAACTCCTTCTCAATTGCATGTAGTATTTTTTTATATTTTCAAAACGATTCAAATAACAAATTTTTATTACCACTAATTATTGATTATCGAATTATGAATTTCAGATCTGCATTTCCGTGCAGTATCGGTACAACAGATTACACCGACCATATATAAGCTAACGAAGGGTGATTAGTCATATTAATTATGACAAGGCAACACGTGAATAATCAGTTAATAATAAAATATCGATAAACAAATCGCTGTCAATGTTTTCTATAAATTGTAATAACTTAACGCAATTGATAATATCTCGTATTCTCACGTGATAAGAATTTTAATAAGTACACACCGCGTGACACCTCGCGTAGCAATTGAATTACCAAACACATCGTAAAGTATATACTCTATCCTTATTACAAAACGTATGAAACATTCTACGCCTTCGCCATATTATTTGCACTCACGCATAAGTCGCCACGCAATCTTACGAGTAAAGCTACAAACAGTAAGATCGTTAAATAAACATTCCCCTTGATCCTGCCTATGACCCAATTGCGATTTCGCCTTAAGGCCAATCAATAACGAAACTTTAAACTCTGTCATTGATATCATTAATACACGTAATAAAAATTATTTCTTACGAAGATCCGGTAAGACGAAA
The DNA here is from genome assembly GCA_030142225.1 of Pachycephus smyrnensis. Taxonomy (NCBI): domain Eukaryota; kingdom Metazoa; phylum Arthropoda; class Insecta; order Hymenoptera; family Cephidae; genus Pachycephus; species Pachycephus smyrnensis. The sequence goes on along the minus strand of JARQST010000309.1, from coordinate 1,412,046 downwards.
CAATCACGACTGTGTTATACGCGTATATACGCTTCTCTCATTAAGTAAATCTAACGTTCTTAACATATTAATCAAATCAGATTTATCTGACGATATTTATCGTTCCCAATTATAACTGGCTGCATCTGCCGCAAACTAATTATTGTCATTGCAGTCTAGTTTTCGCAGCTCTGTTATAACATTGCGGTATCGATGTCCGGAATCGAAAATCATTTGACATAACAAGCGTTAGTCGTTGCGTGTGTGTGTGTGTGTGTATATACAGGGTGATCCAGAATAATTTTCACACCCGTTACTGGCAGATACTGGAAACGATTCTGGACAACACGTATTTC
>JARQST010000309.1:1259932-1411686 GCA_030142225.1 Pachycephus smyrnensis | reverse complement strand
TTCGTCAACTCTAATATTAAATCATTTAAAAATTACAGCAAATTTTGCAAAACGGCGAAATACGTGTTGTCCAGAATGGGTTCCAGTATCTGCCAGTAACGGGTGTGAAAGTTATTCTGGATCACCCTGTATATAGAAATAGGACACAGCATCAATCTTAGTATGGTCCAGCTTTATCCAGTACGAACTAATCGTGTTAAGAAACCTAATCGGATTCGGTTTGTACAGCCTCGTGTATCTGGTCGAGTAATGACGCGAATGAAATTTGAAAAAAAAAAGTCGAATCGTCTTATCTAATCCATGAAGAAGCTTCGGATCACGGATCTTCAGCGTGTGAAGACTGGTAGGACAGATCCGTTGGTTTCCCTCGGTCTGACGGAAATAGATAAAATAAGAGGAAACGAAGACACGAGTAAATCACGTGAAAAACGTGGCAATGTCAATAATTTGTTTTTTTATTTCTTTTTACGCAGCCTCGTAGTGCCAACTGACGCTAACTGGATTGGGCTTCTTATCGTCTGCAGTGTACTGACCTATGCCAATCAATGATCATAACATATTGTATGTACACACGAGGAACAAAATGATACGGCGAATAATTAAATGCTTCATATGTAGTTTACTATATAGCGTCGATGAGGATTTTATCGTATGTTATTTCTACGTACTAACTTATGTCATTTGATAGACATCGGATGGGCAGTGATAGGATGCTTGTAATTCAAGTTCAAGGTCACGCATGTATTTATCTCTAGAATCATTTGTACCGGATCATTGGCGATCTTGAATTCTTAACCCATGAACTTCCGCATTATCGACTCACGCAGCTGTGTGATCGATCGATAGGGATCCATACGACATATCGATCCCACTGTGTCGTTCATTTGTTGTGAAAGGTCATGACACGGAATTTTCTTAATGTTAGATCAACAAGGGACTCTTTTTTATTTCGATTATCGGTCATTCCTTCGGGAATCTCGATCGATTATCTTTTATGATTAATTCGTACTGAATTAATGTATTTAAAGTGTTTCTTCTCGCGATCCTCTCTTACAATTAGTCCAATTACGTTTTATCGATTGGATCTCTGGTAATTATTCTTTTTGATTTTCTCATTAGAATTTCTTTCTTTTGTAATTATCGTCGTATTCATTATTTGTATCGTGCTTTTTGTTATCATCGAATTGAAAAAAAGCAATTATATATACATATAAAAGTATTTAATTTGTAACACTGTGACTAGCAAGCTAGCCCATCAATATTTTCTGACTCGGCGTAAGAACGCCCAGGAACCTGTTAATATATTTTTATTAATTTTACACGGAAAAATATGACTATTATTAATTAGATAGGTGGTGTCACTGTGGAAATACGTAATTCCACGGAAAAACTAAAGGACCACCTGTATATACATATTTCAGATAATATTTCTGCGCCATATTTGTCCATAGGTATATGTGTAGCGCAACCAAGCACCTTTTGAATCAATTTACAATAAACGCCCGTTGACCTTTGCTCCATTTATATAATATATATTTCTTAGAAGAAAACGATTATGAATAAGTGGGAGGAGTGAAGAGGAGGGGAGGGGAGGCATTACCAGAAGTTAATACGACACGTAATTATTCAAGGTTCTATCTTGAAAGTATATAACTTTGTATACAAAACGATACTTTTTTTTCATACAAATTGAAATCAAAGGTCATAGATGCATTTCTGGTATGCATATATGTGCATTACGTTAATGCACTCTAATATTTCAATATTCATGACTACCTATATAGACAGTCGATATCCACCGTCAATGCAATTTTATGTTTATACAATGATACATATAACTGCCCGAACCGATAAATTCTAGAAGTTCAAGTTATGGAAAAACAGTTAGTTTCTTAATGATCTACCTACGTATATGCACGTAGTGCAAAGTGGATTTACATTCTGTGCTCAGTGTGAGTTTGAAGTTCAAGATGGGATGTTGTAATGGATGCGATAAGTTCCACATTGGTATAATTGTTAATAATAAATAAAAAGGATTTGAGAGAATAATAAGAGGGGCGAGAGGGAGAGGAGGAGAGAGAGAGAGAGAGAGAGATAATAAGGATAAGAAAAGGCGGGTGTTTAATTAATTACAAAATACTTCTAATTAGTACAGGGATAATCCTGTTGATTAAAATAGGAAAAAGGAATGATTTAATTCTTTTTTGTTATTGAATCTCTCGAAAATTCTTATATGAACCAGAAGTACTTCGTAAAATAATAATGGGTATGTGTTTGCTTGATGAAAACGTTTTTACGATACCGGCGGTTATAATTTGACTATCTATTAAAATCGTTACTGAGTCAACTGTCGACAGTTCATTCTACGACGATCAATCTCGAAGGAGCGTTCATCATCAAGGCGACTTTAATATGATGAGTAATTAACAGAGCGTTTGTACTTTTCCACTCGAATCGATTGATTACAGTCAGTGAAACAAGTAAAAATACACACGAGCATACTACATATGTACAAATAATGTAATTCGAGAAAGTCTGGAATGAACTTGAAATGCACAGTAATATTACATATTTGAATCTGTTGTTGTCGTTAAAATAAATTAAAACCTTATCGCACGATTAATTTAATTCCATTAAAGACGAAGAGGATATGTCGAGATTGAAATTCTCAAAGAAGTTTCTAGTTGTGTCGAGGCGAATATCGCATCCGTATAATAGCAATTGTCCCAATGCGTTACCCCCAGGTCCTGGGGGGCACGTTTGACATGTGTTTTCTGGCCCCCCTGGAGAGGGTCAACGAAGCTCCTTAACGAACTCTGAATTAATCGTGGCAGTATCTCGGCCAATACGATGGAAGTTTTACCAATCATCCTGTGACGGCTGCTGTTCGCGCATGCGCGCCATTCACGACCGATAAACACACACGTGCCGCCGACGGCAGCAGCTCTTCTCTTTTCTTAAAGGCGCGTGTGCGTCTCATGTCTACGTATCAGATTGCTAGGCGTAATAACGCGCCCTCGCCAGTTAGATAAGCCAGTGGAATTCTACTGGAGACTTTGACGGTAACAAGACCGATGAACAATTCTTGAACGCTGCGATACCAATATTGATAACGATATATGTAGATTATCATTTACTTAAGTAACATGAGAGTGACGTATACGTCATACGTGTGATGGAAGAGTTGTGTTGAAAATTTCTTATGAATTTAGGTTAGGTCTGGTTGTACGAAGTCAATGGGTATCGAGGATAATGTTATTGTTTATGTTTTATTATTATGCAATTTTTATTCCTACTATTCAACTCATTATTGATCCTTTATTTATTACTGTATGGAGTTCTTGTAATTTTTATATAACTTTAATCTTATGGTACGTTCCTTCTTAATATTCATAAGCTATTTGTTTAACTGAGTGCATCTTCGATGTAACTTTAAATTCTTGCACTTTTCCTTGGTGCAGTAGTTATCTTAATTGCGGGTTTCAGGGATTAGTTTGATTTATGGATATCCGTACAGGATAGATACAAATTTTGTGATGGATGTGTATATGGATTTTTTTTAATCTCTCTTAGATCGTTGTTTTTTGCGATCACTCATTTCGTCGGGATGCTTGAGGTTTGTATGAAAAAGAAAACAATGCGACCTCGAATGCAAGTGTGTTGCTTGTAGTCATTATAATCCAGAAATAGTCTGAAACCCCTGTGTCGTTTGATTAATTAATCATTGGTAATTACTATGCGAGCCAATCGTATCACCGAAATAAACTGATATAGTTCCAGACTGTCAACGTAATCTATACGTATGTCAAGTCGTTGTTTTATTTTTTTTTTACGCTCGACGCAGAACGGTGATCGTAAAGCAATTTCTTTTATTATTGTTAATGTAAATTGCATTTAGTCGTTGTGAAATCGTAACGCATGTTTTATCTTCGACGTGTCTCTGTTATCATTGAGTTAATCGCGCAGCAACAATACACTGCTCCATCGTTATTGTGCACGGTTGAACTTGAATTTTCATATGAAAATCAAAATGAGAGACGGTAATTTCATAATTCATTATTTAATGCCGGATAATTGATATTCTAAAAGAATTAATAAGATGCGTACTGTATACGTATATGCGTGCTGTGTATTGCATTCTTATAAAATGTAAAATCATCATCGATTTAAGGTCATTTTAAAAGAACGTACACGTCACGGATTTTTGAAGGAAAATAAAACAATTTTATTAAATCAAAAAGTTTCGACCAGTTTCATTTAACTGGAGTCAATGTCGTTGTATTGTTTAATTATAAAATTGTCTGAAAAAAATGCTAATAAAGTCTAAATGGTCGTTCGCGGTGTAACGTAAAGCTTGTATATTTATCAAATATTTCCAATAACACGCGCGCTAAATGATTTTGAATTTACGTACGAGAGTTCACTCTGACATTATCACCTCTCTTTACGTCATCGATGACCCATTGAAAGCTGTGACAAGGCTGTAACTAACCAAAACTCTTCTTTTATGCTTGAGAAATAATAAATAATATTCAACACAAAGGATATTAAATTGGACATTTGTTTTTCGTGGGTTATCATGATTTTTAATTCGATAATATATCGTATGTACGTTTTTTGTGATACTATATATATATATATATACACACACGTATCACTTTTGAACACGTTCAAAAAAGTCACAAGTAGAAACATTAAAATGACGAACGTGACGTTATGGCAGAAACTCCTTGATTCTTGATCATTTATTTTATTGCAGGGATAAGTATTCTGTAGATTGTGTCTCTAAAACGTGAGTGCATAAAAGGCGCTGTCGCATAATGAATCGTTGAACTGTTCACAGGGTCTTGCGAGTCAATTTATATAATCCTTGAGTGAACCAATGATTACTCTGCTTGCTTTATTTCGGATCCTTCATTCGATTTGATTTATCCTTTTTTTTATCGGCAGCTTTCTTGTCTACTTTATTTGATTGAAGTCTGAACATTTGAATCATCCTGTATATGATACTGGCACACCCACTTTATTGCTGCCGTATCACAATGATTTAAGTACGATGTTAATGGAGAATGATAAACAGGTGATATTTTATGTCAATGTATTGCCAACTTTTTATGTCCCTTTTAACGTAATCTGATATTGAGTATTATTATTATTGGATCAACTGTAGTAAATAGTCATATGAACTCTGTGATAAAAGTCGCATTGGTTAATCCAGGCATATTTGTCATCTTGATGGTGATTCTGGAGTGATAGTGATATCAACTTCATTTGTAACTATGGAAGTCAATTGAAGTCTGATTCAAGGATTTTTTTTTATCTTGATTACAGATGCCTGCCTACGCTGTCAGGCTGAGAGCAAAAAGGATTTCTACGGTCGGCAGGATTGCGTGGTAGTCTGGGGCGAATGCAATCATTCCTTCCATTATTGCTGTATGTCACTCTGGGTGAAACAGAATAATCGCTGTCCCCTTTGCCAGCAAGAATGGTCCATCCAACGTATGGGAAAATAACCAAGAGGATGCTGGATTTATCTGGAGGGATGCTACTGGTTCTTGAAGATTGTCAAGATCGTTGAAGAGCGGAAGAAGCACCTTTTGAATTTTCAATCTTTTTTTTCTGTATACTCTTCTCGTAGGATTAATACAAGTTTTTAGAATTCCGTACGTTAAGTTTTCGAATTCCGTTGTAGTTTAGATTTTTTTTTACTGAATTTGTATAAGAGATAAAAAATAGTCTGTGCCACCATCTTGATTCGTTTATAAAATCTTAACTTCGTATATCAGTATCTTTTTCTACGTTTATGAGACCTTTCTTACCTGACTGATACCCATACCTTGTTTTTTTTTCTAGAAATAGAAACTTTTTTTAGCTGTTTCAATATTTATTCGTTATTTTCATATTGCTCGTTAATAATCTTGTTAAATATAATAAGTTCTATATAAACGTGCCTATTACCTAACGACGTATCATTTTTCCTCGGGTCATTGGTTTCGCGTTTCGTTTACACTTTTAATGTCACATGCTGATATCGAATTCATTCACGAAACTATATTTACTTTAATCATTATCATTAATACTAAATCAGTAGTTTATCCCGAAGCATCGTCCTTATCTGATTAAAGTTTTAATAGTTGATTTCAGTCATTGATCCCATTCGATAATAAATACTATTATCTATGACATTAAATCATCATACGTGCAATGTTATGATGACGAAATAGGAGGCTTGTCCAGTGCAATATTTTGTCACACTGTTTCTTACTAATGTCTTTGACACAATAAACAGAAGTACAAAAATCCAGAAAATGATTAATAAAGATTAACAGTATAACCATAGATCAAATTCATGATCAATACCGATAGTCATTGATTAATCTAGACACACCTTCGACCTACTGATAAAATTAATCACCATGGACCTTGTTCCTGTAAAACAATGACTCACCTTGCACGATGTTACGTAATTTTCAATAAAATCAATGATAAATCAATTACAAGATTATACAAGTACCAATCTTTATTGGGAACCAGCGAAATTTTCGTTAATGACAAAATATTTCCTAACTGAACGAAAACACTGTAAATTCTCAATGCACTAAAACAAACCACACCCATAAACGACACCTGACATCATTATTATCTATTAAAAGAATCGCAACCGGTTTTCATGTAAAAATACAAAACATGACCCAGTCGTCAGAATCTGGTGATTTCGCATGACACTTGCGTAAGTGAGGCAACTTAGTGTCGCGAACTCGTTTTAAAGTCATCAATATGTTTGCCGGTTTCTGACGTTGGAAATAAAAGGGAATAAAGGTTAATCGAAGATGATTCGTTCCAAGTTATATGGAGGCTGCATGCCTGACTTCTTCGGATGGTTACTCTCATAGAGAGTTCTGATTGGTCAGTTCTTGCTTTGCTTTACTTAGGTTGCTTACTTGGTTGCGCGATAGTCAGCACGTAGAAACCAGCGAAGGTCGTTTTCTCGTCACGATCAGGAGGCTCGACGCTCCTCAGCCAATGGGTTGATAGAAAGGCGAGTAAAGCCCCTACCCATCCAATTCGCATATGCATTCTTCATCATTCTCTCTCACTCTCTATATCTTTTTTATCGTTAACAGTTACTCAGAACTCCTAAACGGACTTGCCACGTCGACGATATATTACATGTGTGAAAGGTGTGGGGAGTTCCGCGGAAATGGTGGTGCACGTCACGCGATAGCGTATCATTACTCAGCGAATTTTAGTTATGAAATTTCATGAAATAAGTAAAGGTGGCGTCAAAGATGGGCTATACAAAAAATTAGTTGAATATAGGGAAATTGTGATACGTTTTTAGTGGAATTTCTCTGACGACATTATCTCCTGATAGGAACTTAGGGATCTTACCCCACCTTCTTCTACGTATATTTTTTTCATACTAAAATTTGATTAGCCTTCTGCACTTCTTGTACGGCTGTTTTATTACGTGCCCTGTTCATTTTTGAGAAATTTTATTATAGAGAATTCGATGTATGAATGAGATCGGTAATCATGCTGGAATCGGTTTGAATGATACGGAACGATGTTATTGAGGACGCGATAAATACTTTATGCGCAGGTTACTCTGGTACAATTTTCCATGAGGTATTATTACAGATATTATTTATGAACGGGTAAGTCAAAGATGTGACTACGATGGATTGTAAAGGATGTGCGAGGAAATACTTTTTATTTTATTCCTCCAGATAGTATCCTTATACTTGTGGAAGATGCTGCGAGCACTATTCGTAAAGATCTTCCTGGTATCCATATTGGTTTTACAAAAGTAAGTATATATATATACTTGCAAATATTTATCTTACTCAGTAATATGAAAATACTCCAGCTCTTTGGTATAAGAAGACATTTGGTATTTATCTCTTAGGACCGACTGAAATGAATCTCAAAGACCTTCTATTATTAATTTCAGGTGTATTCCTTGAGTTATTAAAAATTCATTAAAAATTAACATTTATTAAAAGAGAAAAAGCTTTTTGTGCTGAAGGACCAAGGAAAAGGTGTACCAGACTGCTGAATATTTAATGACGGCTTTGCCAATCAATCGGTAGGTGGCACAGGATGATGTAAATTGGCTAAAACTTTCCGCAGAATTTTGTTATGGACCTAGGCAAGTCGAAAAAAATAAGATGTATGAAAAAAAAACATAAGAAGAAATAGAAGAAGTGCGTTCACTAAGGTGGGGAGACACGTGAGTGAACTCTTCTTTGGGCTTGGACCATCATGTGACTGAATTATTAATACGTAAGAATATTTTTGACCCCCTTTGGTCTCGTGCTGGCACGGTGCCTGGCACCATCTTAATAAGGACAATACTTGGACCGTGCCCCTTGCGCAATTACGATAATTGACCAGTCATATCCTCGTCAATTCCTTCCTTACTACTCACTTGAAAAACTTCTTTGCTGGAGGTAACTGTCTTCGTTCGATACCCGTCATACATTGCCAAACCTCCATTTTCTATTTGCTCAACCCCCCCTCCCCCCCTTTGACAATCAACCGTCATTCATCGACGTCATGCCACGTAATTTCAACGTTAATTCGAACTCCCATGATCTTTGTTAAGGACGATTGACCCGCCACATTTGGCACTTCCTGTTTGCCAATTCACATTAGGGCATTGCGTCTTCTATGTATTTCTTCACAGGGCAAAAGAGCAGAAAATCTTCTGCGCACAAGAGTGAACACGACGAGTGATCGGAGACGTCAATTATACGCTAGTTGTCAATTTTTTTTTCAATATAATTTTAATGACTTCAATGATTTTAAGGATTTGCACAAAAGTTTATGGAATGTGAAATTACACTGAGGTATGGCTGGAGAGGTCGTTAAAACGGAATGGTGAATTAATTGGAACGTACAAGGTGATTTGTAGTCAAGGTCACACGTTCCAGTATACTTTTATTTTTTTTATCTTTTACATTACAAAGTCAATAATACGACATTTTTTTTACTCAAAAGAATTCATACCTTTTTAAAGAATCAATTAATCTAAACATGTATATCAAATATATGGAAAGTTGTCCTATGGTGTAATTATTATATACACTGCGTCGCGATATTATTGGATTTCGTTTAACCTACTTCTTTATAAAATTTTGTCCATAGAGGTGAATGTACATTGGGATACCAAGAGGTCTAATTCTGATATTTTCGCAGAAGCTATATAAAGGCGAGTACACTAGCGAGCAATAATGGCCTTCCTGTTTATAGTGCAAAAGCATTAATTTACAATAGTATTTTGGAGGATCATTTTTGCTTCCCACTGTACTGAACGAAGCGTTGAACGAGTTGCAAAAGATGAACAATCGTGCAGGTCTGGCAGTGCTAAAATTATCCGCAACCGAGTATAGTATAAGTAGCACAACGTATGTGTACGAGAACAGTCTTAATGTTCTATACCTACAGCTTAAGCAGAGCCTGAAGATGAAACCCATAGAGGATTCGTGGAAGATCAGAGAAGAGAAAATTCATTTATCTCTTATGGTGAAACCTATCTACTCACATAAAATGGCTGACTTTCGCATATCCTGAAGATACCACAGAATTAAATGTTTTATAGTCATACTATATAAGACACTATAGCTATACTTGAAAATGTTTAAGTAAATCGAATGCACTATTTCACTTTTGACGAGATCACAAAAAAGAAGAAAAAAATCAGTAGCGATCAACTTCAGTGTAATAATTGGAACGTGCACGTATTGCGTAAAAATCGAGAAATTTCAATCTCGTACAAGACTTTTGTCACGTCCACGCGAAACTGCAGCCTTGTTGCGTCCATGATTTATAATGCTGGATCATATGATTCTAATACAAGATCATCATGCGAATAACACAGTCTAATAACATCTGTCTAGACTACGAGTAAACTTTTAATTCCTGTTAATAATGACTTCTTTTTTTTTCAGCCGCATTGTACGCAGGACGTCTCGCCTATACGTCATACTTTTCAGTGCATCATCCACGATGCAATAAGATGCAACTCAAGACGTAAGATTTCCTCGAAGCTTATATTAATGAATCGTGGAGACGTAATCCTTAATAATTACGTTCTTTCAATCATTCTTATTCACCGTGAGCAATCGTTGATTCAGCAATAAAAATAATCGTAAGACGTCGAAAAAAAATGAAAGAAATAAGGAATCGAGGGGTTAGAAACTCGTAAAACGCGATAAATTCTTGGAACGTGCAAAATCTTAGACTGCAGTAACTCTTGGTCGTTACTGTACACAAGCATTACTTTGGCTACGTGACTGACCCTACGTACAGACACTTGAATTACACGTTGTTTCAAAGCCAATAATCGTTATTGTATACCAAGCTGATATTGTATACCATAGCCCTTTATATCGACCCGGAAGTCGAAGAAGCCGCAAGGATGAGTGTTTGCTAATATTTTAAGAGAGCCAACAAAAAAAAAGTAAGATTAATAGGTAAAGAGAAAAAAATTTCCAGAAACAAACTCCCCTGCGGAGTGTCCAAGTGAATTAGCAGTGGGGCCATTATCCTTTCAAAACTTTCCAGTCAGTCTCGAATGTACCGGCAAAAAATTTTTTTTCGAGAAACCAATAGCCCCGAGCTACGGCACTTTACTCATTATTCTTAGATTTGCTAATGTCTAAAGGTGTAAACAAAATAAATTTGCAAAAATTAAAGAGACTCGTGACTACGCCATATGAATTTTCAATATTTCGAATACGCTCCTTTGTTATTACATTAGTCAAATTATCTTTATATTTACACGACGCCATCAGTTATTATCACTAAAATCCATAATATATGTAAAAATAGTCTATTCCTATTTTTTAAAATGTATATTATGTATATTCAGTCTCTATCTCATGTGTGTAGCATAACTTTCTTTTTCTTATCTCGCCACCCATAGCTATCTAACTTACAAACCCATTTTGTAATCTATAATAATTCGTACTGGTAAGAGTCTATTGACGGTGGCTCGTGAAAGAGCACGAGTCTTCGGTGGCGCCAATGGATCTTGCGGAATGCGAAGGTCATTCCGGTCAAACAGAGGCTCGCCACATTCGACCAATCAGCGTGGAGAACGGTATTACGCCTTTTCCACGGTAAATTCGCATGGTAACAGTGCTGGCCACGCGATTCTCAATTTACCCCCTCTTCGCGTCGACTACGGGATGCGTTGCGCGTACCCCCTGGCGATTGTCACGACTACGACGATGATGAAATTGCGAACGAGAAGTCGAAACTTCTCGATGAATTTTGTCAGTGAAAAAGGTCATCGAGCGAAAGAAGAACTCGTTATGCGATGTACGTACATACATATATCCTTTATCTCTGCATTATTTAGAGATAGAGAACAGATACCATGAGTTACACCGTTGACTATATCCTGTTTCCAAGGATCAAAATTCCTACTCGAATATCTCTGGACACTCCTCTAGAATGTTCTATATCAACTTTTTCCTATACCGTTAACACTATACTCGCTACTGACTGAGGATACTTTTTAGTAATCTTATTTTTAGATACAGTCTAGAAAGAACTGTCTAGAAGCGAACCACTGTTTTCGTTTAGTCTCGCCATTTTATTCGAATCCAGTTGTTAAATTTTTTCGCTTTATACCAAAAGCCAATGTAATCTGATCCTCCGGATGTATACACACGTACATACATATATAAATACATGTACATAGATTTGATAGCGTATGAAATTCTACATGCATAATTCTTCCGACTGTTCTTCACATTTAAGGTTGGTTACCAAGAAGTATGACGTAGGCGAACAGTTTAATTCAACTGTCGCCATTAAGTCGCTCATAAAATTTCGTCAGAAATAGAGAACGTAGACGTAGATGCTAAAGTATCCACGTATTCAGGTTCACCAGATATCGCGTATACTGACAATTTTTGCTTATCGCTTCTGATTAGCGTCGGCCATTGTTCGCATATACTATATGCATACATACACGTGGATTTGAAATGCTTTTGCGACTATAGTAATAACGAATGTTACTTATTAAGCGGTATGGCCAAATTATCGGATATTCATGAAAGCGAATATCTCTGGTCTTTTCCATTGGCGAACGGCATGCGTTCTCTATTGCTTAGAAGTATGAGAATATATACTGGGTTATTCACGTCAAACGTACCACCTGAAGGTGGTTCTATCATAGAAATCAAATGGACAGGCTAACTTCAGGTGGTGCGTTTGTCGCGTATAATTTTGTAGATACATGTATATACGCGATTATCAGCAGTAGCACGTATGAAAATTAATAAAAATTATCTGATCTGGATAAAATATCTTAGTCAGATTAGTATGTCTGACAGTGAACAATGTGAAATTATGAAAAAATATAAATTTCATTTAGTATTCGCATTTACGGTAGTTGTTCGTGAATGCCCGTTGGCTTAAACGGGCGGGTAGAGTGTATTTAAAAATTCAACAAGTTTCTCATTTTATTGTCAATTGTGTATTTGTACATTGATATGAGAAAGAGCGAGTGACTAATCAATGGTAGTTAGATGTGAATTTTATCTGTAGGACGTGAAAGATTGTTTTTCTTTTTGAAGCGCACATACCTAGCTACGTTTTAATTTTGCAAATATAATCTTTATTGTTATCATATGAATTCCTTGTTTAATTGAGAGGCGATGAGGATTTAAGTGAGAATAAATTGAGTACTTTATCAATTTTATCAAGGCCGTTTTTTTGCACATTACTATCTGATGGTCCGCTTTTTTTGTATTATTCCACCAGTCAGCCTTATCATGAAATTAGTCAGTTTTTTGGCTCCAGATCAATAATATGCCTACGAAAGTATTGTATTATTCCATCTGTCAGTCTTATCATGAAATTAGTCAGTTTTTTTGGCGCCAGATAAATAATATATCTACGAAAGTATATTTACTCAGTTTATACCAATCGCATGTTCTATACTAGACTAGTGTTAATGAAAAGTCCTTTGAGTTTATAAAAATACTCATACATTCTAGTTTTAAAATATTATTATCGCCTAATATTCGAGTATCTAAACTTTACGTGACAATATAATCTAAAGGCAAATAACTTAACGAATTCTAACCATATTCAATTATCTAGATCCCCGTGTTACGTAATTCTTAATTTGAAAACCGATACTATACCTCTTTATATAATATAAAGCTCAGTAAAACATTTGTATTACATAATTACGTTAAAGTGTATCTCCCATCTTGGTGTAACAATGACTTTGACATTGTATCAAGAAAACGACTAGAAGTTGCGTAAACCATGAAGGTCGATTTCATGCGAGTGCACAAAATTCCAAGAACCTTCAAGGCATTGTTGGCGAATAATTTTTTTGCTCATCACGAAAATTAAACAATAATACATTTGTTTGCATACGCAGGAAATAATACCGGGTTATTGCACTCGGATGTGTTGTGAGAAACGATATAGTTACAAGGGAAAAAAAAGTGCTGTGCTCGTTCTGGTCCTTGCGAAACTCTGTAGCTTTCGTAATATTGTTCCGCGATCAAAAAACAATAATTATTATCGATCAAGTAGAAAGGCTGGCGATATACATAACGCGTTTGCGGGCTTGTCAGTGCGAGGTCAGCGAATGGTGGAATTTCAGAGGCTCGCCTCTGCACCAACCAATCCGCGTGAAGGAGGCGTCTGACGTCATTATCAGACTGATGATTATATTACTGTGCCATATGAAAACAAGATTCCGGAATGCATGTAGACTTTCCGGTATTTCTTGCGTAATCAGGGTGATTAGCCGATGTCATTATTCGAAGCTCCGTTTCTTGGGAAAAACCAGGAATATCAGCAGCTTATCCGTTTCGTTTCATCTTTCCGGTTTTACAGTCAACGATGATTTTGTTTCTGTTCACCAAATTGCGTGGGATAATTTCTGCGTAAATGAGGATTGTTATAAACATTGTGACGCAACTGGCATTTTTTTGGATTTTGTTAACAAATTTGTTTTGTCATGTAATGATAATTTATAATGTCTATTGGGATAACTCATTATGCATGATGATTTTATTATAATGTTCTATCACGTATTATATCATCTCGAAGTATTATAACTTACCTATTCGTTAATGGCGATAAGTGTATTGTTTCTTTTTGTTATTACGTGCATCTTGTTTGGATCCGTGTTTAATAAGGTAGAACTTCTAGACGTGTTTCAAGGTCTTCAGCTTTCCTTCTAAGCGTTTGTCAACGTTTGATTGGATTTTTTTGTCTTCAAGGTTGATATGAACGATCAATCTTTAACGTTGTTTTGCAATATATAAATTCCATTCAGTATTTTGAATCAGTAAAAACTCTGTTTTTTAATATAAATTTTATAGAACTCTCCGGCTTATTTGCATCAATTAAATTAGACAGTAACATGCTAGTAACATGATTGTTAAAGTAACTAAATAATCATTAATACTCTACCAGTAGTGTCAAAATTAATAATTTAATCTTGAATTCGCTCGATAAATCTATTGTAGAAAAATAAATAAGGGTACAAGATACATATTTCACAAGTACACTTATTCCAAGAGAAATATGAAACTGTTATCGACTAACGATCATTAAAATTTATTAGATTTATATCATGTCTGCTTTGTTTCGTTCGTAAGAGTCATTATCAAACGAATCTCATAGTCTACGCGACAGAAAATTACAAGAATACAATTACCGACAATAGTGCACAATCAGATTGAGTGACGAAACGACGATATGATGTAAAACAATGTAATTAGGACAATACAAGATACATAATGCACATAAGTATCCCAAAAGTTAAGTATTTGCTGGAAATTTTTATTAACCTCACCGATAACGAACGTTACTAGATATATCTAAAGAGAAGGACATTTGTTTTACAATACGGATTTTGTAAGACACTTGTCCTTTATTTTACCACCGATCGACTTTAATGGTTTCCAAAATCGTACTCGACATAAAAAACTGTTCTATAGTTTTGGCACTCATTCCTTAGTTCGTACAGATCAGCAGGGTAATTTACTTGGAATTAGAATGACCATTCGTCATCACAGTATTAATTCAAGTACGATTAAGGAAATCAATTATAGTCTTGATCAATCTCGCAGGTAAATCAAGTGCCGCAAGTTATGAGTTAGATTCGGACAGCCGTCAAAATTGAGTATCTAATATATATATAAATTGTCTTAGGCTTCATTACTATTTTCATACTTATAACGCGAATGGAGTTTAACAGATTAAGCTAATGAGAAACGTCTGTTCGGGGTACACGGATGATATTTCATAAAACGTAATTGAAATATTGTATTCCAGACCTGACTAAAATGTAAAATTAAGTAAAAGACTTTCAAAAAGGGCGATCACAGACAGACCGGGCCTTGGCAGTTATTTTCCAGTCGTCATTTACATATTTTCATGTGATAATTAACGAAGAATATTATTTCTCTAATCTCTTCTCACAAGCTACACAATATATTACGAATTAACTATAAATTGCAGTGACTTTCTTGGATGATAGACAAGTGATTCAATGATTTAAACAATAAATTCTTTATAGAATCCATTGCTTCATAGAAAGGAGAATGTGTAAACTTGCGCAAAAGATCTTCGATAGATTACGTGTAAGGGAAGCAATCAACTGTATAAAATGAAGCATCTTCGTCGGAAAAAATGTCCTGTCAATAATACTTTCATTTCCTTTTTCATAGCCTTATTTCAGATGTCATACGAATCCATTCAGCTGGACGAGTACGTATGCGAAATCCGGTCATACACTTTTTATCTGCAACTTTTCACAACCATGGTACAGACTTCGTCAATTATTTACGGCTAAGCGCAATTCCGTGTGTGTTTCGGACTTTTTGCAAAAAGTGCTTTCACTCTGGAGTTACTTTTTTTTATTTATTTCTGAACTCAGTTAAATCATCGGTTTTACGACTTAATAGGATTGTGCATAAAATTTACTCCTTGTGTGCCTGAGGTCTCTTGATAACGCAGCAATGGAGTATAATTTATTTCTCTGTTTGAAGTTAATCAATCATTAGATGAATCTTAAACTATATCACGCTGTGAGTTAGTTGCACAAACTGGCGTTCTCGTCTCCTTTTGTTTCCTCTTCTCCACCTATCCATGAGAGGGTAAAGGACTCTACCCTCATATATTTTTCAGGTCATCCGGCAAGTCATTCTTTGGATGTTTGTTTTCAAAGTGCTGTTTGTAGGTTTTTGGATCGGGCATCTGTGCCTGTATAATAATATCAATATATAATTGTACAAATTACCTGTTTGAATATTCTCTTGTGAGCAGATATGATAAATTATTTTGAAACACATTGGAGTAGATAAGAGTACTGTTTGATTGATGATACAAAGAAGATGCAAAGTTCTGATAAAATTTACTACGAACCTTGCATACAGAGCAGACATGAACAAGGGCTTTCTGTGCAGCTTTCTTTTGGTCATTGGCACTATGACCCTGTTGCTTCTTTACTTTTGCAGCCTTCTCAGCTGCTTTGGCCTGTGACTGGATTTTCTGCTGTCCACGTGCCATTCTGTGGAAAGAAAGAAAGATCAATTATAAATATTATGTTGTATATATGTGGTTTGATGAAATGTCATACTACTTTATGTTCCATTGGAGTAAAATGGTGTTTTCCCTTCAAAGGGTTCTCCTTGAACACAAAACATTGTAAATAGCTCTAGGAAATAAATTTTGTGCTTACCCTATCAGATGCTCTACTCTGCATCAGAGTTTGCATAGATGAATGATCATCCTTTCTTGCTTTGGAATGATACAATGCATCCTACCAATAAATTAATTACATACTGTGCCTTATTGTATATTTCTCATATATAAACTATAGTGCGTATCAAGTCTTTTAACTTTTCAATATTAAGAGTAAAAATCATAATGTTTTGAATATCAATGAAAATTTCACCCTACATAATATTCTCTACTGTATCATAATAAACTGAAATCTGTGCCTTATCTCTATTACATAGTAGCTTTATATGGACTGTAGGCTATTTTTCAATTTGTATTTGTTCCTCAAAGAGATAATGATTTGAACAAAATCTCTCTTGAACATAATATATTCTGTCAAGCTCTTCCTTTGCAGTTATTTCCAACTCTTTTCTTAGTCCATTACAAACAAGTGCTGACATTAAGAAATTAGAGAATAGAAATGTCATTTGACACAGCTAATTCCAAAGGTAAACAGTGTATATAACTTGCATATAAATATTATACAAATTTCAAAAAGAAATAGCTTTTCAGGTTTGTTTACTTTTCTCTCCCTCTGCCCCCATAAATAATTCGGCGCGAAATATTTATCAATAAGTGTACCCACTAAAGAACCATGAATTTTTATAGTTCTAAACCATCTAATGATCAATCTGGATCTATGCGCCAGAAGAAGCGTACAATGCTATCGTCATCATCCTTTCTATTCTCTCGACGAGACTTTCTTTCTGATATAGAAAAATGCGGCGACCGAAATACCAAAATGAAATGCTTCCATATCCGAACATCTGGTACCAAAAAGGTCATTCTGAATATTCGTGCAAGCTGGCCAAAGCTATGATCCATGAAGATGACAACGTGTTAATCACAATAATGAAAATGATCTCAAAACTCTAAAACTCTAGCAGCCAGGATTTCTCCGAAAATATCTCCAGGCTAAACGTGCGCGAGGTTCCCGCTCGCTTACCTGACCGTGCAGAGACGATGAGGCAGTCAAATAAGAATGGAGTTTATCTTCTTTGGATACTTGGTGAATCCTCTCCACGCCTTACGTTTCCTGGTGCACAACTGGCTCACACCTGAATTTCGTCTTCCTTGTTAATCAAAAAGGCAAGTGCCAAACGTGCGAGCAGGACCCCGAACAGCCAAAGAGCTACGTCTACAGCCATGCAGTGTACGGCAAGCGGACGTTCACACGTGAACCAAGTATCATCAGATACAAATGATCCGCACGAATATACCGACCGAGGACATTGTATTTATAACATTTGGTATGATTATATTTACTTTATCATTCCAAATATCGATCCGATTATTTAAAAAATATGAATACATTTGAATGTCAGGGACTGCATGAAATTAACAATTTTAATTAAGAGAAATTAACAGAAACTGATACCACCTGAACATAGCTATACTTCGTTCAATACTTTTAAATTGTTTAAAATTCTAATTACATACAGACAAAATTAAATTATGGTACTTGCAAATCATTTGAATCAATTATATTATGCATATTAATGATTTTCGTTGTGTTTAAATTGTATTTTTATTAATTGCAAATAGTTTTGCGTACTTTCACATGGTGCGCCCTCGCGTATTGGACATGAACAAAGGCGTTATTGAATTTTGTTAGGGTTGTTCTTCACATTATTCCATTGTCTATGATTTTCCGTTGAGGTGAACATTTTACATCGTTTTTATGAACGTTTAATCGACTCGCCATGTTTGCTTTCGAGAACACGTAACTGGTTGTTTCTCCCGAAACATGGCTGCATATCGTTCCGCTGATATAGTGAAATTCTGTGTAAAGGAGCATTAAAAGAAATCCTAGAGCCGTGCGAGAGTGTAAAACGAAGACATCATGTCTTCGATACACTTTGTGGTTCATCCGTTACCGGGGACTGATGATCAGCTTAATGATAGGTGAGAAAAACTTTGTGGCCTCTTGATTTCGCATTAACGCATCGTTTCGCATGCCTGTCCTTTGCGCCGTACTGAATGCTTCGATTCTTCAACCTTGCGTAGCTCCGCGTCGGCTTTCTTGTTTCGTACATTAGCACTGTACCTTCTTTTATTTATCAACTTATTCAAGGCCTCGTATTTTTTCCTTCATTCTGCATTAATTCATCCCTTCGGTATAGTGACGTACATGATTGCTGTCAGATAATTGCATCCCTGTTGAGTAATGCACGCAGGAGTTCTAACGTCTAGATGGACACGTTTCTAGAACTATCGTCTACTGTGGATAATTTCACTTTTCCTTCATAAATCTTTGTATTATAATTGATGATTACTCTATGAATCATATTTGGTTGATACTGTTATGTCTTTTAATGGTGATTTATGTTTTGCTTTACAGTCATGCTTTTTCCTCTACGTATCATAGTATCTTGGCACAATAATATCGGTTCTAATAATACTTGTTTCATTACAATACTTGCTTTTTGTATTATTTCTCATATATATTTTATAATGGAATTTGTGAATTAAAAACGTATTACTAATGATTTATTGATTCTATATTTTATAGTTATCATGTCATCGATATTAGTAATTATTTTGGATGATTGATTTGGAACTTTCTTATGTATGATATATTCAGATGCATTGACTATATGCGTTGTGTAAATTAATATATGACCTAAAACCTATAAATCATTTTCATTATTTTCTTTGACAATTAAGATAGGTATTATATGAGTAATGTAGCATATCCTTTTTTGTAGATGTGATAGTATTGTGCTTTCATTGCATATCTTTCAGATGCATTGGCAGCATGATGTACACTGTGTCAGCTTATATTTACAAGCTTACATAGATATATTCTTATAAAGGCAAATCATTTACTCAAGTGACTTTCTAGCAGTTAGTTAGTGAAAAGGAGAAAAGTATATTTTGTTGTTCTACTCTTGTCAATAAGAACACCATATATTAGTATATATGATACATGTTATAAATGTCATTATCGAGAATAGTCGGAACAATACTAAAAATATATTTTGTTGTATAGTTTATTATTGCACACTCAGAAATTGTAATTTTTGAAAAATAATGTATGCATTGCAGAAAATATCAATTTTTGTACATAAACATATTATTAATTTATTCCTTGAATTAAAATTAATAGTGTTCTATATGTTCGCTCCTGTTATAATAAAAAGTAATATTGATTTTAAAAACACTGTCATTACATATTATAGTAAAAGATCTTTTTTACTCTGTATATTTCTTTTATGATTTTTTATTCTCCCTATGATTTCTATGAAACAGCATGTGCATTTCTTTACAGATTGAAAGAGGTTGCGGAGAAAATTAACAGATATGGATTTATGACTCCACCAGCGCTTAGCGGCCAAAAAGTCGCCGTTAAGCGTATTGTAGTAGGGCCAACTCATATTGCTCTTCTTATGGAAGACAATAGAATCTGCCGACTTGCCTTTACAGTCCTATCAGACAGATTAGATCTGACCAAAAATGAACCCAACCGAAAGTAAGCACAAAATTCATTAAGGGTCAATGTCTATTTTGTTCTCATCTCTCCAAAAGCAGTATATTATAAGTTACTTTTTAATTACATCAGTACCAGCAAGAGCCACGTTGGAAACTCAAGTTCCGCACCAAGCGGAAGCGGTGGTAGCGGCGGGGGCGGACGCGCAGGTATCAGATCCCGTGCTCGAATTATGCGTAGCAGTTCTGCAATTCGTGGCGGTGGAAGTGGAGGTGGTGGAGGAGGCGGTGGTCGGATTGGACCACCTGGTGTAATAATGAGCGGAGGTGGTGGAAGCAGTTCTCGACCTATAGTTTCCGTACCGGCTCCGTTCGTTCCAGAGGATTTGATCTCGCAGGCTCAAGTAGTCTTACAAGGAAAGAGTCGAAATCTGATTATTAGGGAGCTACAGGTTTGTGAAATTCCTAAAAATGTTACATTGTCATATTTGAGACTTCATTCTTATGAGAATAGCAATAATCTACGACTGTCAGTTGTTACCTTTTTGATAAGATACAAAATAAACTTGTAAACCGTTAGATGCGCTACTCCAGTTAGCTTTATTTGTTATCAATTGTTTCTATAGCGTACGAATCTGGACGTTAATTTGGCCGTGAACAATCTTCTTTCACGGGACGACGAGGAGGGTGACGACGCAGAAGATGCTGCTGACAGTTACGTACCCGAAGATCTTATATCTTTACTCGATGGCGGCTTTAGCAATGAGCACTCAGTCATTATTGATGCTGATTCTATGTTCTCTGAAGACATGTTCGGTTACGCAGGCATGAGAAAGTAAGTACAAATAAAACGTTCCAAAACAAAGTAAACCAGGATTAGTATACTTAAATGAATCATTATTAATAGCCGTGGCAGTTCATCACGAAGACTTGGAAATGATAGAGATGGCGAGAGACCCGCAGAGCGCGAAAGAGACCGAGATAGTTTTAGCAGGTGGAGGGATCGTCAGTATTACGGTCCACGTAGATGGTTGGAAACAGCCCTGAAGGATTCATGGGAGAAAGATCCCGGTAACTAAACTATTAGTATTAAAGTTTACCCATAGAACGAAGTTGATCTTCTAGTCGAATCAGATATAGATGTTTTGATAAGAATCAATTGTCCATTGATGTCTAACAGGACTTCTTAATCTTCCTCTTATGTTCAAGATAATAAAAAAAAGGAACTGGTGTCTCAAAGCCCCTTATGGATATCAGAGGAATTGGAATGGTGGCACGAACGTAGTGGAGAACCTGCTCCTCGCTTTGTACAAATTGCTGCCCTTTATAGCGAGTTAATTGCCGTTTCTGTAACTGGTCAGTTATACCAGTGGAGATGGGCCGATCCTGAACCATACAAGCATCCTGAGGTACGTCAGTCTGTAATAATACATTGTCCTGATATCTTGACATTAAGTAACAAACTGTAGATTTTTATACATTACACCGTTTATTCTAGAATCCGAATGTGCATCATCCAAAAAGTATCCCGTTGGCTTTGATGGGTGAGAAAATCGTGAATATATCCGCCACTGCAATTCGCTGTTCTGTCAGTACAGAAAGTGGCAAAGTCGCAACATGGCTTGACGAACTCCTCGGGCATGTAGCTTCTCGTCTAGAACATCCGGCACAAGCATTTACTGAATTCACTTTAGATAAAATTGTCTCTCTTCACACCTGTGCTCTGTACACTGTTGCTAGACTGGAGAGTGGGGCGCTCTATTGGTGGTTAGTTTTCTATTTCATTTTTATCTAGAATTTTTACCTTTTAATTCAGACAATACAGTGTTTTACTGTGTAATGTGTTATTTGGTTCATAGGGGAGTTTTGCCGTTTGCCCAACGCAAGAAGCTTTGGGAAAAGTACAAGGCTAAATCGCGCAAACACAGACCGTCGACTGTATTATCGACAGATATTAGTTACGGCAGACACGTTTGTATGAAGAACAGTCCCATATATCAACCGGGAGCCATTGGTAAATATTCAGTCACCTACGATTTCCTATGAAACATCGCTGTTATAAAAGTATCATGATATGTTCTAACGTGATTAAAAAGATTAACCCGGATTTACATTTGTTCGGAATCAAGTTACTTTTATTTGATATATTGTATATGAAACTGTTTATATACATTACATTTATATTAATGATTAAAGATATTCCATTTTCTATTAGGTTTCACAATTGCTAATGGAGTCCCTAAGGTTGGGCAACTGTTATCAGCAGCCTGGAACTTGGATGCTGTTTGTCGTTTTAAAATTTTACCTGCTGGTACTCTGCCCACTCCACCTCCTGAGAAGAGAGAGACTAATGGGAATGGCAGCACAGGCAGTACCAGTAAAACAAATCATAAGGAAACTGCTGATCGACTTGATATGCCTCCACCACCTTCACCTGCTTCAAGCACTTGCAGTGACACTGGCAGCATTACAACCAGTCACAGTATGTCTTGAATGCGTTTTTTTACTGTTTATTAATTACTCGTAGGATGTTTGAGTAGATTTATTTGTTGGTTGATTTGCAAATTTAATTCTTATAAAGAAATGTCCCTTTCAGAGCGACAAAAACGTATGGCTCCTAGAAGCGAGGGTGAATCTGAGAGAAAAGACGAAGAAGATTGGCAATTAAAAGATGTCGTCTTCGTTGAGGACGTTAAAACTGTACCTATTGGTAAGATTGTGGATACACCGAATACTTCTTTTTTGTTTCATTCCAACAGACTGCTTATATTTAATTGACTATACTATTTTATAGGGAAAGTTATTAAGGTCGATGGCTGCTATGTTGCTGTGAAATTCTTCTCGAAGGATTCAAAGGAAAAGGAGAAGGAAACTAAAGAGAAAGATTTTAGTAGTTCAGACTTCAAGGATTTGACTGCCGAAGAATTGATTAAGTTACTTGCTGACTGTCGACTCTTACGTAAGGATGAATTGCAGGTAAGATATTCCATAATGTACTCTATTTCTGTAATCATTAATATCATATTCAAGTTTTTGTATACAAAATGAGTTTTTCTCTCTTCTTCTAGGTGATTAAGTCACCACTAAATTCTCGAGCACCAGATTGTTTCCAGAGAACACCTAGAAGGGTCAATATCGTAGAGGGTTCTAATGAGAGTTTGTTGACTATCTCTACCGATGGCCAAGGTATAATATGTATTAATTAAACATCCAAACATTAATTGCATCACTTAAATTTCTATATTAAATTGTTTTCTTAATTGACAGGTATCCACGCTATAGTAAAGAATGGAAATAAATTGAGCTATGTGGTTTACAATTTGAGTACTGGTCGATACGTACAAGATTGTTATATTCCATCAGAAATATCATCTTTTTTGGGGCTGCAACCTCAGAATATTAGTCTCACCAGTGTTGGCGAGGTAAATAAAATAATCCCTTATCTTTTTCTGCTACTATCTCATTCATATTTTGGATAGAGTAAAAGTATTTTTTACCTTTCAGAATAACGAATGTTCTATGATTCTTCGCGATGGTAATAACACCATCTACCCTATCGCCAAGGATTGTGCAGATGCAATTCGTGATCCGAATTGGATCGACCTCGTGCCAATATTATGTATCGGAGCTTCAACCATTCCAATTCCAAGTTGCACTAATTCGACAAATCTAAAGAACCAAGTAGCTGTCATAGCGTTGGTATTTGATAATTTGTTGTTGATGCCTCGTATACTCAGATGTGATTACGATGGAGTTAAACAAGTCTTTGCGAATCTGGAACAAGATCTAAGTAAGTAAAAATGTCATAAAAAAGAAGTACCACCGACTCAGCAAGTAAATTAATAATTTTTAATTGATAATTGTTATTATTGCAGAAGGTACTGCAGCGCAAATTCAAGCTATTTTAACAGAGCGTTGTGATGGAAATCGCAATATTCTTCACGCATGCGTCAATATGTGTTCTCCAACATCGAACAAAGAAAATGAACAAGGTATGGATTCGTAGAATTTTTTAAAATCATTCTGGTTTTGTTATTTTCTATAATATTACAATTCATGAATATAAAGGTATTGAACGTGAACTAGTAACTAATGCTGTCGATGGTAATTCTACTCCTATCGAAGAACCTATCCCAACATTAAGTTGGTCCGCAGAAGCATTTGACAATACATCTGGAGAGGAAGATAGTCTTTTGAGTATAGGTGCAGCTAGCATTTCTATGATGAATAAGACTGGTAACAATTACTTCCGTTCGTGATTAATACGTTTTAATATTCCGTAAGGGTTGTTACATGTTTATTATATTTATTTCAGGTGTAGGATCTGCATCGAATAACACTTACATCGTTGATTCAGTTGAGAGACGAAACAACGCTTTAATGATACTGAAGTACATGTGTGAAAATCCCGTATTAGCACCACACCTCAAGGATTTATTAGTTGCGAGGTATAGTATATATAGTATTTTTTTTACTTGTACAATTTGTTACACTTTATTTTTTAATCTCATTAACGTGCCATTAATTTTTTTTCCCATAGAGATGCACAGGGTCAGACACCATTAATGCTCGCTGTTTCTGTAAGAGCATATCACGCTGCTCTCATTCTATTGGATACCATTCAACGAGTTGGAAGAGATGGAAAGGATTGTTCAGCTATGATCCTTCCGCCTGACGCGAGTCCTGATTTATCACCATTGTTCGTGACCTGCTGCAATGATACCTGCAGCTTCACCTGGACAGGTGCAGAACATATAAACCAGGTATGTAGAGAACTGCTTTTAAATTTGTCACCATGTTAAGGTTGAATATGCAGACATAATGCGAATTGTTAAGTGTTCTTAAAATACAATACTGTACAAAAATATATGTTACAGGACATCTTCGAATGCAGAACCTGTGGTCTAACAGGATCTTTATGCTGCTGCACCGAATGTGCAAGAGTCTGTCACAGGGGGCATGATTGTAAACTGAAGAAAACTTCACCGACAGCTTATTGCGATTGCTGGGAAAAATGCAAGTGTCGTGCTCTCATTGCTGGACATCAAGGTGCTCGTTACGATCTTCTCTGTCGTCTTGTTACTAATACTGATCTTGCTACAAAAATCAATTCTCGGTAAGCATACTGAATTTGCAATATATTTAGACATACTATTTTGTTTAGGCATATTTATTTATTTAGGGATATTAGACATATTTATCTATGATTAATCATTTCATTAATATTCACAGGGGTGAAAGTATATTGCTGTTCCTCGTGCAAACTGTAGGAAGACAATCAGTGGAACAACGTCAGTTTCGGTCAGCACCGCGACAACGCTCGACTTCCGCCAGTCGCAAGACTCCGTCGTCCGATGGTAAGTATTTGATTTTCGCTAAATATTACAGAGAATTTATTTCTTAATATTAAATTAGGCTCTATGTGACCTGTGTGGATACTCATATTATTTAGTATGTAAGTGGCCAAAAGCAAAGTTATTATTATTCCTTTCATAACAAAATCAGTATCTTCTTAAGACTATGTAATATTACGAAGGAAGGCGGCTATGAAATGGTCCTTCAATGACACGAAAATGATACAAAATGAAAGGAATAAGCTGTGCTTTCGTTGCCAAAAAAAATGTACCTTCCATATAGTGTTCCTCTCAGGTTTGGGTGCTGATTTAGACATGCCGGATCACGATCTGGAGCCACCACGATTCAGTCGAAGAGCTTTAGAGAGACTTTTGAACGATTGGCCAGCTGTGCAATGTATGATAATGTCTGGTGTCTCGGAGAATTCGAATGATCAACTGTTTGGGGACCAAGGGCAATCTTGTAGACAAAGTGGTACCGCTCTGCTAGACAAGTTCACACACACTTTGTTGGTGAAGTGCAGTGCAGAGGTAATTTTTTTGCTCGGATAAATTCTTACTTATCAGATCAATTAACTAATGGTCGGTTACAATAAATTTGTTGTATTTTCTCCAGATGCTGGACACGTTACTCACAACACTGATAAGGGAATTGCAAAATGAATCGGTGCCAGGTCGCCAAGAGGAAGCAAATCATGTGGCACGTCGGTTTGTAAGATCCGTTGCAAGAATATTTGTTATATTCACTATAGAAATGGCGCCAAACACAACAAAACGAAGAGGGTGTGTATACTGATTCTTTGATTTGTCTTATTTAACCTCCAGGCGGCCGAGATTTTTGGATGTTTCAAAGTCATACTTTGGGGATTTTTTCCCTTGTAATGTTCCTAAAAGGTCTAGTGGTAAGTGTCGACCAGCAGGTGGCACATATATGTGCCAAGCCGGCCGCCTGGAGGTTAAAGAGTACAGTGGTGATAGATGTTGAACGAGTATATGTTCTTTTTCAGCGTGAGTCAATCTTCACAGCCGTTGATGAAGTGTCGCCGTGTATTCCAAGCACTGATTAAATTAGCTGTAGAAGAATTGTGTGAAACTGCTGATTCCTTAATAGCTCCTGTACGATTGGGTGTTGCTCGGCCAACGGCGCCTTTCACATTAACCAGCTCAACCATTGAAGTCATAAATGGGTCTGAAGAACTCTTCTCGATAGAACCTTTGATTCCACATAGTGGCGTCAGTTCCCAAATCTTGGATGCCGCTTTGCAAACTCAACAGGGCAATAATAATATTACAATTGCTAGAGATGTGTCTGCTATAGATGAAGCAGAGGGTGGCGAAGGTAATTTAAATATAACATAACTTTTTACGATGTAGAAAAAGAACTATTTTCATCTGTAATTTCATTTTGGGATTTATAGAAGTTCCAATGGACATGGACGGAGACATAAGCGAGCATGAAGAATCAGGAGTTCTTGGTGCTGTAGCTGGACAACCTCTTGGAGAAGTAGACAGCAATGCTGGAGGCGTCGGTGAAGAACAAACCGGAGACGGCGAATCAGATACAGAGTTAGATCTTCTAGCAGAACCAGAAACAGAGTCTGATTCAGATGACAATCACAGCAATCAGGATGCAGCGTCCGCTCAACGTAGTGTGCAGACTGGAGCAACTGCAGGATCCGACGGCGGTATGGGGTCTATTCTTCTGTTCCCTGAAGATGAGTCCGGAGAGTCCAGCCAGCAAGAGGATGATGAGAGCGAAGCTGGTGAAACCGATGAACAGGACAATGACGAATTCCAAATTGCCGACGAGCAACTCGAGCGCAGAAGGTATCTTGACTTTCTGATATCTTAAAATTTGTGTGTCTTTTGATTAAGGTAGTATATAGTATTAAAGAATTCTTCACTGGTAGGAATGCTTTCTTTTACTAGTATAATAACTAAAAGTATGCACAATATTGTTTAAGTGTTTTGCGTCTTTACGTATTAGATCAGGCAGTGAGCGTAAATAGATTTGTAATAATTCGTTTCAGCGGGTCTACCAGTCATTCTCATCGTAACAATCTCGCCCCTGTTTCCATGCAGTGGGCTATACGAAATCGAGAGTCAAGCACTCGCACAGCAGGCCTGAGAATGGCCAGTAGCAACAACTTAGTATTCATAGATCCTTCCTCTCTAAGACGTTCGACCGCTACTTCTGCTGTGGCAGCTGCCCAGGAGCCAATTACCATGGGAACAACAGCCAGTTGTTTGGCACGAGCATTTGGAATTGTCATTAGGCAAATAGCCGATCTCCTCACAATGATGCAAGATTATAAAACCCTGGCACCAGCTCTGCCACGACTTATAGAGATCACCTATCAGGATGCCACCACCTTACAAGTAAGTACCCATAGATCAATATAATTATCAGCAACTGTTAATCGTTAGAAATTATTTTTTTTTTATTCATTCCACATTGACCAGTATGGTCTTCGTTAAAATTAAATTATCTTCCCACTTTGACAGATGTATCTGGAAAGCCATCTCAAACCAACATGGGATTGGTTGCTGACTGTAATGGACGCGACAGAAGCACAGTTAAGATTTGGAGTTTCATTAACGCGTAGCGCTGATCCAACTCATCCTGAACATCCATTAAACAACGCACCCTCGCTCTCCGGAGGCAACTTTACAGGCTTACTTAACTCAGCTGCTCTTTCGCTTACGCTGCAAGGAAATACAGGTCGGAATCAACGCAGTGGTATCACTACAACCTCCAATATCTCCACCACTCAAGGTTCAACACGACTCACCGTTGGTTTTACAGGCGTTGGCGAACCTCCTAGGAGCAATAGGGATCGCGAAGGTTTGCACTATTGAGTGTACACAAACTATCTTCATGATTTTATGCCATCATTATAATCGTCGTTGCGAGTATTGTATCTAATAATTCATTAGATATCTAATTATCGTTATTTATGTCTAAATTGTAATAGAATGAGCTAATGGTAATGACGTTTTAAGGAAATGTAATGAGGTCTGAGATTTATCTCAATACTTTTGGCCAATTAACTTCTGGTATTACGTGATGGTACATACAAGACATTAGAAATTAGAGCGTTATTAATTACTAGACATATTTTCAAGACGTTTAACGATATTTCAAGTTCATAGCTGTTCTCGAAAAATCGTTTATTCTAAAAATATTTTTAATCCTTCTTACCGTCAGGTTTTATGCTGGTTTAGTTGAGTGAAAATGATTTTTATTACATAAACATTTCAAACGTATCCCATTAGTTGAAATATCATTAGGCTGTAAAGTAGGAAGATAATTTGTGTACACTTTGCAAAATTGCTCGATAAAGCAATTGTTCTTTACGTTCGGATATTCAACTTTATTAATTAACAAGCTATTTATTCGATCTCCAACTGTTCAAGTTATTTTTGAAATTGCATTCGCGACTATTGCGTTCATGCTGTCATTACCGTATATGTATTATAAGTGTTATACAAGAACGCGGAGGCAAAAAAAGCATTAGAGAATTGTTACTTTTTAGGTGGAGACGCAAACTCGGCGAGACGTGAATTTCTATCTTACTGCTTGTCCTTAATGCGTGCCCATAATGGAGAGCATAGGGACAGCTTACCTGTCTTGGACGTATCAGCTTTGCGCCACGTAGCTTACGTATTTGATGCTTTGGTCTACTACATGCGTTCACTATCCGAGGAAAGAGATGCCCAAAAAGAGTCCTCAACCTACTCAACCTGGAATGATCAAGTTAGTATAACTAGATCTTTTAAAAGAATTGCATTAAGCGTCTGATTGGTGAGAGTCGTATGGAATTTTTATATTAAACTTTCTTATACGCAGGATGAAAATGATAACGAGGAAGGCGAGGAAGACAATTTACCAGCGACAACAGCAATGGAAACTGATTCAGTGGATTATCCGGACTTACTTCAAGTGCCCATATGTGGTACAGGCAACAACAACAATACCACAGCAAAAGGAAGGAAGCATCCTTTCTTACAAAGATCGGATTCTACCTTGTGCCTCGGTTGCCCGCCACTCGATCCCTTTGACACTGTCATGAGTGAAGCGTTACCGCTAGCTGATCAGCCGCATTTATTGCAGCCGCACTCGAGGCGCGAAGATCTTTTTGGCGTTCCAAGACAACCTACAGCAACACCGGGCACTGCTGGCCCAAATCAAAATCCTTTGGAAGGGTTGCCAACATGGTTAGGGCTATCAGTGCGTAACACCGACAATCAGAACTCTTCAGTAACGCCAACTTTCAGTCAAGTTGTACAGGGTCCTGGTCCCAGTGGATCCTCGGATAATAGACGGAGTTCAGTTTGCTCCAATGAACCTGGACCTAGTAAATGCGTGGTAAATATTTTGAGTCATTATTCTATATCCTCATTGATTATAGTACGTAAATAATATCGAGATATTCTTGTTATAGGAGAAACCAAAATCGTTTAATCAAACAAATGATAATCAGCAGTCTATGATAACTGAGCAAGTGGATAGAGCTCCTATCATTGTATCACCCAATAGTCAGAATGATGCAGGCAGTGCTAAGGGCAAGGATATTTGTAAAAATGGCAGAAGTGTCATCGTCAGAGCAGGAACAGTATCGGTAAGTGATAAGTCTTAAAAGTCGTCATTGATTTTTATTTGTCAAATACTCATTGATGTTATCTTAACAGGAACCAAGTGTAAATAAAGTTGGAGCTCCTGAAGTATTGGTTGTGCCTACGGTCGAGGCACAGAATGTATCTGAGGAAGTAGACCCTGCTGCTTCCAGCCATGAAATATCAGCCCATGAAACCGTCGAGACAAGTCCTGTAGAATCTGCCAGAGCTGTGTCATCAATTGGACCGAACATTTCTCATAATATCTTATTGGGACGTTGGAGACTTTCTCTTGATCTATTCGGTCGAGTCTTTATGGAGGATGTTGGACTGGAAGCTGGATCTGTGGTGTCTGAGCTGGGTGGTTTTCCAGTTAAGGAAGTTAAATTCCGCAGGGACATGGAGAAGCTGAGAAATTCGCAACAAAAGGACATTACCTTATCTAAGGTATTTATACAGTACACAGTAAAAGAAGGGTTTAGATAATATACTAAATCTTGAATGTTTTAACTTACCTTTCTTTTTATTTGAATCAGGTTGAACGCGACAGGACGCAACTGTTAGTGCAGACGATGAAAGAACTAAATACACAGTACAACCTCTACAATAGGAGAGCTTCTAATACACCGCCATTGGCAGTGAATAGGATAAAAGTGACATTCAAAGATGAACCAGGTGAAGGATCTGGTGTAACTAGAAGTTTTTATACGGCAATTGCAGAGGTTTGTAGAAAAGAGAAAGAATTTTTAAATATTGCGCCAATATCTTATTGCGTGAAACAAATACTATATTCTCTTGTCATTTGTAGGCTTTGTTAGCAAATGAAAAACTTCCGAATCTAGAAGCAGCGCAGGTCGGATCTAAATACACGCAATATAACGTATTACAGAAATTGAAAAGTAGAGATCGTGATCGTGATCTTCGTCGACAGGTAATTTCTAAAAGATATCATAGTATCTTAATTATATAAAAAAAAAAGGAATAGCATTGCACCTTCTTATTTATATTTACAGAATCCACGATCTTCTGGAAAATGTCGAGAAACACGCAGAGCGCTTTCATTCGAAGCTCGTTCCTTCCATCCTACTGTCTCTGTGGAAGGTGCTAGTGGATCAGGCCCTGGTAGTTCATCATCAAGTGCTCATCCACTCCCAGTCAGTCATCCTAGTAATGATCATCTAACAATGCACCAGCAACAACTGGGCGACAGGCTCTATCCCAAAGTACGCACACAAATTCAAATTCTTTCTACAAATTTCCCTATACATTAAATCCTAAAACCGAATATCTTTACCAGATAAGGTTTATGTAATTAAACTGTTATATTCTTTAACTAGGTACACGCTCTGCGACCCACACTGGCTGAGAAGATAACAGGAATGTTGTTGGAATTGCCACCAGCACAATTGCTGATGCTGCTGGCTTCAGAGGATGCACTTCGACAGAAGGTCGAGGAGGCATTTGAATTAATTCACAGTCACAATCAGGATTTGGCAAGTGAGGCACTACTCGACCTGGACGTGTTTAGTCTAACCGAACGTTGCGGTGCTAACAAGAAGAAAATGGAGAACAGCATCCTGGACGATACCGAAGACAATGCACCTCTATTCTACTCCCCAGGGAAGAGAGGATTCTATACGCCAAGACAAGGAAGAGCCAGTTATGAGCGTCTGAATGCATTCAGAAATGTGGGCAGGTACGATGACTCATATTTTGTATTCTTCGAGCGTCTTACTGCGGCTTGCAGAATTAATTCCTCAAGCATATAATTTATTCTGTACAACAGACTGATAGGCCTTTGTCTCCTGCAAAATGAATTGTGCCCAATATTCTTGAACCGGCACGTGATCAAGTACATCCTGGGGAGGCCGATACGCTTCCACGATCTTGCCTTCTTCGATTCTGTGATCTACGAGAGTCTCCGACAATTGGTAATCGATGCTGAGACTAAGGATAGCAACAGCTTGTTCTCTACACTTGATCTTACGTTCAGGTAAACACTTTCATTACAGGAACATACAGGATAGACTATAAAGATCAATACTCTGCTTATATAGTTGATATATCACTACAGTGTCTGTAACAAATATTCTTATTTTCTGAGTAGTATTGACCTGTGCCCTGAAGAAGGAGGTGGGTCGATTGAACTGGTGCCCAATGGTCGTGACATGGAAGTGACAGCTAGTAACGTCTACGATTACGTTCGCAAGTATGCAGAAGTTCGTATGATAAAGGTCCAGGAGAAGGCATTGGAAGCAATGCGAGAGGGTGTCTTCGACGTCCTCCCTGAAGGTGCATTGGATGGTCTTACTTCAGAAGACTTGAGACTCTTATTGAACGGAGTTGGCGACATAAACGTTTCGGTTCTAATATCCTACACGTCATTCAATGACGAATCCGGAGAATCGACGGATCGGCTAGTCAAATTCAAACGGTGGCTATGGTCCATCGTCGAGAAGATGTCACACGTGGAGCGACAAGATTTGGTGAGCTTAACGATTCGACAGGCTTTCACTGTGGCGGGCTTCTATTTGTATATGCTATACAGGGAATAGTTCCCGGCCACGTGTAATAATTAGTTATCAATAATGTAGGATTTTACTCTAATCCTTCTGTGCTTTTATTATTTTAATTTTAGGTTTACTTCTGGACTGGTTCTCCTGCACTACCAGCTAGCGAGGATGGTTTTCAACCTATGCCTAGTGTGACTATTCGACCAGCCGACGATGCTCATTTACCAACTGCGAACACCTGTATCTCACGTCTATACGTTCCCTTGTACAGCTCGCGCCATGTATTGCGTCATAAGCTACTCCTCGCCATCAAGACAAAGAACTTTGGATTCGTATGAATTCGGCGGGCAGCAGTCGTAATCAGCCGCCGCCGCCGCCGCCGAAGCCGCCCACGTTCGTACGCGTTAGCTCCAAAAGGAAGTCGCATTATTCGTAATGATATAAGAAACAAAAAAACAAAGTTATATGTTGTTACTTTTCTTTCCTTCCTAGGCAAATTTATAACATTTATAAATTTATAAGGTGTAATTACGAATTATGATTTCTATTATCGAGAAGTGGTCTTCATTGTAATAAGGTTTTATGTTAAAGTGTCATATTTAGCCTTTATAGCGACCCAATAAAACTTTCTCAAAAATTATTGTATTCTTGTAAACTTATTTGTCATTGTATCCTCTTGCGAGTTACAAGAAATACGCATTTTGGTATTCGATTACTTCCTGTTTCTAGATTATCATTCAGCTGCCGTCACTGATAACTACGGACATTGACGGGCGACAACGATTGAGTTTAAAAAATTTAGGACGGACGTATATTATAATAGTACTGTAACTGTATTTTAATAAACTGTAAAAATGATATGAAAGGAGTTATCACGGATAAGGTATACATTAGGTAAAAGAAACGAATCTTTTATTGAACGTCATGTTGAGAAAGTGGTTAATCGGTCATGAAAAACAATGGATGGTATGGATTAGTCACAGAACAATTAATACAGTTTCAATGTTTTTTTTTTTCGTTTTTCTTTTTTAAGAGGCGGGTACTAACATTTGGGAAAAGTAAGCTAATGAGTAAAGCACGTCGTGAATTATCGTAGTTCATTAGAAACTAACAAACGAAAAACGGTATTCAATTGTGAAGTGTAACGAATGAATTTTTGTCGTCTTAGAACAAAAAAAGTTATGCTTATCTGAAATATATTGGCAGGACAATGTTGAGTTTGTTTTTCAAAATACCGATACCGTTAATGAAAGTTCTCGTGCGCTGTCTAATTTTGTTACTGCTTACGTTACGCACCACCTTAAAAAAACAATAGTAAACGATGAGTTTTGAGAATGGCGAGGTGTACAAGAATCTAGTTTGAATCTCTAACTTCAACTGGAATTTCACGGATTTAAAAAAAGAACAAGTGATAATTGTTAGAATGAAATTATATTGAATCTCAGTAATACTCTTTAATACGAGTATTATTTTTACAATGAGAAATTTGCGCTCGCAGTGTCAATCGCATGATATTATGGCTTTGGTTTTCTTTAAAATTGGCCGAATTTCCGTAATTTAGGTAGTAGGTAAAATAAGCTATGGCTGGCTAGCTGCCTACTTCGTATCGTTAGGTATTCTTTTTTTTTTAACATACTCAGAACCTCAATTCTATAATAAAACAATATCAACATTGTTACTTAGGCTGCACAGTCGTCATGTCATGCACTCTCAAATATTCTTGCCTCCTCTCGGGGTCGTAACAATATACATTTCCAAAATGCCGCACCATTTTGAAAGAAAAGATCGAATTTACAGCATTAAATATATTTCCTAAACAATAAACTGAAATAGTAAAAAATAATCTATTATCTTTAATTTACTTAAAAAAAATCTCTAATGCTAATATTTATAATATAATAAATCTCATTATTTATAAATTTCTAAAAATCGTAAAGTTATATACAATAATTATATTATCCATTATGTACTTGACGAAGTATTGATAGAAACTTATGTACAACGGTTACCTATTGACCACTTCCTGAATTGTTTTGGGGTAATTTTGTCGTCGACTGGGGGCTCAGCTGAGCCAACGTTTCCGGCGTCGCGTGCGCCTTCAGGATTGAATTCTCAGCCTCCAGCTGATTTATACGGTCCATCAGTTCTGCTATCTTTTCTTTCAGTACTTCCACCTCTTCCCGTACGGCAAACATCAAATGACTCTTCACCAAGTCCTAAACAAGCCCAAATGCATTTTCCTCTTACAAAAAGTCATACTCTATCCGGCAACGCACTTACGCTTAACAAACAGTAACAATCAATTATATAGAATAAAGTGTACATCAAATTTTCACGAAAAAATAACATTTGTAATAAGTATACGTACCATAGCTTGTTCGATTTTATTATCGATTGCTACGGCACTTGTCCCGGACATACTGAAACAAAAATCACAAGGAGCCTGTAATTAATAATTCTCATTAAGCATTAATTACCGGGTGAAGATCTGGTATCGATGAAAGAATCGCTAGTTTCGTATTAGACTAACGTAAGCGCAAATGTAACAAACGAAGCGATTGCGTACCATCTTTTGTTAGCTTAGAAAGAAGTATTGTGCCTATAAAGATAGACAGTTGCATAATAGCCAAAGAAGAAAATGTAAATTGTATACGTACGGCAATTGATTACAGTCAAGAATATTATTGATACAATTATTGTTTAACTCTGGCAAATCATATGCAACGTATTCGTTTATGTATTATTTAGAAAATAAGTAACGGTGTTCTTCTTTCGCTTGATTAAAAGAATAACCGTTGCCTTACGTCAGTCTCAAACGTAATACTGAATACGTCTTCCATCCTAGAACTATCTCCGTTAACGTCGTCCTCTCATACGTTTCAATTTTTTCGTTCTTTTTACATTAACCAGTACTATTTTTACACGAGACCTGTACGCTTTACATGTCAAAATTCGTCTGTGCGTAATTAAGCCCTTGTCGTTAATAATAATAGTCGTACGTGGTAGTGACTCAAAGAATCGAAGTTTTTTTGGCTGGCTGCCATTGTAGACAATTCCTAGTGAAGTGTTCAAGAAGATGCTTGGAAAAATATTATGAATGTTTACATCCGCTTTGACGGATGGACCACTTCAAAGGATACCTGAGCCTATCGAATGGCACTGTGGTAGAAAGTATCATCGAGTTGAATGGACGTAGGAACTCGTTACATGGTACGTAAGGTCATAGAGGACGTTGTCCAGGAGAGATTGGCTTAGTGCGTATTGGGATGACGTTACGTTAGGTACAACAAACCTTTCATTGTCTTCGAGGGCATGGTGGTCATCACCGCTCTGAGTAACTTCGGCAAGGGATTCAAGAAGGGCAGCATCCGCTGATTGTGCAGCAGCAGCTGCAATGATACCCGAAACGGAGTCCTGCTCCGGGTCGGACTGATGAAACGTCATACTTCCTTGCTGTATACCGCCCACCACGTTCTGGCAGCTGGCCGATACTTGGGCCATTTGCACTTGAGCACTGCTACCAGTTGTCTGGGGCTGCATCTGAGCCGGTGGCATCACCTGAGTCTGTACCGGGGCCCCCGGGCCGTGAATGTTCGAAGGTGTCTGCTGCGCACCTGATTGAGGAACTTTGTGTATATTCTGGATAGCCTGCGTCCCTTGCATGGCAGTTATAGGCTCGGACACTTGGGTCATCTGCTTCTGGGATGGTAAGGTCTGTGGCTGTTGCGGTTGTTGTTGTTGTTGCTGCTGCTGTTGCTGAGGTGGTTGCTGGGATTGCTGTTGTTGTGGTTGCTGCTGTTGTTGCGGTGGATGCTGGGTGACGAGAATATTCGGCGCTTGAGAGTTTGGCGCCGAAGCCTGCTGCACCGACGGTTGACAAACATTTTGACCTGGCAAAGACTGATTCTGCGAGCTGACTGTCACGTATGTATCCTCTTTGGGGTGGGTTATATTCTGTTGAGGCGTCACATTGTTATTATTAGTCTGTGTAATAATAGGAATAGAGCCTTGAGGCATGCTCTGAGGCTGTCCCAAATTGTTGGGATGGGCAGGTTGTAGGTTCGAGGGCAGCGTCGAGCCCTGTCCACCAGGTTGCTGCTGCTGCTGCTGTTGCTGTTGCGGGGTCAGTTGCTGTTGTGGGGATGGCTGGAAGTATTGGGGCATCTGCGAAGGAGGTTGAACCTGCGCTTGTGCCTGTACCTGCGCAGGATTATGCTGTACACTCTGGGGAATTGAATTATTTACCGCATAGCTCGCACTGGAAACTGTCGTCGGATTGTTTGTTACGCCCATCGAAGGGTGAACGTCCTGATGGGACACTTGCCCGTTAGCGTCGACACTGACGCCCTTGTCGTCGGACACTACTGACTGCTTAGGCGCGTCTGGTATGACTACGCCGCTATCAGTCACTCCATACGAAATGCACACCTCGTTTGGATCAGAGACCTTAGGGGTGCTAATGGCTGTAGGCTGATTTACAGAGGTATGGTCTAAGTAATCCATGCATGTCCAGCGTCCTCTCTTGAAAGGCTCGGTGCTCTCAATCTTGACCACCTTGAAACGTTCGTTCCTGCCATGCGAATGCACCTCACGTAGGTCTGCATCTTGCTTCGTATTGCTCGACAGCAGGTTGATTATATTGTTGTCAGTGACAGAGGTGATGTCAAGAGTATTTATATTGCTGTCGTTGACTGAATTACTGACATTGCTCCCTTCAGAGGGTACAATTGCCAGGCCATACTGAGAACTTGTGGGAATCACCGGGGCTGTACCCAGTGCAGCATTGCTAGTATTGAAGAATACATCCTCCTTGGAAAACGTGTCCTCCGAATAGCTTGGTGTTTCAATGTCGATGTCAGTGATCCTGGAGTGCTCGACTGAATTGTCCTCAGTGTGGGACTCATCGAGATCATCATTGGAATCCTCCCCAGCATCGTTACTCATCCGGCAGCCCACGGTAACGCTAGTAATCTGGAAGGACGACGTCTTCTTCCTGCACTGATTGTTCGCTGTCGCGTTGCTCGGCGCGGACAGCGTGACCGGATGGTGCAACTTGTCCGGTTCGCCCAGCCGAATCGTTTCCGTGGTTGTACGATGCACCGGGTTAGATAACTTCCGATCCGACAACTTATGTGATTTTCTGTGTACATTATCTGCCATTATTGTCGAAACTTAGCATTCGTGATCCACGGTCTCTACGTGCGCTGCTGCTATTCTCTCGCATATTAAAACCGTCATCGCTGTGTGCCGTAGCCGATGAATTCGATACTTCCGTAATTATCCACCTTCTTCGTTGTGCACCCTTACAACGAGGAACCGTTAATATCCGCCTGAACACCACAGAAAATCATGTTCCAATCTCTCGGCGATGTTGACAGTTCACCATTTCATCTATTTCACGGGAGTACAGTGCCTTCGCTGGAACAACGTCAACTGGAAGCGAGCCTCGCGCTCAGACACGAACTCGCCTGCTCTTTTACGGCCGGCCACGCTCCATTCGTTCTTGTGCCGTTACATTACTGTTCGGTGCAATTTTCACCATCCATGTCTTCTCTATTCTATTATAGCAGGTGAGCAGTTTAAAAATGGCTGCCTCTTTGCTCACGGGATGGTCATGAATTGTGCCATCATAGACAGTCGCGATACTGTCCTTTTCGGACCTACCATTTTTATCGGCCCTTTCCTTTCTCTAGTTTTCTTTGCGTTTCTCCTTTTCCAACTAATGAAATATAAAATTGACAACTACCTTTATCATTTTACATTTTTAGCATGATTGATGCACTCGCAATTTATGAGTAATAGTTATTCTACTAGCACTCCATTTTGTAGTCTGAATGTTCATAGTCATTGATAATACAGAAATAAAAAGAATTGTTATAAAAATAAATGTTCCATGAATGAAAGTTAGTTACACATTTATCATATATTATATTACAGTACATATTTAACTTTAATTGTTGTAAATAAAGCTTTACGGTGTGAAGATTTTACAACTTGTACAACTTGTTACACCTATATATGCTTTTTATAAAATGATGAAACGGCTCGTACAGAAAAGATATGGAAATAGAGAAGATACACGTGGCGCCTTCGTACTTTACTTCTGCATCTATAGAAACTTACCTTATGACTATTTGTAAGAATGGAACATTTTGCTTCATGTAGAGTTCATCTGCAAGCTGCTGCTGATTCCAAGGGCATAAACGTCACACTAGGGATGCTGCGTCACAGGAAAGTATCGATTTTTCGAATCGATTCGAATAATCAATAAAAGAATCAATTTATTAATAATCGAAAGAAAATATTGATTTTAAAAGAAAGCGGTATTTTAAGAAGAAAAAGTGTATATGTGAAAAAATTATTAATTAGATGTCTGAATAATTAATAACAAAAAATACTTAGGAATCTAGTTCAGTTATAGTTCATTAATTCCAATTTATATAAATTTGAGTGATAAACTTGAACTATCAGTGAACAAATCCAGACAAATCCTAAAGTCATCTTTAAGATGCCCAAAAGAGAACATCTCACATTGGACGTCTTTAAGACGATTTTTGGACGGTATGTATTGTCTGAATTTGATTGTAAAATGGAACATGAACAATTAAGTATTAAATTAAGTACATAATCGTAAACGAAGTAATAAATAATAATAAACTCCGCCACAGCTTGATTTCGTAGGATTTGAATTGATCTCTCGATACATCGAAGTCTGGCGAATCGATATAATATCGATAATTACAGGCTAAAACATCGATTCTGTGAAAAATCGATTTTTAATCAACATCCCCCAGTCACACCTGCCTAGATGTTTTTTCTTTCGAGTGGGGTGTGACATTTCTAAGTTAATGATTTAAATAATCTTATTGTTTTGCCAATTTTTCCACTACCCAAATTCGTAAGTACTATTTCATTAGCAAGACATTCAAATATTTTATGATGCGGACGACTCTAGTACAGGGCCGTATGTTAGAAATTGTACGAATTTGCCGGCCGGTAATTTTGTGTACGTGGTCAGGTAAAGAATACAGTAACTCTAACTATCGCTATTGTTGTGATTTACGTATGAGATAATATCGTGATTGGAGCCAAATTGATATCTTTATATTGTTGAAGTTGTAGATTTCTTTTTTTAGCGGTTTTATACTCCTTTATTCATATAAATCTTAACCTGATTTGAAGGTTAGAAATCTGCAATAGGGTAACTCCGAGTGAGCCGCATTTGACTATGTAAACTATGCTTTTATTATAAGATTGCTTCTTTGTTTTTCACAGAATTATATGTTTGTGATTAGCAAGTGTTACTTATATTTTATATTTAAATGTAGTTTTTTTAAATTCTTATAAATGGATCTCTTGTAACATAGAAGTCGTTTGATACTATGATTGAACAAGTGCCACATGTTAAACATTTCTCAAACAAATCACCGATAGTATCAGTGAACATATGGTACTTTGTAGCAGGTGACTTTATATATTTTATTAAATTATGTTTTACTGTTAATAATATTTAAATAATTGAACTGAAAAGTTATTATTTTACATATTTAAATAAATTGTTATATACTAGGCAGAATAATGCATTAAACATAACAATCGTTTGAAAGTTGCCTATAATTCATTTAACGAACTATAATTTCATTTAATTTTGTTATTTACAAAATAAATACTATTATATAAACTTTTAATATCATGTCATATTAAAATTATTAATATTTTCAACATGTGTACATGCTTACTTCAGCTACTGATATCTTTCTAAAGATATAATGTATATAAACTTTTATTGCTCATTCATTTTTTTTACATTTAATCTTCCTAAATCAGGTAAAATTAGAATGTTATATCCTGTGTGCATATGATTATTTAGTAAATATACTATGATCTGCTTTATGTTATAGGCAAAATTTAATTTAATTTAGATCCATCATGGCAGTCCTTGCAAAGGCACGGGGTCTGCGTATGTCAGCTGAAAAGCAAGAAACGCTTTTGAAATTGACTATACTATCCCTGGCTGCTGTGTTGTGTAAGTATATGTTTTTATGGTATATGCTCAAAAATCAAACAGATAATAAGATGTTATCACTATCATGATTAATTATTTGATTGAACAATTTTGTCCAGCATGCTTCTACTTGATCTTATACTAATAGCAGAATTACAAAATATTCTTGGTGTTTCAGCTTTTGCAACGCGGTTGTTTTCGGTATTAAGATTCGAGAGCGTTATCCATGAATTTGATCCATATTTTAACTATAGAACAACAAAGTTCCTGGCTGAAGAAGGATTCTATAATTTTCATAATTGGTTCGATGACCGTGTATGGTATCCTCTAGGCAGAATCATTGGAGGTAGTATTCTTTATGTAAACTTAAGATAATCGAGAACTGTTTTAGCTGTTTATATGCATAATAAAAAAAACTTCCAGGCACTATATATCCCGGATTGATGATAACTTCTGCGGCTTTGTACCGCTTAGCATGGCTATTGAATATTACCATCGATATACGCAATGTTTGCGTCTTCCTTGCACCTTTATTTTCTAGTTTAACCACTATAGTTACTTATCTTCTTACAAAGGAACTAAAGGTATTGTCATTTACATGCATTAGACAAGTTTTTGTAATATAATATAATCTTAATTGTTATCATTTCTTTATCAGGACTCTGCCTCAGGACTACTTGCCGCAGCAATGATCGCTATAGTTCCTGGATATATATCTAGATCTGTGGCTGGTTCTTATGACAACGAAGGCATAGCAATTTTTTGTATGCTGTTTACATACTATATGTGGATAAAGGCCGTAAAAACTGGCGCTATTTTTTGGTCCACGTGCGCTGCACTGGCTTACTTTTATATGGTTTCTTCCTGGGGAGGATACGTCTTCCTAATCAATCTTATTCCTATGCACGTTCTGACACTCATGGTTACTGGACGTTTTTCGCACAGAATATATGTCGCATATAATGTACTTTATTGCATAGGAACGATTCTCTCTATGCAAATTTCATTCGTCGGCTTTCAACCTGTGCAAAGTTCCGAACACATGCTGGTAAAGTACACAAGAGTCTTATGACATTCTTTTACTTTACAGAATTCTTACAATATGTGGTATGTTACTTGTTCTGTATAGGCATTAGGAGTGTTTGGCTTGTGCCAAATTCATGCATTGGTGGACTATCTTCGCAGTAAACTATCTGAAAATGATTTTGAATTACTGTTTCGTGGACTCATTTTATCGATGCTCACAGCATCTGCCATCGTGGGAACT
This sequence comes from Pachycephus smyrnensis, assembly GCA_030142225.1. Taxonomy (NCBI): domain Eukaryota; kingdom Metazoa; phylum Arthropoda; class Insecta; order Hymenoptera; family Cephidae; genus Pachycephus; species Pachycephus smyrnensis. The sequence goes on along the minus strand of JARQST010000309.1, from coordinate 1,369,728 downwards.
ATACTAACACTTACTGGTAATACTACTTTTCAACTATTATATTGGAATATTTGTGTTAGATTATTTTCATAAAATTTTTATCAAACAGGTAAAATATCTCCATGGACTGGACGTTTCTATTCTCTGCTGGATCCATCGTACGCGAAGAATCACATTCCTATTATCGCATCTGTGTCGGAGCATCAACCAACCTCCTGGAGTTCATTCTACTTTGACCTACAGATCCTTGTATTCCTCTTCCCTGCTGGTCTATACTTCTGTTTCTCTAAGTTGACAGACTCCAATATCTTCCTCATACTCTATGGAGTTACAAGTCTCTACTTTGCTGTATGTATACCTATCTAATAACTAACAAACATTCCTAATTATTTACTGTACGTTAATTAAATTTTACAAATTTATTACATTTTTTTACAGGGAGTCATGGTACGTCTAATGCTAGTACTTGCACCTGTCATGTGTATACTCGGTGGAATCGGTGCATCCGCACTCCTGCTAACTTACATGAAACAGATAGAGAGTGGAAAAGTCATCGACAAGAAGTCTCGTAAATTTGAAAACAATTACGTTCTAAGAACCGAAGTAAGGTTCATTCAGTACATATATATTACAACAAATATATAACAGATACAGACAATACCAATTTTTGACTTTCAGATCGCCATGTTCTTCATCTTCATAATGTCCGTTTTGTTCTTCTCGTATACGGTGCATTGCACATGGGTGACAGCCGAAGCCTATAGTTCACCAAGTATAGTCTTATCAGCTCGCTCGCCTGACGGTGGCCGAATGATTTTTGATGATTTCAGAGAAGCTTATTATTGGTTACGCATGAATACTCCTGAGGTAATGTTCACAGAAAAATCCACAGTCACCATATTTAGAATATTAAAAGAATTCATTTTGACGCTCATACTTAATCAGGATGCCAAGGTGATGTCCTGGTGGGATTATGGTTATCAAATAACGGAGATGGCAAACAGAACTATTTTAGTAGACAATAATACATGGAACAATACACACATATCGAGAGTCGGACAAGCAATGGCGAGTACTGAGGAGAAGGCCTACGAAATAATGAAGGAACTGGATGTGAATTACGTACTTGTTATTTTCGGTGGACTTACAGGCTACTCATCAGACGGTAAATAACTTAATCGCTTTTTATAGATCTTTAATTCATGCATGATAATACTGTGCATTGAAACTTTATCCGTTACCGATAAACTTCTTATGCTTATAGTTAGACTGATCTTTGTAGATAGAGTTGGCCCGTGTATAGTTGGGTCTCACTCTGTAGATATACCGATTATTGGACCGTATTAATTTCATGTATAAGTTCATATATATATTTTGGTTTCTATCTTTATCTTACCATATATGTACTAATAAGAAATCCTATCGGTCTATATGTATACGTGAGATTTTCTTTGATTATCTCACGCTCGTTTTTTTTTTTTTTTCGTAGATATTAACAAGTTCCTATGGATGGTGCGTATCGGTGGTAGCACTGAGGAGGGCAAATCTATCACCGAGTGGGATTATTACAATCCTGCTGGTGAATTCAGAGTAGATAAAGAAGGATCTCCCGTTTTGCTCAATTGTCTTATGTACAAAATGTGTTACTATCGATTTGGCCAAGTTTACACCGAAGGGGGTAAGTTTCATATCGTTCAGACGTTTCTTGAAAATTGAGTGCAGGATTTTCAATTGGTAGAATTCAAAAACATTTCGTTACCCGTTATCCTGTAAGTCCTCTGCTAAAAGATCGTTAATGTTATTTTCCATTTGCAAAATCAGGAAAACCCTCGGGATACGACAGAGTAAGGAACATGGAAATTGGAAATAAGGATTTCGAATTGGACGTGTTAGAGGAAGCGTATACGACGGAGCATTGGCTGGTGCGCATTTACAAAGTGAAAGATTTGAGAAATCGGGGCAACTAATACACAACTGAAATTGACAGACTTTCTTGCGGATGATAATTCGCCACCATCAGAATTCAGTGAAGTTTTCGATAAGCATATACGTTAAGCCTGAGTTTTTTAAGTATCAATAACAAATGAACGCATCAATTAGTTACATGCAGCATACTGTAAGCATGAAAAATACTGAAATTTTTATAAATCTTCAATATAAATTTATGGATACATAATGATCGCGCATGTATGTCTTGTCTGATTGTGTTAAGAGACGTGAGATAATTTGTCACCTTTGCGAATGCGTATTATTAAACTCATCGAGAAGTCACGAAGTACTCTTAACGATCTTCAACTCAAGTATACCATGAAAAAAAATCGAAATTGAAATGCTAAATGCACGTACGAGCAACTCGTCACGTTCCAAATACAAAGCACTTTCAGTGTAACAGCTATGCTAGTACAGTTAAGCTCGGAATGTAGGAAAGAGATACCGTTTAAAGGCTTTTTATTTCTTCCTATCATCGTGCTCTGATAGTCATTCACGTTTCTACTTGTTCTTTTTCCGCTAATTAAGTAAAACACCTATGTCCGATGCACTGGAGTAACGCAAGACACATTAACCTCTGCCGGATAACGACATTTTTGTACGTAGAATATAAGAAGTAAATAGTTTTATCTGACATTATAATGAATATCGAGTTTCACTCGATCAAACCCAGGAATATCGAAAGTTCAATGATGGAGGCAAAAATAAAATTGATTACAATGAAATAATTTTCCAAAAGAAAAAAAAAAAGAGATCCAAGGTCACGAAATTCTTTACTGGCCACCGACCGCGCTTGTCCTATTAATTCTCCTACAGTTGAAAACCACAAACGTTTTGAAATCGTTTGCCAAGCCGGCCGGCACAGTTTAATCGAGGGTTGTGAAAGTATCTTGAGAAAGTATCGCGCATGAAATACGATGTGTTCAGGTTTTAATAATATCTGGGTGGTCGAATGGCATCGATAACAGAATATCGATAGAAAGAAGAGAGAATCATGGTGCTGGCATAAAAAATATGAGTATTTATATGGTATATTAACAATATACAGTTTGTAAGTACAAATACGAAGATATTACTTAATCTTAATCCCATTCTCCGATATACATAGCACGCGGTGCCGGTATCAGGCCCCTCGTCGGGATGGGTAACCTACCATAAATATGGTTGTACGGGGAGTCAATTCTGTCGTCCGAATCTGTAATACAATTAATTCATTGATCAATTAAAATTCAATAAAAATAAACAAAATCAAATGAAAAAGCACACGGATGGCATCGATGCACAACGCAATTTAATGACTAAGACACACCACAACGTTTCTTTCGGCCTTACTTAATATGGTATTGGCTGATGATTAGAAAACAAAAAAAGACAATGAGATGAAATGTACGTACGTACCGAGTCCGCTCTCGAAGCTTCTTGCGTGGTACATGATCGGTGGTCTTTTTGCTGGCACATGATGCCCATATATTTGCGAAGATTGACTGCTCACATATCCACTACTAACGTATGCAGGTGCTGGTTGAGGTCTTATATGTCCATACGGTGACGAAACTTTGCTCTGACCGTTCTTCGCCATTTTCACAAAGTTTGGTACACGTGCTCTAAGGCCACAATAATACGGATCGTCTGAAATAAAAAGAGAAGAACGTTTAAGCATATAATCCTCGTTATGACGTCTATAATATTTGACAATGAGACAGGATATTGTGAGCGCATACCATATTTCTTACTGTCATCTCTTTTACTCTTCTTCTCATCGCCCACCATAACCGAAGGTCTTATAGCACTCGCATAGTCATCCTCGATGTCATCATAATCCGGCTGCAATAAAGAAGCGTCATCGATTATAGCGTAGGCGACAATGCGGCACATTAATGTCGTCAATACATCAGTCTTTAGCACGTGCCTTAATTCCTAAGATTCTAAGCATGCATCCAGCCATTGTACAGTACCTTAGGAATGTCATGACCATAGAGATTTTCTCTGGGTGGCAGCTTAGGTGGTTTCTCAGGACGACGCGGATGATAACTCGATGATGGCATATAAACTTGTGCTCTGGGGTCTCTGCTAGCCTGCGGATCCTCACTTTGAGCCGAAGACGATACCCCGGCCACGCTATAGGGGTCTTCGTCTGGAATTGGTATTCTAGGCCGGTTCTTTATATCTACGGGCCTTTGGAGCGCTAGAACTGATTCAAGACATTGCGTCCGATAACGGAACCTTTATCGTACCGTATGATTATTTTAGAATAGAATTATGCGGATTGTCTTGCACCTACCTGGTGGTAATTTTGACTTTAGCATATCCAGTCCTACTACGTTTACGATTAAAGCCCAGACAGGGCATTGCAATAAGTCAGCCTCGGTACGTACGAATACAATGGCGCTTAGACATTGCGTTTCTAATCTTCGTCTATCTGGATACGCTCTTCTTGTTTCCCTGGATAAGTTTGTTTCGTATTTGTCAATGTCGAACAACTGAAAAAATAATATAAAGATATTTTATGTCATTCAGAAATGGATTGTATGATAAATTAAAAATTGTCTTTTGAAAATGAGATTAAAATATTTACCTTTCCAGGCTTTTCATGTTCTAATGCACCTTGTGAATTACGTATTATTTCTGGACCAATGGCGTTGTCTTCTGGATGCGTTGCTTTTATGTATACATTACTCTTGCATAAACGTTTTATTTGGATGTTGCCTTCATTGTCCATTTTTAGTTTAACACCTTGATTTATGTGTCTCTTGGCTTCCTCCGTTTTCGAATCTCGCATCGGATTGTCGAAACCGCACAGTCCTATCCTGATAATTAATTAGAGGGACTCATTCAGTTGGTTATAATTAACGTGATAATTAATAACGGGAATTCGCAAGTAGTGCGCACTATTGAAAGACATTGAAGAAGCATACCTGATTGTTAATTATAATAATAGTAACTACGCGAAAAGAGAATCCGTCTGTTCTTTATGAAACTTCCAGTATATACACCAAGAGGTTCACTTAATAGCAGTAGTTATAATAGTGAGTTCGGGAGAGCGTGAGAGAGTAATTATTTCTATGTGGAAGTCAATACGGAAACAAGGTGGTGGAACTGCTCTTATGAACAAAAGTATGATAATTTCAATTAGGAACGGTAGTCAATTCACTTTGTAGATCTTCAATTTCACTGAACTATTAGGCGAGCATTAGTATTCAAAATGCGATACGGTTTACGGCTCGTCCCACATTCGAGAGGTTACATCATGAAAATTTAAATGACTAAGTTCGATTCCACGCGCAGTGGATTCTCGCATAGGAATCACGACAATGGCCGAAATGATATTTCGTACAAGTGTATATGTATATACACGGGTTAACGTGAGAATTTATTGCAAACATAAAACCTTGGATACAAAATACGCCTGTGTTACGTAACGCCTTGGAGACTTGTAAAAGTAGACTGGAAAAAAAAGAAGAAAGAAATTCACCTGAATTTGGGACACTTAATTTATGCTTGTTGAGGGTATGTGAGTATTCAGTGTATTTTATGTTTTCTTTCTCTTATTTTATTTGTCGTAACTTCAACTTGAAAACGATTCGCACTTTGATCGCGAAATGAGATCGAGCGGTGAATTCGTGTCACGAATTGGAACGTGACTCGCTGATTAGTCTTCATCAAATAATTAGAAATCGGGTCGCTTGTAAAAAGGCTCACTTGCTCCGCACATACAGAAGTCGTCTGCTTGACTTTCAGTAAGCAATTTCGTGGAACGCTCCATAGAATCGAGTGGACGCATGAGAATGGATAGAGGTCGGCAAGTATAATACGATATGGAAGTTTTCACCGGACGACAGCAGAAGAAGCGAGAGGTATTTTTGGTAGCTTGAGGTTCCGCTTGTTCGTATTAAAACCGTTAGCCACAGTGACGATAAGGAGGAAATTACATCAAGAATACGTATTCAATAGTGGCATTCTTAACATGGCATAAAAAGAAGCACAAAAGAAATGCCGCAGAATTCCAGCGATGAGGACAAGAGCAATTCGTTTAACGTTGTAAACCTTAAATAATTAGACAATGGCGTTGTCCATTGAGCTACGAGCTATACGGAGGAAATGTGGATCATCCTGCGAGCTTCAAGAGAAATCATGGCGGCTTGGAAAATGGCGGTTGTAATATCGAGAATGGTAGCTCGCTTAGAAACTTGGTGAATGCCAATCGTTTCCTCGTAATATTGCGGTTCCTATTTATGGTCTAGAAATCTTGAATTTCCTAACGGTTGTTAGATGTATAAAAGGGAGGGAGAAGAAAAGAAAACGTAACGATATGACTTCCGGAAAATTGAACGCTTCTCGATTATGGTTTTTCTCATTTATCTGTTGTTTTTTTCATTATCTGCTATTTTTTAAACTAATCTAATACTCACCGGTATCCATCGAAACCTTCGTTCGAACCATTTATGGTTAATACAGGCGCCCTTGCATACGCCTTGGCCACACGTCTGTTTCTTTCAAAGACAATGACTTTCGCCCATATTTCATCATCTATCTGGTTCCATTTGTCTAAGACCTCCTGTATGTGATCCTGCGTGCAAGCGTACGTAATTGTCAATTGAGCATCATCGCAAGTGATTTATAGCAATGCGCGAAAATGCATAACAAGGAGAATATAACCTCGTAAAATAAATCGTTCGTTATGCTGGAGTGGCGCACGGTGTCTTCGCGTTAAATTTACACTGTAAATAATAGAGTTATTACGAGAGCACCGTGGAACAGTTTAAAGAGAAGAAGAAAAGTATAAAGGAAGAATGAAAGGGTACCCCCCCTTGTTATGCGACTCCACGTTACGGCAAAACAAAAGGTACAGATAAAACATTCTATTTTATTACTCATTGCCAAATTGAGACTCTAATTGCTATTTACGCTACGGCAGTTTGTCTGCACAATTGTATTATTCTTTTCGTTATGTGTATTCCTAGTTACCACGTATATTTCGTTTTTTTTTTCTTGTATCTGTTATCACAGAGAATTGATACTCTCGGTATAATCTTTTTGATGATTATATCAATATGCATAAGAAAATCTTTATCAATAATTCTTTTACCTTGTACAGCTTATCCAAATTGTACCACACATCCTCTTCTTCCTGCTCCTCGTACTCGGAAAGGTTGTCCCGCGAACGGGAAAGAATTCTTCGTCTGGAGACCATGGCGAGTCAGTGTATTAATCTGTAAATCATTGAGAAAACAGGTTAAATTGCATTTCTGTTTGACAGACAAAAAAATGATGGGAATGTGTAGCGTGTTAAAGTTAGCCCCGAATACGGTGAGAGTTAGGGAATAAAAGTGCAAAATTATTTTTCGCAACATGACGAACGAGTAACCACGTCAATTTCATCATAAAGATCTCTGCCAATAATTTGAGTACGACAACGAGTCCAACGAAATTTATATTACGTACAACAATTTCTCTCTCATTTTGGGACGTTATTTTTCAGCGTCCCATAAATTTTCAAAGATAATTTCAAACAATTTTCTTAGTTTTTCTTATTGGTACGAAAAAAAATTCACCACGGCTCAGGTACGTTCTCTAAGCGTAATCGATGCACACGCAAAAGTTCGTTCGCCTTTTTGAAGTACTTAATGGGCAATTTTCGTTGTTCCGGGGCTGTCGTGCAAATTTTACACTATAAATAAGCAATAATTGGATGTCGAGTTTAGGGAGCGTTTAACTGTCAAACAGTTTAAACAGGAACGCCGAAGCACGATTCTCGATGTCCCGTAGTATAAATTTACGTAACCATATATTATACTCTGGACCAGAACGATGTTTCCTTCCAACGAAAGTGAAACCATATATTATCGCCGACATAAATGACGTTTCTTTTTAACGAAAGGTACTAGACGGTGAGAAACTGCGATATACCTAACCTAACAGCAGGGCTCCCATGAGTTGGGGCCTTTTTATCTCTCGTTCAATCTTATCACATGCACCAGCATCACGCGATCTTGATATTAAGAGAGCTGATTATTATCTGTCTAATTTTAATAGTATAATGCCAGACAATATGGATTTAAACGGGCCGCACAATCAAGATGTCTTTCGCAAGACGAAAGTAAACGAGTGGGTATCTGACTAAGAATTATAAAAAGATTTTGAATTATGTTTTTTTATCTGATTGGACGACCGTGCAAAATAGTTTGCAAATTTTTGTGCACCGGACGTATGCATAGTTAATTTTCGAAATAACTTACAGTAACCTTTATGATTTGAAGAAGCAGCCACACTCGTTATGAATTAACTTAAAGTCATATATATCCTAAAGCTTAATAATACAACGAATGTAATGCCTTGGCATTTTGGTATAATCATTAAAATGACGCCACGTTACGTAACGGCGAATCGCAGTAAGTATTTAATAACGCGTCTCCATTACTCTCCACTTAGCAGAAAAGCATAATCGTTAACTAATGTAGAAATTATCTAATAGATCCTAATTACTCCATTCATTCTCCCTTTTTTTGGATCTATCATCATCCGGGAATTCATTACTTAATTTAACCGTTGTACCGCGATCATTAACTCCGTGTTGCATAACGAGAAAACAAGTGTAAGAAAAAAAAATAAAAATTTCGAGCATTTATCAGAATCGAACATGTATGCTAAACCAGGCAAAACGGTTCCTTTGTAAAGTGCTTTAAGCATTTTATTTCCTTTTTTTCTTTTTCTTCCTCCAGTATCATTGCATCCCAGTGTGGGAGGTCCATCTAGCTCGCAGTGGATTGGCATCTAGAAGAAACGGCCTTGCGAGTAGTTTTTCTTAATTTTTTTCTTCTTTTCCTTTTTTTTTCACATCTCATCGAGCGGGTACAGGTCGTGCAAAAAATAAAAATTTGATCGTCACGCTATGCGATATACACATAGCATTATTTAACATCGGCATTCGTAGAGTCCCAGTAAAGACCGGTCATTTATTTTCTGTTGCATCGCCAAACCGAAATGGCAATGAGTTTCGTGCGTTTTTTTTCGCACACCCAATACTGTCGCCGAATAGCTGTGAAGGTCCTTGATTTTTTTCCCCTTCTCGATGGCCTTTTTTTATACTCCTTCTCTCCACAGGCCCACAGGGTGTGGTCAATGCGAAGGTGTTGGGTACGTCAAAGCGAATTAGAAGACCTTCCGTGCGATTTGCTCTGGATACATAAGAGCCTGGCAATTCTAATCCCTATACTTATTCTAGGGCTTAGTTAACTTAACGATCTTATAAATCATTCGGTTTAGCATATATACAGGCTTATGCGACGCGTTCTCGTGGGCACAAATGAAAATCCGTAAAAACACGTGTATGAAGGATGATGTATGTTCCCGTGATGATATCACGCGAAGGATTCATTGGTTGCACGATTTTTTTTGAGGGGATTCTAATATTAACCTCTGTATCTATTCAGTGGCTACAACAAGGTACGTTAATTACGGTTAATCAAACTTATGGCGCCTGGTATCTATGACTAATCGATCAGAACAGCAGTAAGGATTTATCTTGTGCCGAAACGTATATACAATCAGCATCACAATTTAGTTGTTGCTGATACGTAACAGTGAAGTTTACATGATTATAATTATCCATATTTTATCGTTTACCTTCGAATTTTATGACGTCATCGCTGGCTGGTAATTATTCCAGCGTGGATGCCGTTCCGGATTTTAAATGTAAAGTTTACGAATCGGAACGCCATCTTTGAAGTGTACATTGATCGAGGTCTGAGACAAGGATACTTGAACTTGTTAGTCAAGCGAGATAATTTTGTGCGAGTTTAATTCTTCCTTGTCGTTAAAGTCCTTAGGTTTAAAGGATATAAAATAAATTTGATCGCTGTATATCCGTGGTCCTTGAATCGATAGCTATCAGATTTCGCATAACGTATATGCGCATACGTTTACTTTCGATAATCTTTTCGTTTTATTTTATCCTTTCACGACTGCGAGATATCATACGCGTATAAGCGTATTTATATTTGAATTTAATAAAACGTCATTTAATCCAATATTCTTTTGTAGGATTTTGCGTTTCTCACGAGGTTTCGTGACTCCAGCGGGTAGACAATCCGGTTCGTAAGTTCTTACAGTGTCCTTGACATTTTTTCCCCCGTACTTTCACCGTTTATAGGTTCTGAAATTAAAGAGGAATCGGTTCTTCGTGCCCACTTTGAGGCACGAGGGTTTCGTTATGGGTATTAATGGGACCAATGTCAATTTACATTAGCTTCCGGTTTATTGTTCCACGAAAAAATTTCTGTAGGAATTATCATATCCTTAGGCGAGCAACTATAGTACGTAAGGAGCATTAGGCTATTGGAATAACAAAACTATTTTGAAATATTTATACGTCACGCAGGGCATGGGGCCTATACGTATAGCTAAAGTGTACGAGTCTTTCATAGCTGAGATAACTTTGGTTAACAGCTATTTTATAACTATCTAAAAAGATGACGAAGTTTTCTAATGTCCATTAGCAAAGTGCTAATTTCATCGTTCGGTTAGGGAAAGGCCTGATTCCATAGATTTTCGTAGTTTCCTATACTTGCTATGAGCGCGAGAGTGACAGAGCGATGTACGTTTACATGCGCAAGAGAAAGACAGACGTATCGGTGATTCCGAAAATTCATTAGTAAACATCCTTTGTCTATTCGGGCAATACAATGGGCGACGATTACTCGTGAAAATCGTGATACGTCACAAATGATCTAAAAGATTACAGACAATGAAAAATATGTTTAACAAAGTAATCACAAGACAGCTGTCACTGAGCCGAATATCCCTGTACAGTCTGTTCAAGTTTATGACACCTGCCAATAATTATCGTTTTACATACGTCCATACGAATGGTATCCAATGAAAAGTTTTTGTTGGGATTTTCAACAATTTATTCGTAAGATAACGTTACGTATACCTAAGCCAAGGAATTGATGGGGGACTTTTGAAAAACTGCAAAGAGCCAAAAAAAATTAATTCTCACAAATATAGACTTTAATAACCATTTTTGCTTGTACAGTCACTGAATTTCGGAAACGGCATAACCAAAGCTTCGAAACAGCATCGACACGCTGTGCGGACATTGACTTTTCGATGTTCGATTCTCTCTGTCATGGAGTCACGCCACGAGCCCGTCGACCTTATACCCATTGTCTGTTAACTCGCGTAACAATTGGACGAAAATCAAACGGATTTGTCTCGAGCACGTACGTGAGACGTGGAGGAGCGAGATCTTCCTATGGTTTAGTCGTACAAGTGTAAAGAAACCTTAATCCCCGATATAGGAAGTTAGCCCTGATTGGATGATCGCGCGCATTAATAAGTGAAATGAAAAAATTATCGATATGCATATAATACATAACCTACCATATACAACACCGATTAATCAATATGACAATAATACAAACAATAAACCAGATTGAAAATGCCGCAATAAAGCCAAAACCGAAAAATCATACGAAATTTCAAGTATATCGCAATTGTACGACCGGTGCCATTATTATGCGGCTGGCACGACTTGCTGTTGCGTTTGCATAATAATGCCGCGAGTCATGGAATCAGGAGAAATGATATTTTACGAAATCTTACGATACTCCGTGTCACACCAAGTATATACCTATACACAGTATATAATACTGTATATTATTATTATATAATTGGCCTATACAGTATGCATTACACTCCTAAATGAATTCCAGCTGCATACCAAACCATTGACATACCTCGATAACACTCTTTACTACGAATTCGCGAATTCCTCATTGGCCAATGTATCCGGGCATAAGGAAAAGGTGTCTGAGTGTAAAGATCGTACGAAAATTCGCAACGATCGTGGCCACGTCCGGTATAGCGATCGTGTAATAATGGCGCGAGGTTTGCAATCACACGGCATATTTTATAGGTAGCCATAGGCAACGCCACCTAAAACGCCAACTTTCACTTCTAATAAAATGCGAAGGCCTGTTCTTCGTCTCGGTTAACCTCGTCGCATACTATACGTATATATATAGATAAATAGTGTACAGTATAAAACTATACAGGATAGTACATACAGTCATACGATAATATACATATATATACAGTCACTAGAGATCGTGTTATACCAGAGTCCATCGATATAGTTGTACTAGTCCAACTGGTATGATAGTTCGTAGCAGTTGGTAGGCAGTGCTTAGTTCTGGTATAGTTTATAAGTATGCACCGTATGCAAGGTATATATTATACCGTACGATGACTAGTACATACAGGTACGAGAGAACTATAATCGAATGAACATTTTTCATTTTCAAAGCCTATACGTATAACTGTCCACGTGTCCTGAATGCTTGCATTTATGCATATGTAAGCTACTTACAATAAGTAACTGTACTGTAGTACGAGATACGACTGTGCTTACGTGTATCTACCTATATCCAAAAGATATATGGTATATACCATACTATTTTATATTGTGAAGAATCGTACAAAGACGTAGACGTTCCGCACCAAGTCTTATCACAGGCTATCATCTGTCCGATGGTAATAAATAGTGATTCTTCTATTTCTCGTTCTTGTTTTCCATTAACCGTGTCATCTTCAGTATGCGTAACATACTGTTCAATTGGATTACGGTATATATAGGTAGGTGCAAAGTCACTTTCATAGAGAATCTTATTTCGTAATGAAGAGCAGAGTTAATTAAGATAGTAATATCATTTAGTATAGTGTATCAATAGAATCGATGATCCTATAGTAAGTATATCTATAGAACGTACATAACCTATACTTGCCAACTTTCTCGAATAGTTTCGTATATAGATTTTAGGTATGTGTTATGTATTATATTTATATACATATAGTATGTAGTATGTGGTATAGGTATATATACGTATGAGATGCTTACGAAATCCATGCCGTATAAATATGGCCGTCGGCATCAAGTATCTTGACTAGTATTCACTGGGGTTAGGCTAGTATCCTTATACGAGATTTACGTCGTTATTAAAACAATGAATAACGAGTGGTTGGTCCTTAAAACTAATAAATGTGAGATTTTAGATTGGTTCATGTATATATATATATATTTTACGTACTTTCCTGGCTTGACATGGCCGCTTGTGCTTTGAGGTTAGTTCGAACCAGCGGAGTGTCTACTGTCTGCTGTTGCGGATTGCAGACAGGTTATTATTTATTTTGACTCGGGATATTGACAACGGATAGAATGTTTTATCGTGGAAACTGATTTAACGACTATTGCCATTCCCACGTGCCGACACTACGCTCAGGCGGTTGCGCAATACTGTCCCGTTATGCACCTGTTACGTGCACGAATCTATATAAGAATTGTCTATGATCGATGGATAACACGATTTTTCTGCGAATCGATCGACAACTTTTTTATCCAAATTTTACACAGTCTCTATAAAGCGTGCTTTGGTTGTGTTTTGTGTACTGGTTCGCTGCGCTGTCAGTGGTTGAAGTACATACAATGGCGAATGAACGTTGTACGAGAGAGGCGGGATTATTTGAAATTTTGTAAATCGAGTGAAAGTAACCAAGCAAGGAACACTACTTATTCGTGTTCGAACGGCATGTGATTTATCGATTTTCGATAGGTATTGTAATTACGTATCGCTTCCGTCACCAGGGGCTAAATTTCTAAGAAATAATTCGCACGATATACTCTTTTACGTCAAGAGAAAGATGCGCCTCGGTTTTTCAACGAGATCGGGAATTCAGTAGTGATTTATAAGAATTTCGCTATCGCGCTTGTAACTGTGTTGGTTTTTTTTGTTTGATTGCACTTACAAAAAAATAACTATTGTTCGAGATACCGTTTTCCGTTATGTATATATCTTCGCCGACGGTGTTCCCGTCGAAATCGATTTAACGGTGTAAAATTGTCCGAACTATCGATTGATAAAAGATCGTATACCGTAAATCACTGTAGGTGGATTACTGTAACGCGATAGTCCGTCGATTTTCTTGGGAAAAAAAAGATACTCTCGAGAGTACCGCTATAACGAAACTGTCCTCATGGCGAAGAACACTGACCATTTTGGTACCGCGCGCTGGCATAAATGCCGTCCGCTGACAATCGATATATTCTTTTTCTTCCTGTCACGATCAATATGGCGACGGTCGTATATCGTTAAGGAAAAAGATAATCAAAAGTTACTTCCCAGTAATGTTATTCGTTAAGATATCCCCGCATTGTCATACGTGTAAATGACAAAGGAAGAAAAAAAATCAAATTCTTTTGACCAGGCACAATCCCATCGTCCCTCAATAATGCTCGATTCACAGTTAAAGCCTATGTACAAAAGCATCAGGTGCATTCAAATAAGAAGAACGAATCGTTACCACTAAATTAATCGATCTATAGATTTAAATAGCCAGTAATAAACTACGACGAAAGCTCGGATGAGTTATTGTCGCTGCATGAATATTCATTAGACGATCATTTGCGATACTAGATAATTAGGTCAACGAAGTAAGAGACGTATAGAAAGTTTGTATGAATATTTCTTTTTTCTCTAAAAAATTCTAACAGAATCTCCAATACACAAGAGCCCAATTGTTGCATTAATATTCACGCGAATTTACACTCTGACTCAGCCCTTGATTCTTGAGTAAAGGCGCGCCCCCCTTTACTCATATGCGTTCCTTGTAGCATAACGTGTGACCTTTAGTTTACACGTGAGAAATTGAGAGGCAGAAACTCAAAATATTATTTTGCAATAAGGACTTCGTCGCAGTATGTAATCATTCGAAAGTATACTTTCGAGGCGATTAGACAGGGTCACGACCGACATATTTTTGTCGCTAGACTCTCGTGCTTGTGAACGAGGCACGTGCAGTCGTTATAAACAGTACACATATTATTTATTATTACCTATAACAATTATCTGTAGTGAGATAAATGAATATAAAATTTTTTCAAGCACTTACATAAAAAACACTTTATGTTCATAGTCATAGAAAGTTCATATACCTAAGTGGCGAACGTACAATATATGTATACTTATATATATATACACATACTATCTGTGTATATACGTGCAAAAATGTTGACTCGTCTTTTTTCACATAGCTGCATAACATTTACATATATATATAGCTATAGCTATATAAGAGTAATACATGTATCTTTTTATCAAGTAAATCTGAATGCATGGAATTCGTAAGAACAGACGTCTCTCTGCTTTGACTCGTTGGTTTTACTTTCTTTATTTTCATTTTTTTTTAATAACGTCTTTGACTATAAAGTTCAATCTTTTCCTGACTACCATTATCATTTCACTGGCTGATATCGAATACGAGTTAGGTGTTACTTTCACTTTGTCTGTTATGAGGAATTGATAAGGGCGTGGTCAGTCGTAATGGTTACCTTAGGAAACGAAATGTATGGAAATGAAATTTCTTCGCTATTGATACCGCAAAAGTCCAACCATGCAATATCTTTGTGTCATTACGGATTATATGGGATTTCAATTTCGCTGTACATACAATACATTCCAGCATACTAAACTATACCGACTCCCAATGTTAAATCCATCGCTATTCTAGTATGTTCATTTCAGAATATAGTAGCCCAGCCCACGTCCGAGATACACGTGGGATAATATATTTGACTTGGAGTCAAACGATCGTTGGTTAAAGGTTAGAGTTTCGACGTTTAAACTATATATACGAGTACCGCTTTAAACGTTAGTATTGCTACAACTCCGTACTATAATTAGCAGCAGTTCTCCAGAGAGTAGAGGGTTTAAAGGAAAAAGAATAAATTGAAACCAGTTCATCCTTCGGCGTAAGTAAGATCACGTCGTTGAACAAAGACCGGTAAAATAACGTTGGGACAGACTAAAGGAACCTATTCATTCTGAAGTCTGAACGTCGAACCCTCTTGACCCTAAGAGCCCCGCCATTCCAACCGACTAATTTCACTCTAATAGGACTATATATATGTGTGCGTATATATATAGTGTTCCATTTGAAAGCAACTGCAGCGGTTAAGCGTAGTGGTTACTATAGTTACTTTTATACCTGAGTCACCCTGTAAAATCTAGTTACACGTGAATCTAACCTAGGAAACTTCATGCAAATGGCAGTCCGTGTGGCCAGGATGAAAGGACCGCCGCCTGGCACTCTGAATCTGAACTCTATATGTATGTATATATAGCAGAACAACTATGTCGGAGATACGAATCGCTTTCCTTTGTTTCGCAAGAGGGTATCCGATAAAACAATATTCAACGCGCCGAAACGATTCGATTAGTTAACCGTTCAGAAAGCGCGACTTTCCCATTGGCGTAAGTCAAATAACGTGATCTTATAAACTTTGGCATTTATGCATATTGAGATTGTGGTAACATTTTTTTTTTTAAAGAATCGTATAGCTTACGTGCAACGGGATAGTGGGTTGGTGAAGTATCTAGGGGATTCCCCGTAAGGGCGGGCTTTTTAAAAGTATCGACAATGCGAAGCTTGCCGGTCGAAAGTAAAAGTAAAAGCGAAGGTCGATCTTCTGGATCATTGGGCTTTTATGAGCTATAAGTAGTGAAGCAACGAAGAAATAATGAACTCCATAATTGAACTTCCTCGAAGATCGTAATACTAATTATTATTGATCGATGTTTGTTTCAAGTGGAACCATATCGACTCTAGCTGGACTCGTGAAGAGTTCGTCAGTCTATCGAATTGATATTACAAAAGCTGCCACAGGACGTTTCTTCTGTAATTTATTCGCTTTCCAATTATGACCTAAAACACAGAATCTAATTGAAATGCCGATTGCGACCGCGTGAATAAGGCTGTATGTCCTATTATGGTCGTCTAATGGAGTGCAGGCATGCAAGGATTTTTTCTCTTCCTTTTTTTTACATTCTACTAAACCATACACGATTTCATGTTATAAGTGGATTCGTCGTTACGTCGTACATTAGCCGTCTCTACGATAACGTATGTAGTAAGACAAAATTTTCATTGTTATTTTGAAGTTGAGTTCGAATCAGGCCTCATACTCAATGTAGATATATATATGTATATACTCCTTTACTATAGTGATTAAAAAATAATCTTAACCTTACTTTAATTAATTGCTTTGAATTATTTTGCAAGAAGATCAATTTTGCATAGAAATACCAGAGTCTTATTAATTTTATCTGACGAGCGATACTTACCGTCATATGTAATTTGAATGCACGCGCAAAACGCATCTAAGTACCACGTGCAATAATGCATTTCAAATGCAGTCTGTTCATTTAAATAATCGTTAATCAGTATTTTCTATATTTTCTTTAACCCGACGTCCTCGCCACGAGCCTCAATTATTCACCATAATGTCTCCTGCGCTCTGATACCAATCGCATTACCGTGATTTACTGCATTTTGATCTACTTCTGTGTAACAGCTGCGATAACTGTAGTGTCGAGAGAAGACGCGAGAAAGAATGTTAAAGAAGCGAGAGGGGGGGAGAGGGGGGGGGGGAGAGAGAGAGAGAGAGAGAGAAAATCACGAAAACAGAACCACTTAATGCAATTGAAAATAAAAAAAGTGAATTAAAAGAGTCGAGTAAACAAGATTGAATTAACAGAAACAAAAGGTGGTTCTTTTTTTCATCATTTAACAACATCGTATGCAAAAACTAGCTTTCGAGTGCCATCGAAGTCAAGCACTGTATATTTTGTTTCTCGTATTACAATCTTTTCTTTTTTTTTCATATTTTCTTTCTTTTTTTTCGAACCGCGAACGGTACTTCAGTCCCAAAGAACAGAGACGCCTCTAGTGTTCTTTATGCGTTTTGAATTTTCTTTTATTCTCCCAAGTCACTTCCCCCGTAAAATAATACGAAACGATCACGTCCGCTTCGTCGCCTTGGCTTCCACGAAACCGATGGAGAAAACTCCAATGGCGTCTTTTATTTGTAGGTCCGAATCGTTAGGCCTCGGATACACCTTACGAAAAACACTCGACTGGAGCCAATGAGCTGTCGAACTGGAATTTCGGAAACAGGATCTCGACCTCGTCCGCAGGATAACGCACGATCTTTGAATAATTCTCGTAAACTTGTCTAAATAAAATTTCAAAACAAAAAATTGTAATCTCCTTTCATCCCATCCGTTGCAACACAAAAATATTTTTTACATCCAGAGACTTCACGTCATTCGCAAAATTATCATGGAATATTCCATTCCGTTATTACAAACATATTGAAAAAATTATTTTACGTTAAGTTCCTCCCTCCCCTCACCTGCCACCTGGCTCCCGTCACCAATATGTATACCGTGTCATTAATTTGTTACAAACGACTTAGAACGATTTCGACTAATTTGTACTCAGATACTGTTACGGAAGACCGTAGGCGTGTACGTAGGCACTCAAGCAAATTAGCTGGTGGACTGAGTAAAGAAAAAAAAAAGGAGGGACGCAATTAACAATCACTCGACTCACGTCCTTGAATGCCACTGAATTGCCAGGGGCAAACGAGAAGCGTATTCCCTTACAGAGAGGAATTCGATCAACATATTGTCAGAAGGAAGCAAGTTCAGATCGTCTGAGATGGATCCCTATTCCGGAAGTCTCATAGCTTATTGATTCTTGCTGTTATATATAAAATAATTAGTACTATATATACTATATATATACACTTTATGTACTGGCTATGAACCTAATGTACCAACGGAGCGATGGAGATTGTCACACGAGCCATTTTGTTATCCCAGAAAAGGATCGTAGGACCGGTTCCTCGCTACACGAACTCATAATAACATTTGATCGTTGCAGGTAAACTGTTCAAGGCCGTGGCCCAAAGCCATAGCCTTTTATTACGAAGTCATCGGCTTCAATGACTGCACTGAATAAAACCCACATTATTATACAGCGGGCACAGCGCGCAACGGTCTTTAGCATAATTACCCCATAACCATGCAAAATTGTCACGTCCCGATCGATTTGGCAGCGACGGTCAAGGGAATGTTGAAAAAAGATGTTTAAAATGACAAAAAGTATCGAGCATCAGATAGGAATGTCCTTTACAGTAGAAAATCCATAAAAAATGAGATGATTCTTTTTGAGGAAAAAAATGCATTCCTTTTCATACGATTTCGAACAACGCATGGCATAGACACGCCTGTGATCTGTGTGTATAAAAGTGAGTGAAAAAAATGGCAAATAAATAAAAACGTGGAATCACGTGAATTTTTTTTTAATTCTTCAACCGAAGACACGCACGTCTCTCTAGCACGTAATGAGAATTCATTGAAGTTGTTTTCGGTAATCCAAAAAAGAGGACTGGTTAATTGAATTCGCCATGGAATGAAAATAAAGGAATTATTTAGTGGCTCCTAGGATTTATTAACTTCAAGATGGATGCCGTGGGGCGACGTGTAAGGTACTTCACACTTTCGGGATTAGGGTAAAGTGTAAAGTGTTGGCAGGAGGTGGTGCAAGTTAAATGGTTGAATTCTCGGCAGGATGGTCGGGCAAGAATGAATTATCTTGGCGCATCCTTATTAGCATAAACGGTTTACGGCCGTGCGTGTATACAGGCTCGTCCAGTTTCTATAAATAGCCACGGAGTATAACGACTCGTTGTTTTTCTCTCTAATTTTCGTTCCTTTGCCCTCCTTTCTTCACTCTTTTATTTATATTCACAAAATTTAGCTACATTTTTCGCCCAAGATCATACACGCACGTGTATAAGGAGCGCAGCTGCGTCATATGCGTGCCACTGTTCACGCATGTGGCTACTGGCATGGAACAATTTATCCCGAGTATATATAACCATGTGCACATATGATACATATGTACAGACAGTTTCATATATATATATATATATATATATATAGTTACGTCCCTCACCCATATAGTTCTATTTCCATACTAATTTAGAATCATACGATCAAATCCACACATAACACATAATTACGTAAAACAATATCAATATCCAATATTGTATCAAATTATAACAATGGAAGTTATAAATAAAATGATAAAGTTGAACCGCCTCGAGGAACAGTCAAGAAGATTCAAATTGCAGAGTGGGACTTGGTATATTGATTATCGAAAATTGGTCTGTTGTCAATCGATACAGATATTGTGACCGAAAGGCTTCCGAAGGTAAGCACCTGAAGCTTTCGCCTACATCTACCCCGTCGCAGATAGCCAGACGCGAAAGGTGCTCCGTCTTTCACGTCGGCCGAGATCGATTACGCTCGATCAACACGCCCATTATTATGGTACCAATAACTTTGATGAAGCCGCCAGACACCAGCTAGTGAGTAAGTTTTATATCCCTCAGATTCTGACTACTTATCCACGGTGAGTACGTCGAGCTATTGCTCTTTTCGCGACCACCTTCCGTGCTATAGGAAGGACGGCCTCTCCCCAAATGCATGGATCCACAACCACTACTAGCTCGCGCCCGTATACCCCCCAAGAGGAGGATGGCTTGGCGCCCGTACCCGGAGGTAATGCTTTTATTATATTTATTTAACCTCCTCACAACGTTTTGCACTGTGACGCTCTCTCGAGGGTTTTTGAGATACTCAATCTGTCGGTTAGGTTACATGCTTATCTAAGGTACCTCATGCTCGGTAAGTTCTGCACGTATGCCCAAACGGACATAAGCCTGCCGGTGACCCTTGGAGGGCTGTTAATCGATACAGTCGGAATTCTGAGGAAGGGGTCCATGTTGACCAATCATAATTAGTTTGTGACTATAAAAAGGGAGCAGAAGACTCAGTCAGCGCATTGTTAGAGGGCATTTATTACAGAGTACAATCATAGGTTGGTTAAGCGATTAAAAGTACAGTCGTTGGATTGTTGAAGTTCAGAATTGTACGATTGAAGGTCGAGTCCAGAGTTCAGAGTTCAGTTCAAGGGTTCAGTAGTTGGGCCATTGAGTCATTAAGAATTTTAACTATTAAATCGTGTGTGAAGTTTGATGATTGATAAATCATTATATACCAAGTATACCAAGGACCTGTAAAACTTATCCAAGATGCTAAAATCAGAGTACTATATACAATTTACTTTCAACCTTCCTGGATAGAACCGAAGCCATTATATAGGGCCTCTACCTTATCCTACCAAATCGTTGATACGAAATCGAAACTTGGATCGATATCTCACGCATCACCTAAACTTGAATTGACTGCTCACTCATCTCGGCCGTTATAATTGTCATCTATTTATATACCAAGGAATTCAAAACATATTAGGAATACACGATCTGAGTAAGTACAGACTTATGCCTAAACGAAGTGGTAGGAAACACGGTTGTTAAAAAAATAGATTCCTTTCCCTCAATGTCATCTTAAATATAATTTAGAAAAGAACTTTATAGATAACGAGTTCCTTCTTTCAGCGAAGAATATAGCGATCGATATTAGTAAAGTTCATATCACATCCATACGGAACCATATATAGGAAAATATCATTAATCATGGAATCAAATATTAAAACAGATTCTTTATTTATACGAAATAAACCATTAAGCAAAATGAAGAAGATAAAGTGGACAATGCTCATTATCGCTATAATATTAATACAAAGATCACAATCTTTAATAGGATACGATTGCAAAGTAAATAATCTGAACATTACAACAGTCTCATTGTTACAAGTTGGAACCTGTGATCTATCAATCAATAACCCAATCGTGAAAAGCATTGATATACAATTGTTACAATTAACTGATTTTACATCAACGGAAGTATTACAATGTAAAATTGTAATCGATCGAACAATTTATTATTGCGGTATGGATTCTCATATTTCGATCATGAACAACGGGAGAAGAGAATATATTCAGGAAATAACTAGAGAGCAATGTCAGAAGATTCACAATACCAGAACTCTACAAATGACTGCAGGAAATATAATTACGGGATTACCATTAAATGAAACATCAAATTATCCAATAACCCTGGCTGGAATAATAGGAAATGATGGAAGTTGTAGAGGAGTACAGTATTCAGATCCTTATGGCTCATGGTCCGATGTTGTTGTACAAGCAAGTATAAAAATTTCAGCATACAATTTCAATGCTGTCGTACATTTGAATGAAAATCGTATTAGCATGCCTTCAGGGTTAACGTGTCACCTGAATGAAGGATCATGTATGGATTTTGATAAAGGGAATTCGTTTTGGATACCATTGCCCAAAGACGATTGTCAATATTTGCATTATACAGTATTATTTGAAGGAAAAGCCTCGCACATACAAGAAAATAATTCTACGACCAAAAGGTCATCACGAGAAATTTACATGATGGATCATGGATCATTCACCTTCGCTCTAGCAAAGAAAGGAGAAAGGAAAATTTGCGGATATACTTTAATCGAGACGGAACATCCGAAACTTTTCATATTAGAAATCGGGAAGGATGGAACCTTTGCCAAGAAGGGATCACTCGATACAAATAATCTGGATTTTCTCACGTACGTAGACTCGAAATTTATTTTTATGAAAAAGCACACGAACCAAGAATTTTCCACCCTGTATCACGATATATTGGTACAACGATGTCTTTCGCAACGACAAGTTTTAGAGAATGCATTAATGCTTGGAGTAACTTCACCAGACGAATTTGCAAGCACTATTATGAAAAAGCCAGGTTATATGACAGTCTCAGGAGGAGAAGTGATATTTCTAATTAAATGTATACCTGTAGACGTAAAAGTCAGACGAACCGAAAGATGTTATCAACAGTTGCCAGTTTATAAAGGAAACGATTCATATTTTATCACACCAAGAACTCATATGCTAATAAAAACAGGAACGGAGATCGATTGTAACGACGTTGTAGCACCGATGTATTACATTAATAATGTTTGGTATAAATTCACTCCAACTCCACAAAGAGCTATGGAACCGATGATGTTAAAACCTGATACAGAACCAACTTGGGAATATCAGAGTATCGATGTAGCTACAAGTGGAATTTATTCGGAAGAAGAAATGGAAAACTTGAGAAAACACATAATGTTTCCCGCTGAAATGCCTGCGGTATTAAGTAATGTAGCTCGGGGGGTTACGGGTCAAACTATGGAAAAACAAGGAATCTCCATATCTCATCTTTTGGACGAAGAAACAATTGATACTATCATAAAGGATACATGGGAGAAAACCTGGGGATGGCTTACTGGGATTGGAACATTCAGTGCAGGAATTATAGGACTTTTGATGATAGCGAAGTGTTTAAAGTTTGTTATAGATACCATACTTCATGGAGTAGCTTTACATACAGTGTATGGATGGAGCCTATGGTTGATCGGAGCAATTTGGGATTCTTTAACCAACTTCTTATTGCATCAGGGACAACACAGACATACCGATGTGATATTGCAATCATTAACAAATACTAAAATTCCGGATGAAGTTGAGAATGAAAATTCGGGAACAGGGCAACCATCAGCACTACAAGTAATTTCAAGAGTTACAGAGCAACAGCAACAACAACAACCGTCAAATCAAATGCTAACACGAACAGAAACATAATCAAATTCGTTATACCCAAGTTTGGAAAAACAATCGGGACAGCAATCAAAAGAGCAACCAAACATTTGTTACGTCCATGTAGACGGAAACTGAGCAAATCGCAGTTTGGGGGGGGGGGGGGGGATGTTATGTCCCTTACCCATATAGTTCTATTTCCGTAGTTGTTATTATTCTATAATTAATTAGAATCATATGATCAAATCCACACATAACACATGATTATGTAACATAATATCAATATCCAATATTATATCAAATTATAACAATGGAAGTTATAAATAAAATGATAAGGTTGAACCTTCTTGAGTAACACTCAAGAAGATTCAAGTTGCATTGTGGTACTTGGTATATTGATTATCGGAAATAGGTCTGTTGTCAATCGATATAGTCGGAATTACTGAGAAAGGGGTCCATATTGACGAATCATAATTAGTTTGTGACTATAAAAAGGGAATCAGAAGACGCAGTAAACGTATTATTACAGGGCATTCATTACAGAGTACAATCATAGGTTGGTTGAGCGATTGAAAGTACAGTGGTTGGATTGTTGAAGTTCAGAATTGTACGATTGAAGGAAAAGTCCAGAGTTCAGAGTTCAGTCCAAGGGTTCAGTAGTTGGGCCATTGAATTATTAAGAATTTTAATTACTATATCGTGTGTGAAGTTTGATGATTGACAAATCATTATATACCAAATATACTAAGAACCTCTAAAACTTATCCAAGATGCCAAAATCAGAGTATATACAATTTACTCTCAACCTTCCTATATAGAACCGAAGCCATTATATCCTACCAAATCGTTAATACTAAATCGAAACTTGGATCAATATCTCACGCATCACCTAAACTTGGATTGACTGCTCACTCATCTCAGCCGTTATAATTGTCATCTATTCGTATACCAAGGAGTTCAAATCACAGTATGAATATACGATCTGAGTAAGTACAGAATTATGCCTAAACGAAATGGTAGGGAAGTTCAATTATGTAAATTATTCAGGAAATTAAATAAACCGTACACTCAGAGATAAATAAAACTAACGAGCCAGAAGAATCTAGACGCGACAAAATATCAGATTAGTGAACAAGATAACTATTCAATAACTACCATTAAAATTGATGCCTATAGATATTCCAAAATTACCAAAAGATTTACCTATCGAGGAATCACTTAAAGATAAAATATTCCCTTATTCTCGAAGATACATATTGAGAAATTATCACGACTTAAAATCATAAAACTCAATAGGCTTGAATTAACACGTGAACGTGCTGATTCAGTAGATCGAACCAACGACCATCCCTTTTATTCTAATCACCGCTTGATCTTCCGGATCCAGCGTTCGTAACAATATATATACATATGTATGTATATAGTCGAAGACGAATAGAGTACCTCGGATTCGTCTCGACTAGGGACCAAGAAGGTTCAAGAGAAGGTGGTAGCGAAGAAGGAGGATGAGGAGAAGTTCATGAGGTAGGAGCAGGGGGAGAAGGAGAAGGAGGATGAGAAGTTCATAAGGTAGGAGCAAGAGGAGAAGGAGAAAGAGGAGGAAGATTGTGCAGCAGGAGAAGGATAAGTAGAAATAAAAGGTAAAAAAAGACATAAGAAGAAGACACAGAAGAAATGTGTGTGTGTATATATATAGGATGAGTAGGAGAAGAAGGGCCAAAGAGAAGAAAAAAAGTTGAACTCCGGTGACCTTCAACGGCCTTGGCTCTATGCACGGGCCCCAACAGGCCCGACAAGAATTTCCCTTTCGTATTAAAAGTTCAACCATCCGAAGCTCTCGAGTAAATAAAAAAAATCCCGGGCGCCTTCTCTTCCATATATGCCATACCTGCCACGTTCTTACGTACAGGCATTTATTAGAGACCCGCTGCTCGAGGTTTACGTACCCTTCTGATACCTGGTCCAGGTCGACCAACGTGATTTTCTAAGTAAATAACTTATCGTCCGGATGCAGTAACTATACAATTGACTAACTGTATAGTTACAGCCATTTGCCATAACTTGCCAACGGCATAAGGCTGCATCTGACACTTTACTCCGCTCTGGTTGATGTACACTCTCCTTTATGATATCTATACTATATATATATATCGCAGTATCTCTTACGTTGGTACGTACAGGTACGTTGCGGCAGATTCACTTTCTTCGAGTACCTCGAGTTTCAACACTCTGAATTATATATCTTTCACTGTTATACTTCCATTAGAATTAAAAAATTTTGTTTATTCTAACCGTTCCTTTTTCTTTTTCGGTTGTAACCAAACGACCGAGTCTATATAATATTTTTTGTTAATGCCTATCCCTTCTTTGACGTCACTCGTGAAACATTTTTATATGGGTTTTTCGAAATCGTCAGAATTTCACTAATTTTTATTCTTCACACTTGTACCGTATGTAACCCGGCGCCTTTCATCTATTCACTGGTGATAGCTCGACGGCCGTGTTGTCACTGGGAGTTACGAGGAATCGAGTGTAGAGAGGGAAGAGAAAGGATATACTGCACTTCGTGTACTCCATTTGTATAATGCGTACGTACTACGTGATATAACGAATGTAGCAACGTTTTTCTTGAGACTGCGGATAAGAGGGTCGAAAAAAGTTTCTTATACGCGTGGAGTGAATTTATTGTCCGGTTTATTGTTATCGTACAATATCATGGAAATTGTCGTAATGTTTCAACTTTTCAGCTGAATACTTGTTTCGCGGGATTAGATTGCGATAGAACGTTGATACTCGGTTCCTGTTATTTATTTTTTTTTTTTGTTTTAAACGATCCTTACCTCTAAGGCATAATCGTTGCCGCGGAACGAAAATTCCTTTCTTATTTTCACTCTTCAATTATAGACACCCAGCCGTAGTTTTATATAACTGTGTTTCATAATACCACGTCCAGGGTTACCAACGGAGAGAAAGAAAAGAATCGGTGGGGAGATCGTATAGGTACGTACATGCATGCTTGTGCTATGTGCAAAATTTCTGTTTAATAATATTCATATTGGCATTTCGTACTCGTCGGTCTTACCACTTTGAATATTATTATAATAACAACCGCATAATTTGTGATAGTAAAGCTTAAAGCTTTACGATTATTTTGCATACATTATACGTCAATTATTTATACAGTTTCCCTATAACGTTAACGTTTTACTAGATAAGCTCATGGCGCTCAATTATCCGACTCGAGAACAACTTCTGACCGCAGCATCAAGAACGCGAATGAAACAGCAAATTTCATTTCCAGTTTCGATACGCGATGTCGCAAAGGAAATGACCGTACGGATTCCCAGCAGAATTCGATCGTCCTTGCGCTACCTTACGGTGAATCACGGGAAATTTCTCAGTGCGAGATGACACCGTGATTCATAAGAATAACGAAATTTCAATAAAATCTGTTGCAAGTCCTCCGTAGCATTGCATAACCTCAAAATTCGATTAATCAGCATACCACGACTTTGGCGTATTTTCAATAGTCATTTTTCGAGAACCCGGATCGGATCTCAGCGACAAGATAAACCCCCGTAGATCCTTGCATATATATAGATACGAAAGATCATGAACGATGCGAACAAACAAATTGCACGAAAATGGGTCGCGAAAAAAAAGATCGTCAAAGATCGATGTTTCGCATTCTCATGAATCGAACGATATTTTTAAATGGCACACGGATCCCGAACGATCCTCGTCCGTGCGACTTAGCGAACTTTCCCTTTTCACAGATCGCAACGCCGATCGACACGGATAACGATTTCGTCTGGTCCCGAATCAGCAGGGCGCTAAACGATCATTTGCCGTCGGACAAGTCAGTCATGAAAATTATCGCACTGATATAAACATGGGAATTGTGACAATTTCCCTGATACCGCTAGCTTTCACTTCTCCAAAGAATGCGAAGGCTGTAATATATACCCTAGATATATATATATATATATATAGAGTATCAAGTATGGCGGGAGTCTCGGTAGACATGGCTCTTTCGCTCGCTCCCGCGTTCAGTTCCTTCTTTCGTTCGTTCCTTCGTTCCCTTGCAGAGATTTCAAAGTGTGCACGCAGAGAGTGAGAGATGAAAGAGAGAGTAAGGGAGTAAAGCGAAAGAGAGAGAAAGAGAGAGAGTGTGTGTGTGAGCGAGAGAGAAAGAGAGAGCGAGAGAGTGCGAGTGAGAGGGAGAGATACCAAGATGATACGAGAAAAAGGATCGAGAGACTTCAACGAGCTGAGAGTCTGCACAGGAGAGACTTCAACGAGTGGAAGAAACTGGTTATGCCTGGACGCGTAGGCAGGCATACATACATACTTATGGAAGAAGAATAACTCCTTTTTATTTTCCCTTGAAAACTAGCAACAATGCTTGAGAGCTCTTGCTTCGGCTGGCCTATCGAAACGCGAGTACGCCCAGCTATTCCCGTATACGTGCCTTCGCGGATTTACATATAGGAGACCTTCGAGGCTGTTTCTTTGCGAAGGGAACCAGATACCCAAGTACGTAAATGGCCATGGGTACACTCTTATCCTACGTTTTATTAGCAGCCTATTTATATTCCTTTGATTCGTGCTTGCATCTATATATATATATATACACACTATTGGATAGGACAGCCAAAGGAAGCACCGGTTGTTATATGTCATCTATGTAGCGAGTTGTGTACCGTTATGCTGCATGCAGCAGCAGCAGAAGCAGCAGCAACAGCAGCAGTAGCAGTAGCAGGGGCGGTAGTAGTCAGCAGTGGCGGCAACATACCTTTCCGGTGACAGCAACTATACACGGTCCAGCCTCCAATATGGTTCAAAGATGTCAAAGGTCTTCGCACTTTCTGCCACCACGGAAGTTCATAATAATATTGATTATTAAAAACGATCCTTTTCTTTATTTTATTTATATTACTCAAGTTTTCTTCACTTGTCGTACGAGAACGACGATCGACACTTTCATCGGCACTCACTTAGTCACTTACTCCTCCGTCCGGACATGTCCGATTGTCAAAGCTGCTGCAGACAGCCTTGCGAGTGAGAGTTACAAGACGTTCACCATCTTGGCGAACACCGCGCATGCGCCGTTAGGTGACTTCGGGCCGTGACGTCAGAAATAGGACAAGGAGCTGGTGGCCTTTGGGAATACGAGGAAGGGGACGGCCACTGAACTATCTTCTGTCTTGTCTCTTATTCTCTTTTTTTTTTCTTCTCTCGCTTCTCTTTCTCGATCCTTGGCTTCTTCGTATTCTTCCTCTTCTTTCTACTGTCTCCTTTATCGCTTCCTTCCACTCTGCTTCTCTGTACTCCTTTGCGCTATTGTGTCGCCATTTTTGTGTTTCTTCTAATTTTGGTACTTCTTCTTCTTCTTCTTTCTTGAAAATTCACTCATGCTGGCTATGCCATTTCGGTCGTATGATCTCACTTGTAAACTTTTCAGCTTGATCCTAATTAATGATTCCACCTCTTTTACGACTACGTAGCAGCTACTGCGACAAGGATCGTTGGAGTGCATTATTGGTCTAATCTTAAATGCATCCGAAGATGCAGTCAAGATTAAGTCTAGATGGGATTACGAGATAGCGGCAACGCTTCATTTATTTTATGGATGTTATTTTCATTGAGAGAAATTTATTGGATGGTACAGTCCAGACTTCATTGAAGTTGTCCCATTGACTATCCATTAGGAAGTTCAAGTTCGGTAATAACAACGGATAATTATGCTGCAGCGATTATTCAGTTACAATTGCAAGGATAAACCGGATTGCACCGTTATGACGATCGAGGTAAATCAATATGCTAATTCTATTCTCCTTCTGAGTGACTCGCGAATTCACCGACTGACATAAATAATTCCTCGCTTAGATGCACAATATCCACTGCAATTTATATGCACGTATGTATATACAGGGAGAAAATAAAGTGGAGCAAGGTGAAACGACGCGCGTGAACTCAGCATAACGAAGATGCATTTACTTTTTTTTTTAATAAATTTATTCATAATCAACATCCGCTCTATTCTTTTTTTCTTTGAACCGCTCTGTATATCTGCCTTTGGAATGTATCACATTGAAATTTCCATCGTCACAGAACAATGAGAAATGCGTTTGACATTTGAAGCGACGTTCACACCGATACAGCCTTAAGTAACACGAGTAAGATTCTCTTGGTACACCGTCTGACGACTATCAGTACTTTGACTACTTCCAAGCCGTGTAGTCTGAGATATCAAATAACCATTCTAATCTCCACTTCACGATTCTTAATGCTTTAATCATTTCGATTATTAAATTTTGACTTTTTTTTACTTTCCATTTCAATCTTTCACGCTTCTCGTCTGACAACTTAATCTCTGCTACGTTATCACTCTGTAACGAAGTACCTGAAAAATGATCTGAACAATATCCGAGGCAAAGAGCGCAGCTGAGGACACGCATGGCTGCGCTGTCTAAGCATGGAAATTATGGCTTTCCAATGGTAATGGTAAGTGTCAACTCAGAAAGTGTAACGATAAATAAAGTTACACGAGCAACAATAAACTGTACAGTCTCTGCTAGAGAAATAACACGGGAGACAGACGGAGAAGCAAAACAAAAATAAGAAAGAAGGTACAGAGCATCAATGCCATCATGGTCCGATGAATCCAATCATTGTAATCCATAATAATATTAATTAATAGCTATTCTATCGTGATCTTTAATGAATGAACTTAAAGATTGTACGTAATCGTAACTCGTTATGTATTAAATTACAAGAAGCGTTTGGAACGTTAAAAATAATTAGTAAGGGAAAAGTGTCCGAGACGGCATAGCGAATAACACGGTAAAATGTATCCCGTCTCAAACACATTTCCCCTTAACAATCAACGAATAAAATGACTAAGTATCTTTACGAGATATAATTCAGATATAAATATATCTATATTGCTTAGATAAGCCTGTACGACCTAAGTGCAGAATATCATTTGTTATGATACGCATAAATTCATAAAGGTACGTACACACGTCCACAGGCCACCCCTGATATCGCTTATGCATGAGCTTCCTTTTTCTTAGTTCATTTCGTTTTGCGCATTTCAATAGCGCTCCCGCATATTTATGGCACTGGTGACCGTGACGTTTTTTCTCTTTGTCACTCCTATTCATCCTCCGATGAAAAAACTAGATAATAATCCAAGAATAATGAATAAAACCGAGCATCTATATAAAGCGTAGAAGTAACTGTTAAATGTGCTAATCAAGCAAGATAACAGACTAGAACGTGATCGAAGTCGCAGCAGATATTAACCCCTTGGATCGGCAAGAAAAACTTCACTGTTTGTGCCCCAAACGCGGAAAAAAAAGTATTTCGATTTTAATGAAACATGGCAGCTAAGGGTTTTTTTGGTTGCTGATTACGAATTTGAGGTCAACATTCAGAAATTCAAAATGGCGGATCTAATATGGCGGATCAAAATTCAAGATCATCAGATTCAGACTTGAGGACTTTCGAGGTCGCTGGTTACAAATCTGCACTAGTAAATTTGAAAATTCAAATTGTTGGCTAAAATTCGGTGGACTAAAATGCAAAAATGATTAAATTTGAATGAGTGATAAGGGCGGTAAGTAACTATAAAACATAAAACCAATACTACTAAATCTATACTAGTACCTATACGAGTGATACTAAACTATAACTAATACTTTATATTTAATTTTTGCATTGTGGTCCTCCATATTGGATCCGCCATTTTGAATTTCTGAATTGTGAGGTCAGATTCGTAATCAGCGACCTCGAAAACCCCCTAATACCAATTTTCATAAGAATCAAGTGAATTATTGTATTTTGATCCGCCATATTGGATCCGTTATTTTGAATTTCTGAATTTTGAGGGCAGATTCGTAATCAGCGACCTCGAAAACCACCGAGTACTAAATTTCGCGAAAATCGTTCGAGCCAATCACAAAATAATCGATGTGCGCCCTATGGCGTCAATGCCGCTTCGGGCACCAAAAAAAATGTGCGCCATATGGCGTCAATGCCGCTCAAGGGGTTAAATATGAATGCATCAGTCAAATAGCCTTGAGGTAATAAAAAAAATCACGATTATAATGGAAAACGAGTTTTCAATATAAATTATCAATTACCTAATAGCAGTTGACTATATGAACACTATACGAAAATCTTTGGCATAAAATTTTATAAAAATTCAGCCTGAGCACAGTCAACCATACTTACACGCAGGTATTGAGCTTTTTCATGCTTGCCAATGAATATGACAATTAATGTCATTCTGTTAAAAAATTTTTTATCAACTTACATAATTGGACCTCGTGTACAATTCCGTTGATACATAGTAGAATATACCTGCTTGTAAAAATGGCCGTTCAATAGCGATTCCATTCATCAAAAG
Organism: Pachycephus smyrnensis; assembly: GCA_030142225.1. Classification (NCBI taxonomy): domain Eukaryota; kingdom Metazoa; phylum Arthropoda; class Insecta; order Hymenoptera; family Cephidae; genus Pachycephus; species Pachycephus smyrnensis. The sequence goes on along the minus strand of JARQST010000309.1, from coordinate 1,337,890 downwards.
AAAACAATGGAAACGTCATTGCACGTTGCATCGCTATATATTATGCATCGTATATATGTGTATATATATAATATATGCATATAAAAGCGTATTAAAGCTGGGGAAAAAATAATACAAAAATTAATTGAAGGAATTTATATATATATAATATATTTGTAATGACAGAGGAATGCATCACACAAGGCAAATCATCATCGGCGTCTAGACGATCGGCGCCCGCGTCACGAAATTCCGTCTTTCGTCGCTGTGGCGTATACGTACTTAACTACATATGTGAATTGCTACGTGAGCAGAAAATTATGTGAAATTCAAGGGTGGCGCGCATGTACAGAATACGTGGTGATACAAGGGTAGATGGTCGTATCTTCATTAAAGGTTCGTCAGACACTAAAGCCTTTACGTTTCTCGTGATTGTCGTCGCGTGAAAAATTTCCGAGCTGCGGAAACGTTCTGCTTTGTACATACGTCGTGTGCACTATATATAGTCGAAGATAAATATATACTCTGGCGATGAGCCAAACGAACACGCTCGCTCTGTGATTTCTGCTGGTACCGACTAGCGAGAGATCTTACCCTTGTAACAGCAGCTGTGTCAGTGCAGCAGCCGATTTCAAGGAACGCGCGAAAAGTGAAGACGCCATTAAGGGCGAGAGACAAGAATACTTTTGGGAATTGTGTGAAATAGGGGAAAAAAGATACCAAGACAGATATGGTGAAGGGGGTAAAAAATTTGTAGTGTATTTTTTTTTCACACGATAATCGATTAGTACGGATGGTGATGGAAGATGATGCTACGATGGATTTCTTACATAAGGAAAATAGAGGACCAATCAGCATCTTCGTGATAATGAAAACGACCCGGCCAGACGTCTTTGATGACTAACTGCAAGAAGTCCGGGGATAAATTTAATCGTGTTGGATACGGCTGCATTTGGGTTAGCGACCCAACCGGCAAAGTGAGTTGGCTTGTGCGTTTTAATTACGTAAGAGTTATACTTGGCGAGAGGAGAGGATTAAAAAGTGCGCGTGATAGAGGTTTTGGAATTTTTTTCATTGTGCTTTGGGTCAGGGTTCAATTCTGTGGAAGAGTTTGATTGGATTGTTTTTTATTTTTTATTTTTTTTTTTGGTTGCGTGACACTGTCTTTTTTTTAGTTGGAAATTGGAGCGTGAGTGGTTCCTTGAGATTGCGAAACTTGAGATTTTTTTGAACGGTATAACTTGGACTGGTACAGTCTTTGATTAATTGAAAAATATCATTTTAGGTATTTATACTGGTGAATACTGTTTTTTGTGTTACTTGTGCCCTTTGAATGTCGAGGAATTTTTGCATTTTCTCTTTTGCGAAGAATAAACGAAACAGTGGATTTTTCAGTGTTCTACGTGTTCAAGTGTTATGCACAAAAGTGATACGTTCTGTTGTATGTTATACAGAGAGGAAAATATTTTTGAAAACAGAAAAAAAACACGAAATATGGAAGCGAGCCATGATTTTGGCGGCAATATTAAAATTTCTTGATGCGCGTATATAAACTATTTAGTACATCGCAGGAGCACGTGTACCGCAATAAATAAGACACCCTGTAAACACGTAAAAAGTTATACAAGCCCGAAATAGTAGAAGAAAAAAAAACCAAGCAGAGGGAAACACAAGTTGGGAAAGTTTACGTGGAAAGTGAAGATAGAATGTATCGAAAATACATGCAACCCGGATAGATCGAATTGCCAAGACCCATTCGAAATTCCACGATAAATAGATCCAAAAATAGACATTTGGCTCGGGTAGTGTAAAAAAAATCAAACGTAAGTGATCATTGACCTGCCAGCGAGGAAAGGGTTGGACAGCCTTAATAGGATTTCATTGTTGGTACAGCGAAGAGAAAGAGAGAGAAAGAGAGGGGGGGGGGGGGGAATTGTGAGAAAGAAGAAGAATAAAAAAATCGTAACAATAAAACACTTTTACTTTCGTTAACATCGATTAATCGGTATTGATGACTTAACGATCAGTCGATCATCGTGAATTGAATGTTCCCATAATACATAAGTCATTATTAAATTATTTTCTTTAGAATGCATCACTTGTATCCAACGTCAAAAGGAGATCCTTTGTGCCCTCTTGGATTTCATCCTCAGGTGCGATGGCCGACGCGATGTAAACGATGTTTCAGGTATAATAAATGTATATTTTAAAATTATAAAATTTTCGATTAGTAATACCATATGCATACTTAAACAAAGAAAAAATGACGTACACTTTTTATGTTTCTTTGGAATATATTGTCGATCGTATATCGTAAGAATGTTTCTTACCTTAAATTGAATAACAACAAGACGAAGAAAAAGGGTTAAGGCACCAAGAAAATATGCGGAAATGTCTTAAGTTCTGGGCGCTTGGGTGAATACAAATTTAATATTTATTCTGCAAGGCTTCGAGGAACGATGATAATAATGATGCCCAACCGTATTCCATTCCGCGTACGTGAAAGCGTTTATATGCTTTATGTTTCCGATACGAAAAACACTGTCGTGACGGTACAAGAATGAGTCGCTGACAAAAAGAAATAAAAATATTCAGATCTTTTTTTTCTTCTTCTGATATTTCTGAAGACACAAAACAGCAGGTGGATACGTGTGGTTAAAGAAGGATTTCAAGTGATTACTTGGACGTGATCCAATTACGATAAAAAGAGCTTAATCGTAAAAACAGTCATTTTTATTTTTTTTGTTGTACAGTGTCTCATTTACTTAATAACAAATGCATTGAGAACACTTTTAATAGTTGGACTCAATGAAATAGTGACGCTAATGGATTCTTACGTATAAAAAATTCCGAAGGCGGTATCTACTTAAGGTTTATTAAAAGAAAAGAAAAGGAACGAACTGAATAATTAATAAAATCGAGATGAAGGCCGTGTTAATTTTCGGAGTAAACAAAGAGTTCAGGGTTAACCACTAATAACCCACATAATGTGCAAGCCAGCTGCGCCCACGACGATATTTCCAAAAATAAGTCCATCCAAAATACTGTAGAAATCGGAGCGATTGCCCAAGGATATCGTGACAATAATTCGCCAATCGCAACGCAATTATTGTAACTTTGTTCACCGTCAATGGCTATTTTAAATATTACGATTGCATTACAGGCATTTGACTCTTCCTAATAATCACAATATTTATGGGCGATCTTGATTGTTTTTTGTGCTGAAAAAAAATGAAATCGCGTCGATGGCCAATTCACACGTAAGCCCCCAATAATCACCTCGTAAAATCCGAACATAAAAGTTTAAATAAACTTTGAAGAAAACCAGAAGCCCAAAACTTACATTAAGACTTTGTGCAATTGAAATTCTATAATTATAATTAATAATCTTGTATTAAACGATTGTAAATTTTTATCAGAGATTACAAGGAGCACGTTGGTAATAAAAAAGGCAGCTTAAAAGACACCACAGCATCATCCCCAAGTCTGTCACCATGGGAACCATCTCAGGGGCGGTAAGCTTTTTTTTTTCAAATTTCAATAAATAAATGATACCCTTTCTCATTATTATAAGTTAATAAATTATAATTAAAACCAGTGCTGCCGAAACTACCGACAAAAGAACGTGGGCATCGACCTCGAATTTATCGAAGGAAGATACGAAACTTTATTCCCAACCGGAAGCCAAAATCGGATGGACATCAGCATCAGATCTTAGCACTGTGGGAACAGATGCTGTTTCCAAACCGGATGTTGGTAGCAGTGCTACCCCAAAGGTCCGCTTGTATGCCGGATCACAATCAGATAGTTTTAATTTCCGTCGATATTCGAACGACGAAACTAGGCTCGATCCACCCCAAAAGTTACAGATAAAGGGTGTCATCGATAACAGCAATGGGACCACATCGAATACCGACGTTGAATTTATTATACAGGTACAGTATTAATCAGCACAGTCATTACTTAGTGATAGTTGTTATTTGAATATTTATGTAAATCAATTGGGATTGGACTCCACCTTTCTATCTTATACAACGTGATCGATGAGAAAGTGTTAAAAATAGATTACCATGACTTTCCAACGGCGTCACTGCTTTGTTACGATTTTAGGTGAAGAAGTCTCAGGTTACGGAATCATCAAAATCATCCTCGAAATCATCGGACGTTTCCAGTAAAAATATCCAAGACGGAGTCTCCGAGAAGGGTGGAAAAACGGAAAAGGTAATTATTTTAATGTGACTCAGACCATAAAAATTCAATAAAATACATCAACCAAAATATAATCGTAGAACGAGATCGAAAAGCTGAAAGCTCAATTGAACGATATGAAAGCAAGATGCGAAAAGGTGGAAAAGGAAAAGAGCGACATTTTACTTCGTCGATTGGCAACAATGGACACAGTATCAAACAAATCATCGAGCAACGAGGTGATGAAGCTTCAAAAAAGCGTCAAGGATTTGCAAGCCAAGAACGAAGGTATTTGAAAGAAAATAATAATAATTTTTAAAAACTGAAAAACTATTTTAAAAAATAATTTCACTGTCATCCGTCTCTATTCGTGAAGCTCTTACCGAGGAGAAAACGAGTCTGGCAGCGAGAGTAAAAACCTTAGAAAAAGAAGCAAACACAAAAACAAGCAGAAACGAGCGAGACAGACAAAATGACGAATTACGTTCAAAACTGAAAGCAGCCGAGACTCTTTGCGAGACTCTGATGGATGAAAACGAAGATATGAAGAAGGAGATCAGAGAACTGGAAGAGGAGATATACGAGATGCAGGATAACTTCAGGTAACGTTGTATTTTTAGCAGGAACATTCCTTATTCAGGACCCATGCCGTTGCATTCCGGCTTGATGCAGATCTGAAGATGCATTTAGATTCGTATCTAACTCTCCTGTAGAATGACTAGCCAAAAATTCATTCCAGTGAATGGAATGTTCAGCTGGGATTTAAATGCATTTGGGTATCATGTCCAATTATAATGCAACACGATGCGACGGTATACGAGTATAAAACATAAAATGCATGTTTTTTTTTATAACGATGCAAAAACATACCACGCGACTCGTTGCTGCAGTTATTTTTATTATCAATGCAATTTCTACAGGGAGGAGCAGGCGGACGAATATACGAGCCTCAGAAAGGATTTGGAGCAGTCAAATAAGAACTGTCGTATTCTTTCGTTTAAATTAAGGAAAGTCGAGAGGAAAGCAGAGCAATTAGAAAGCGAGAAGACGGATCTCGAGAAGAAGTACGAGGAGGTAATGAGGAAAAAACGCAAGGAAATTTTATATCGAGTGTTTTTTGTTTTTAAGCAGAGAGAATCGTGTGAACCAACTGAATTGAGATATTTTATATTATTTTTTTTTAGGTGAAGAAAATTGAGGATGCACTGAAAAAAATTGGTTCGGAGTATAAGAACAGGACGCAGAAAAAGGCGACTGACTATACCACGAAGATTCAGCTTAGAAAAATGGTGGACGAGATGGAGAAGGAAATTGGTGGATACTTTATTGTGCTTTGATTGTACTGCATGGATTCCATTTTGCCTACTAGAGTGGAATCGATGTAATTTTAGTTGACTGAAGGATTTAGCTCCACGTGCACTTATGGTTGCGCTTTCAGGTGACGTGGTTGGAATTTTTGCCAACATTGTCGTCGGTAAGGACGTCGAGGTGCCGAATCTGACGACTTCGGACATTAGCACGAAATACGATAAGCTTTCGAAGGAGTACGAATTGCTTAAGCAAAAACTCGAGAAAGCTACGAAGGAATTGGCTGCCGGTGAAAAGGAAACTCGAAAAGTTGATAAGGGAAAATCAACTGATGATAACAAGAATACCGATTCACAAGGCTGTAAGAAAGTCGATATTGATATTAGATTTGGAAAAATTGTAATGCCGATAATAATTTTTTTAGTGAAGAAAAAATTGGACGATGCTGTCAGCTCGAGGGAAACGGAAAGAAAAGCTTTCGAAGCAGAAAAATCTGCATTGCAAGAAGAAAAGGAGAAATTGAAGTCGAAGTTGTTGTCATTGTCAGCAGAAAAGCTCAAAGTTTACAATGAAGTTGTGCAACTCAAAAAAGATTTGGGTACTTCATATATTTTAATTTTGGGTGTTGTTTCCATTATTGATTCTAAATGTGAATTAATTTTATGTTTTTCTTATCAATAGAATTGGCAAATTCATCAGGAAAGGATAATGCCAAGATGGAGTCTGTTTTGAACGATCTCAGAAAGGAGCTTTCACTTGAGAAAGAGAAATGTAATAATTTGCAAAATGACTTGACCTCTTACATGGAACGTGAGAGTCGAATAACGAAGACACTCGCCTCTGTATGTGATGCCAATTATTTATTTAAAATATGCCGATAAATATTGAATTCCACTGTCACGCACGTTTTTGAATTTTCACGTCTTCATTATTGCTTGCAAAACAGGTCGAGCTTACAAAAACTCAACTCGATGGCGAATTGAAGCGAGTCAAGCAGGAATTAGAGAACGTCAAGTCCTCCGCGTCTACGAAAATGGACGGAGTCCTGTTGGAATTGGCCGACGTAAAGAAAGAGAAGGAAAAATTAAAATCACAGTACGAAAAAGATATAGAGTCGAAAGAATCGGAGATAGCTACTCTCAAGAAAAAAATTGGTACGTTAGAGAAAGCTGGCTTGAATGCAAAGAAGATGAATGAAATGAAGCAAACCTACAATGAACGTATTTTGAGTAAGTTAACGTGACGTGATATAAGGTAAATGACAATTTAATTCGAATAAAAAAAATGAATAATAATTTGTCTAGATCTTGAAAACGAGGTAAAGAAGTCTCTCAAGGATTACAGTGACCTTAATTCTAAGTATACTACATTGTCAGAATTAAGGGGACACCTGGAGAGTGAAAATCAAATTTTGGGCAGGTAAAGATTGAATTTTTATTCAAATCAAAATTCAAACTTGTGCAACATATTTTTTTTTGTAATAGCAAACTGCTGGATCACAAGCACGATTTGAGTAGCAACAAAGCAGAACTAAGAGCAATACAAGAGACGTTCAGGAAGAAGGAAGATGAATGGGTGTCGGAAAAATTGCGATTTGAGGTAAATAGTATTTAAAAATCAACATTCCTCCATACCGATCAGCAATTAAAAAATCTTCAATATAATAAAGATCATTCATGCATTTCAGGAACGTTTACGCCACTATGAAAAATCGCCAAACAAATCAATAGAGGATAGCAAAGAAGAGATCAATAGGCTAAAAAAAGAGAATAGTTCATTGACAGACCAGTTGGAGAACGTGAAGAAAATCGTAAAATTTACTTGACCATAAAAATATAACTTTTAGGATGACAAAATCGTGTATCTCAACTTTTTTATGTCTTTTCAGAATGACGATCTGACAAGTAAACTCAAGGATTACAATAGCGTATCGAAAATACACCGTAATTTCTCAGCTGATACTTCCGCGCTTGAGTCGGAATTAAGAAAAGCAAAGAATGCCTTATCGAATGCGGATCGCCTGCGGAAAACGGACCTCGCACAGTGCAAAATGCGTTATGAGCATCGAATAACGGCGATTAACGACGAAATACAATCTATACAAAATCAATTGTCCCGATACAAGAGAGAGCGCGATACCTATAAGCACATGCTGGAAGGTGCTCAAAAAACAATAGCAGATTTGAAGACAGTAAGGCAACGCAGACAATCTACGACATCTACTGGAAAATCGGACGAGGTAATAATTAATGAATAATTGAAAGTGACTAATTATCAATGGAATATTTGCAGAGAGCTACGTAAATACAAATTTACAATTATTACAGGACGAAGAAACGTCGGCGTTAAACATTTCAGTACTGGAGAAGCAAATTAGCTGCATGGAGGATGAGCTTTCTGAAAGTCGATTAGAAGCATCAAAACTGAAGACTGAACTAGTTTCAGAAAAATCCGCGTGGCAAGTCAAATTATCTGAAATGCAGTCAAGGATCAATGAGGTACTTAGAGATTTCCCCGTAAAAATTAAACCACCCCAAAAGCAATATTTATATTGTTAAATTAATGAAAATCAAACGTAGCTGGAGGAAGAACGTATATTAGCGAGTGGCAGGACGAAAATTCCAGGATTAAAAGTAAGAATGGAACTTGCTTGGCAAAAGGAAAGAGAGGAACAACAAAGACTGCTACAAGAAACTGCGACACTTGCTAGAGACTTGCGACAAACGTTATTCGAAGTACGTCAAAGAAAATAAATAAATAATAATCAATATAGCAAAGACTGAATACTAATTACGTATATTGTCATAATACAGATTGAAAGAGAGCGAGACAAAGAGCGTTTAGAGAACAAGAGGAAGCAGGATCAACAAAAGAAAATTTTCGATGAGGAGAAAGAGGAGAACAAGAAGAAGTTGATAGAGGTAACGTACAATGTCTAATAATGATAAGTATTATTTATAATTATTTCTTTTCGTCACAGTTGCAATGCGATTTGCTGGAGTTGCGTGATGCGCACGCGAAGCTGCGCACAAGCAACGAAAAGATGAGACGAGAAAAGGAACGTCATGAGCGGGAGCGGGAGGAATTGCGCGATATAATCGCGAGCAAGCGCCGCCAGGAACAGAACGAAGCTCGAAACGTGAATATTTTGTTGCAACAAGTCGACGACCTTATGAAACTCTTCCCAGAGTTGAGCACCAAAACGGAAAATAAGACGCCGGACACGTACACTCCTACGCCGCCACGAAGATTGAAGGTATGTGAGGGAATACCAGGAAAAAAATATTTTTTCTGTGCTTTCGTAGTGATATATTTCATGGTGAAAATGAAATTTATTTTAGGGACCAAAGTCGAGGGAGTCTTCGCCCATGTTGGAATCCAAGGAAGACATTAAGGGTATGAGATGTAAATGATAGATTTTTATTATTGTTGGATGCAACAACTAATTTTTTTGGTTATTTTAGGGTCCACTAGTAATTTAGGAGGACGAACGGAAAAATTGGAATATACTATTGGGAAGTTGATGGAAGTTGCTAAAGAATTGCAGCAGTCGAAGAAAGCTAGTGATGAGGGCAATTCTACGAGGACTAAGAAATTCGGAAAAAGGTATATTTTTTTTTTAAATTAAATTAATAATTTTTTAACTACTACCTTATTTATTCTTTGTATTTTAGATCTACTTCCATTGATAATGATACTTCGAGAGGGACTACTCCTAGTAGATCTGTAGGTGATAAATCTCATAAACCTAGTTTGAAGAGGAAGAGTCTCTCGCTAGAACAGACTTCCGGAAAGAATGACCAAGTAAATATTAAATACTATTTATATATTATTCTATAACTTGATTCTATATCATTGTCATTCTTTCCCTTCAGATTATTTGGGGTACTGACAGTAATGTCTCTAGTATGCAATCATTGGACGGATCAGAAATGGGTGATCCTCGGCATTTTAGTTTACAAAGGGATTCCAGTGTCGACAGGTATAAGCATTTCTTACATAAAATTGATGAATATCCGATATAACTATCATATGATTATTCTCGCAGTCGCCTTTCGGGAGGATCCACAAAGAGCGAAATGTTACAGCGCGATAAAAAATATAACAAAGGAATCATAAGAAAGATCACTACAAAATTGACAAAATCCGCCAGTGTTGACGATCCCAATAGTTCCTTCGATTTTTCACTTCAGGTAAATCAAAAATTAATATACATGAAGCAACCATGAATACACAGTATATATATTCGTTAAAGAGGAGTATGATCAATAAGTATCTTTACATTTTAGACTTCCGGTTCCGAAGCGAGTATCAACGAAGAGGGTAAACGAGAGAAGAAGAATTTGAAGAAAAAACTGACGGACATGTTTAAAAGAGGATCTCGTAGTAGCAGGTGAGTAGAATAAGACTGTGACCAAAAGAAAATGACAGAAAAAAAGGTTTAACGAGCATAAAGAAATTATGGTATTTGATTTAATAGTTTGGATAGAAAGGCTGGTTCTCACGACACAAGCAGACCGTCTTCAAGAACGTCAATGGCATCCAAGACGTAATCAAATTGGTCCAAAGGATTCTGAGAAGCCTCTTGAAATAAATTCATGTTGCGACATACGCTTGTACGTATATGCATGCATATGTGATGCCGTACACATGAGGATTCGAGCCAAAAGCTAGAAAAGATATTCACATATGCTCGGATCTTAGATATTGCGTGGGCATAGAATTCTCTATTTGAGGAAAACTCGTAAAAACGCATCATGCGTGTGTCATCATATACGTGCATCATTGATTTTTGGAATTCCCCACGTGTAAGTCTCTCCAAAAACTAGGATCTTTTACCCATAAGTATCCGAAAACGTGACGAGATAAAATCTCCCATTTCTTGGGAGAATTAAAAAATATACAAACGTTCTGAAAAACATATTAAAATATTTTTATGTCTGGATTAATTGCTAATCACAATTTAAATACAAAGTTTATCGTATCACTCAAAATATCAATATCCTACAAAATCCCATTGTCTTCTCTTTAACTATTATCGCGAAAACGAGTTATGCTAGATGTAATAAATTCATATACGCACAATCATCAATGCGTGTATATATAAAAAAAACTGTTAACACATGTAACATGTATATAAAAGTCTACAAAAAAAATTATGTGTACATCACAAAAAATCAAGGAAAGTCGTTAAATTATCTAGACGAATAAAGCTACACTTATTACTGCATCCATATTCATCATTAATCATTAAAAAGTATAAAGCAAATACGCCTCTATAATAAATATAATAACTGGACGACCACAGTCCAGTGGATTGCGTCATGGATGTTGATCATGATGAGTATTTACGTCAAATTCACGAAGCATCAACGGATTTTCTTAGGAAAACTTAAATAATTATTCCATACGGATCTACCCAAAACTGTACAGTTTCAGTGTCTAAACAGAAGGTGTAGGTTCACGCAGAATCTATTTCGTCATTCATGACGTAATCTTGAAATTTAATCAAAATTCTAGCTACTGGCATATACGTTCGTTTGAGAACAAAGCCATAAGGAATGAAAGAAATACAAAGATATAGTTGCTAATAGTGAATATGTATTGAATATCATTAATAACTATTAATCGATCAACATAACACGATCGTATAATAATCGATAAACAAACCTCTCATCACCCAATAAAAATAGTGTTATCATCGACGAATTTATAAGTCGGTATCTCCATATTAGTTGGCGCCGGTCCTTTACGCGTGCGACCGGAGCCATCAAAGTGAGAGCCATGACAAGGACAAAAATATCCTCCGGGGTAAATACCTGCATTAGGAATAGGAACGCATCCCAAATGCGTACAGATACCAATGGTTACCAACCATTCTGGACGTTGAACGCGTTGATCATCCGTTTCCGGATGTCTTAGCTCAGCTATATTCACAGCGCGTTCCTGATTGATGATTAGTTCGGTTCTGAAACAGTTATTGTATATATTATATATATAATATATTGAAATCCAGTATTTAATTGTTCTACCTGTGTGTGATAAAAATTGGCTTTCCACGCCATTTGACAACCATTGTTTTACCCTCTGGTATATCTTTTATGTTGACGACTGTTGATGCGGTCGCCAAGACATCTCGGGCCGGATTGAGGAATAACACGTATTGCAATAGATGGGCCTTAAAGCCGTACAATGCCCCAAGGCCTCCGACTGTATCAATGAAAAATGCGCCCAAGTTTTCATCTGTTAATTCATTCTTAAGTCTTGCGTATAAAGCGGATGTCGAAAGATACGTTGTGATATCACGCGCGACCTAATTGCGTAATGGAAATCGCGCCAGCGAGATTTCTATCGTTTCCAACCGGGAGGAACGAATAAATCTTGTGGATGACAAAGGGGAAGTATTTTTAAATAGATTAATGATTCTGCTTTACCAAATGTAAAGAAAGACATGAAGGCACGACGACTGTCGACACTCTCTGATGATAGTACGTTTGGATTTTCTAAGGACTTTCGACGATATTCTTGGAAATTTGGTTTTGGGATGTCTGTGTGCGCTGGTCTGACTTGATTCGGCGTTCCTGTTGTGAGTTATTATTATTGGCGCAATTATGGCTATTATTATTTACCGTTTTGATACTTACTGAAATCATGCTGAAAAAATGTTGACGGTAAAGATTTTTTGGTAATTGCTAATGCATCCTTGAGGATTTTTAGATTTGTTGATATTTTTCGGAAATTCATTTTATTCCTTTTTAGTCATTACAGGGTTTTGGTTAGATTTCTTGTGGAAAAAATTCAAGGCTATGTTGACGTTTCATTCACGTATTAAATGATTGCTGTCAAATTTAGGTTCAGATGTATACTCGAATCGAAATTCCACCAATGGAGACTATTGAAAAAGCTCAATATATCTGAATAATAAACAGAATGCATTTTCAAAGAAACAAAAATTCAATTTCATCGATCCAATATTCACTAAAAATACAAATACTAAATAAACAGAGACAGAGACGATTTTTAATGAATTATACTCCATTACAGTAATTAAAATAAACAGTTCCGACATCAATCGTATTTAGTCATTTTTAAATTATTATTCATACACTTCCCCTAACCTTTCTATGTCTTAAATTATGAAATTCCTCTTCATTACTTCCCAAATTTTCAACACTGTTCCGATCAATGTGCCAATCTATATTTGGAGCTACCGATTCATTCGTATACTTTTTGCAGCAATAAGTAGATATACTATAAACAACACATTCTAGTAATAAAACAAAAAATCCTATCAGTACACCAGCCCCAAATACAAGAAATATCCCCTGAACGTCATCCAGAGTTAATTGACGCTCCTCAACCGGTATCATGCGTAGTGTAGGACCTTTGCTGACCTAGTCGAAAGAAAATATTACAATTACCATAAAACTTACCTAATTTAAGGGGTATCAATCAATTTCAAAAATACAGGTGCACAATGGTCTTTTCTACAATTCACTATTGACTCACTTGCAGTAACTTTCCCGTTGCTGTACGTTGTATGTCCCACTTAACGTCCTGAACGATCTTCTCAATGAGGCCGGTCTGTTGTGCTCGATAAATCACGTTACTGAAAGCCTCCGTGTAAACCGATTTACGCGGTAGCACGAAAGTCACGCCGAATCTCACGAAACACTCGTGACTGATATGCATAAGAGATCTCTTGGTTATCCAGCTGAACGAAGAGTTTTGAAAAAAAAATATATAAAACGGTCTAATGAACATTTTATAAGATTAGCAGTAGATTCCATTACGAGTTTCATGCAAGAACAATACATAATATGTATAATGAATTTAATAAACATACTACCTGGGAGTAAAATTAGCCTGGACTATATACTCCAGTAATGTTTTAGAACCTAAAAATGCATATGGCCAGAAATAAGCTCGACTGGCATTCCTTACGCCATCTTCGACTGAAGGAATGTATTCGATATTTTGTAATAATTTCTGAGCCTCTAGATCATCAATATCCTCGAACCACTTTTCCCATCCATCATGATCTAGAATAGTGACATTGTTTTAATATAGACTATGCGTGCTTTTATTAATATATAGTTTAATACCCAAAGTTCCAATTTGATATCTGTATCTAAGAAGTTGCTCAACCGTTTCCATTGCGGTGGGATAGACGGGCACAGTGATGAAGGCAATAATAGAGCTGGTATAACAAGACGTCACAATGATAGTGAATACCCAATAAATACCTGGAAGCAATATGAATTAGGTTGAAAATGATTACAATTATATTATAAAGTCTGTAATGATACTTAGGTAATACGTATTCGTCTGGTAAATATGGCTTCATGGGTCGATGGGTAACGGTCTAACGATAAGTAAGAAAGGTAAACCGGCTGAGCACGGAGAAACGAAAGGAACGAGGGAAAAATAGAGAAAAGAAGAAGAGAAACCGACTGTACTCGTTGGAACGATTTTCACGCTTCGCCGTACCAATTAGAATCGCCGTAGAATTCTTTCCTAGTCCATAGTTCAACAATGGATTTTTCACAGTGAAGCAGTTCGTAAATGTGCTGAACACAAACCAGAACATGTTGCTTATCCTGCTTGGATGGGTTAGCAGAGACAGTAGAGAATTTTCACTGTTCATTGTCAGTGGAATAATTGCAATTAAATAGGCACATGTTAATAGGATCCAGACAGATAATTGAAAAGGACCAAGAACGGCGCGGTATCTATAACAAGAAATTTATGCCTCTTTGGTATATTTCCTTTTCTCTGCTTTACACGATTCCGTCTTTACTTGGGCAATGCAGTAGATGCAAGTGACAAAAATGATGCGCAGTCTTCAACGTGACCAAAAGAAGTGTCGAAACGGGAGATTATGTCCGCCGTTTTGTAAATTCCACCAATAGCTATCGAGGTCAGGCCCAATTTGATATCATTTGTTACTGCGGCAACAGGACTGGAAGTAAAAAATATATTAATTACACTCATTATTATAAGTTGTACAACTACTTAGCAATTCATAGAATCACCTGAGAGTCGTTGATGTTGGCGAACGAAAATCTGCTGTGAAGTTCAATGTATCACCGAGTAATTTGATTAAACGTACGTCAATTCCATCCCACGCTGTTTCATCGCTACCGGAAACAGCTCTGTAGAATAGGGGATAATTTGTATAAAGGAATTTCTCTTCGAATTAGAGAAATTAAGTAACGGGTAATTGTAAAGAATATAAAAATATATATTACTTCCTTATAGCGAATGGGGGTTTGTGTGCGGTTGATATTAAAATTCTGTGACCTTTGAAGCCATCTCGTAATTTATCCGGAAATAGAAGGACGTCTCGCTTCGTCAATGAATTCTTCATCCAGGATGTCAGTAAGATTGCTTTACTTGTTCCAACGCCATCCAGATATAATTTATGTGTATATAACAAATATGCACTTTCCTGATAAATGGTAAATACTAAGTGTTTATGGTATATAAATTAAATTGATAAATTATTTAATTATAGTAATCATTTTAAATACTATATATTCCTTTTACTTACATTTCTCTTCTTACGGGCACTTCGTGTGATGATTAGTAAATTAATATATGATTTGGATGTGTGACTTCTCAAGAAATCATTAACCATCCAAGAAGTTGCTGTAGTGACGATAACAATTTTTTTGGTAGTCTCACGACTGATCGCGTACTTTATTGTTGATAAATTTTCAAGAAAAAATATATAATTGTAATCTTTATTATTAAAGCCAATCCGTGTTTCGTCAACGCGTGAAAAATTGAAACGTTCGTGAATGAATGTTTTTGTGATTTTTGGAAAGAAATATGGAAGAAATTCGTTATCTTCGAAGTGCACGTCGTAAATAATCAAAATTGCGCAATTGTCAAAATATTTATTAATAATATATGTTAATAAGCCAGCGAGAGCCTTTGATTCGGAATTAATTCTTCGCACAGTTTTCGTAATAGTTCTACAATTGATGTAATACAATCCATTGACAAGTATGGCTAATAAAATTAATACTTTCATTTTAAATTTATTAGTTTTTATTATACAATTTTGTACTAGAAGACAGTCAAGTGTATCGTTTGATATTGCTAAGACTTTTGTCTTCGTTTCGATGATCAACGAGTTTATATACAGGATCATGAAGTACACCTGCCAATGAATTTATATTGTTCATTACAACGAAATAATGCCGAGCATAAATAACATAGCGTTCCATCTATGTGGAATGATATTGATTTTATTCAGTTCCAATAATTGAGAGCCAC
This sequence comes from Pachycephus smyrnensis, assembly GCA_030142225.1. Lineage (NCBI taxonomy): Eukaryota > Metazoa > Arthropoda > Insecta > Hymenoptera > Cephidae > Pachycephus > Pachycephus smyrnensis. The sequence continues at coordinate 1,322,131 of JARQST010000309.1, read as the reverse complement.
ATGCGTGTTCTATTATTATGATTGAGAAAATATCAGAGAAATATATGTGGGCATCCGCATGAAAAGGGCCCAATTTGTCGGTATGGAGTTATGCATATGTATCCCCGGTTCAATGGGGAACTGGACCAATTTTTTTCTTGTTTTTTTTTTAAATCTGGGTATCGCAAAAACTATGAAAACTGATGTCCTAGGTAAATAATATACTTATATACGTTAAAAAATATTAGAAATCGTGTTGCACAAATAGCGGTTTAAACGCCGTTGAGCACGTGACAAAATGGCCGTCAAAACCTTATGGAGATCGACCTAAGGTGCCAACGGCGGCAGCCGGGGGGCAGTGTGTGACGAATCAAGCGAGCTACCTTACCGGCGGCGAGCAAACGCGCTAGCGCCACGGTTAGGCGTAGCGTCTTTTTAGTTTATTCTAGTGGAGTTAGTAGTACTTACCTCGAGACGCTGCGTATCGGTCGTCCTCGGAATCTGTAAAAGGATATAAAAGCGTTAATAAACAAATATTCAACATAAAGTGCCTTCTGACGTTCCCACAACCTCATATATGGTGCTGCCGTCTCGCGGATATATACGACAAAACGCTGGTGTCGCCCTCACAGTTAGTTTCGTACTGGTGAACTACCCAGTGCCGACTATTTCCTACACCAGTTGACACCCCCTGTTCAAGATGGTGAAGCACGAAAAAACATGTGCGTTGACTGATAATAGTGAAAATGAAGATACTAACGTGGATAATGATAAGAGTGACAGTGAAAATGAATCAGAGATCGAAGAGGCGAAAAGAAAAAATAAGCTGAAGATGACGGAACCTCAGAAGAAGAAGAAACGAGGAATAATATATTTGTCAACGATACCAAAATACATGAATGTTACAAAAATTCGTGAAATATTCTCTGCTTATGGAAAATTAGGCAGAGTTTATTTGCAGCTCGCTGATAATGGTTAGTCTCTTTAATTGCACACTTATTTCAAACTTGTTTTGCCATGTATAGTCAACAAATATTTTTGGAGTCATTTCGTATAACCTTTATGGCTCAGTGGTAGAAGTGTTGTCTAAAAATTTCTTTTCAGAAATTGATGAGAAAAAGAAGAAAAAAAAGAGGAAAGTACCTGCTAAACACTTTACCGAAGGTTGGGTCGAGTTTGAAAGTAAAAAAGTAGCAAAACATGTAGCTGCCACATTGAATAATACACAGATTGCTACAAGGAAGAAGAGTAAATTCTTTGATATGATGTGGAATATAAAATATCTTCCAAGGTATTGTAAATTGTCACATAAAACTAAGAAATATTGATGCATTGCAGTATTGTGATAATTTATTTATCCCTGCAGGTTTAAATGGATTCATTTAAGTGAACGCTTAGCGTATGAACGTTCTGTACATAAACAAAGATTACGCGCGGAAATTGCACAGGCCAAGCGAGAAGTCAACTTCTTCTCATACAATGTCGATAGAAGTAAAAAGTTACGCAAAAAGCAAAAAGAAGGAGAACCTACAAACTTTATTATACCTGAAATCAAGCAGAGGGAAACAGACATGGAAATTCGAAGTAGAAAGGAAGAAAACAAGAACGATGATAGGACAGAATTTCTTAAATCGTTATTTTGCCAATGATAAAACACATTGTGTTCTGTACATATTCCTATGCCTTTTTGCAAATAAATTAATACATTTTTTATTAAAATTGTCCCCATTATCAATGCACGCATTAAACTCAGTAAATCTATTATTAGCTCATCTTGCTATTTTATATAAATAAAAAGTAATGAAATTTCGAAATTAATAACCAATTTGGTAAAGTTGAAAATCGTGAATCAAAGCCATCAATCGGTATGTTATCATTTTATCAACGGAGCCGGGCATGAGAGTGATATTGATTGTTATATAATTCCATGGGATCAGGTTACCTATTTTTCCTTTAAATTAAGAAGGTATCAGCTGATCTGTATTAGTAGATTTGGAGTCAGGCTACTTATTTTTTTTATTACCGACGATTTTTATGTTTTCTTATGTCACAAGAGGTTGACCAATAGGAATGATGCTTTTCTGAATCAAGTCCTGCCAAAAGTAACGGTAGCCGCAAATGTTCTGGGAAACATAACCTATTACAGTGATGATATAATATAAAGGTAAATTAATGTAAGAACTGTGTGTCAGATTTTCTAGATTAATTAAATGAACCAATGCAATACTTGACATTATTTTTTTATTCGCATTTGTACCAAATTTACTTTCTGTATTAATAGTTTTATTCACATAACTTATATCAACAAGTACACTTCAATGAGTGAAACTTTTAGTCAAAATGTATTTACCTATAATTATTCGTTTATTGTTTTACAGATGGTTTCAACCAAAACGATATTATCATACCTAGGAAATGGAATATTGGTTGGAGGTACCACATATCTAGCCTTGCAGGCTTTTGAACAATTTTTCTTCCCAAAATCGGAAGTTTATCAAATAGCACTGTATTTAGTATCCAAGCATCCTGAAGCCATTAAATATTTAGGGGAACCCATAACAGACGAATACATCAATGTGAATCTTAGTAGAGATAGACAATCTAATACCAGTTGCTATTTCTCCGTTCCTCTAAGGGGACCCAATGCAACTGGAACGATGCGCTATCTTCTGACTGTGAACAACCCTGAAGTGAGGGACTATCACATAGCAGGAATTGAACTTTTCATCAATAATCAAGAAAAGACAAGGATATCCATTTTAGATGAACCAATTCCAATGAGCAAGCAGTAGTGTATTTGTTTTAATAACAAGTTCATATGTTCCATAATATGACTCTTTAACAGTAATAAAAATCATCTTTGTATCTGTAACTATTCAGAATCTTGTCAATGAACTATTATTAAAAGACTCGGTAGAGTCTTGGGATACATATATACTCTATAGTAATAAAAAATAAGTTATTAGTAATGTCATTTTGATTAAATTATACATACACACGGAGAAAAGAGAACAGCAATGGTTACTAATCTGGTTAACAGTGAGTCCCACTTTGCCGCAAAGTATTTGTTACTAACCAACCCAGTAAGAATTACCTTCGGAATAGTAATGGTTACTGTCTTCTAAATAATCAGTTCTATTCCACGCTGTTCATCACTCATTTTCTATGTTATCTGGGACTCACTGCTAACCAGACTAGTAACGTCACATTCTAACGTTTCATCCTGTATACAGATAACCGCGTCTCTTGAACATTAACCAGTCTCAAGTCTGCTAAACCTTTCTCATTTAGTCTTTTTTTTTTAAATTTAAGAAGCCTTCTGCCAAGGCTAACGGATAATTAGGTTAGTGATACGTGCCGGCCATACACAAGATGAATATTTATCCTATGAAGTAATGGCCGCATTTCTAGTTCCGGTGTCGTACGGGAAAGTCTACGATTCGAAAAAAATACACAAAATACAAGGATCAAGGATAGTGCGACTTTTTATATGTGAATGTAAGTAGATACAAAAACAAAGTTCTAGTTCAACTTTTGGAAAATAAGATGAATGTTCTATTTAGGTGCAGAAAAATAATCAAGGAAAAATTAAAGGGAAAAACCTCTAAAAATACAACACTGAGTATCACAGTGCTAAAAAGAAAAATATATTGTCATATATTTGTCCCCAGTCCTTGTTCATGATTCATCAAAAATCTTTACACGTACCTAGAAAATTACTGGTTGGAAAATTCTCCTCCGCACGTGGTCGCCATTAAATTGCCTGACTAATTAAAAATGGAAGAAGAATGACCAGCTTTTTGAAATTTACGCCACTTTCATACTTTTCCTCCTGTTCCATATATTATATCCCATCTCATTTCATCTGTCCAATTGGAAAAGTAAAACCACAATTTTCCTCTAAATTGGGGCTTCTCTGATAATGATGTAAGAGAGCACGCGGCTGATATTTTTGCGTTGGTTCCCATGAAAGTATATCCATCTCTGAAACCCTTTGGGATTCGAAGTTGGTAGAGCAAGAAAAAAAGAAGGAAATAAACTCGAGGGTCTTCTCTTTATTTTATCACAGAAATCGCAAAGGAAGAAGAGAATTTCTGTTCATTCTGTATGCTGTACCGGAAGTCTCTAAGACGCTATGGAATGTTGTATCTTAATAGCTAAGTAGCAACACAATCTTAAATTTTCTTATTATTACAAGGAAATTGAACAATTACTTTTCTAAATATCGTTTCATTTTTCTATGTCCAATCCGTGAATTTTTAGACTTTTATCATATTGAGACTTTCTGGAATTTATTATTAATATAGGTTATTATAGTACTACGATAGAATTCGTTAGCTATGCGTAGAAACCATAGATGTTCTGTATGAGTAATATCTTTATAGTAGATCAAAATGTGAGAGACCCTAATCAAGATTAACGTTCCTAATATTCAAGAGCGACCCTTATCACTTTTATCCCGATAGCAATAATTGTAGCGGCAGGGTAAGTAACGAATTCTACGGGTGAATATAACGCCACTTTTTACTAGTTAATGATTGCTTTAGACAGTTTATCTAGTATTAAAAAAAAATGCTCACATACATGCACGCAAAGTTTCCAGTTTGGCAAGGTTAATCGAGCGTTAATTCATCCTGGCTAAACTCGATTAGGGGATGATAGGGAGTTTTAAAGCATCGAGCGGATTATGAAACTCCCCTGAAGCGATTCCAATATCCCTTTCGAGTAATAGAAAATCTCACAGTACAATTCGGTCTCCCTTCTTATTGGCGGAAGGTAATCGAATTTAGAAAAACTGCTGGTATTTCCATAACTGAGCTCTGGGTAAGAGTTTGTAACGAAAAGACAAACTCCCGTTGGTATACAGTCGGTAAAAAACTTTTGATAACCATTACGATTTTTTGTTTATGGTTACTCATGTAAGGAGGGGATGGGGTGCATAAATCCTACACGTAAAAATTGTGCACATTATATGAAGTCCACTCAACTACGACTCCCTGTTTCCATTAAAGACCTGATCCAAATTATTCGCAAAATTAAAGGGGTTGTGGGTATGATAAAAGGATGCAGGCGCTAGAGGAATTTATAATTTTCTGACTAATCTCTCAGAGAACTGAATCTTTACAGGCAACAGAGTTTCTGGTTCCGTGAATCTCACCCCTGTATTAAACTTTACTTTTATTTGAACTTCCGGTTCTCTCTTGTGAAATTTCATCCTTTGTCGATACGCCTGTCACTCTCTGCATAATACATATTTTTATATTAAGCTTGCTTCTTGATTCAATCAGAAAATAATTTACTACCACAACATTAAAATAAAATTTTTCAATAAGGTCAATATATTGACATTCTTGTTTAATAAGAAATAAGGATAACGTACCAATGAAACTGCGTTCCTTGCAAGTCTCTTGGAAAATTCTAATGGGAATTTACTGTGACGAGTGATTAATTACCCACGTTCTTCGGATAGCCGTAATTAAACCAAGCTGAGTGTGCGAATGATCGAACAGGAGTAAAACGGTAGGTATAAGCGTAAAATGGCAGGGCTAGAAGGAAGATCAACAATCATCAAATATAAATTCAGAAAGTATAGATGTCGTTTAATGAAAGAAGCCTTAAAATGTATCCTAAGAGCCAATAAAAAGCTCCTCTGAAAACGCTTACCTTAAAAAAAAAATAAAAAAGATATGACTTTTACGGATTATCATATTTATTGCTCCTATATTTATTGCTCCATATACATATTCCCCTCATTTTAGTGTCATTAAACTGGTCGCAGTTCACGCCAACGGTAATAACCACAAATACGGTTTACGATCGTAACATTAAACTATTAAGCAATGTAAAATACATAACCAAGTGGCAAGTATCCAAGAAGAGCTGGTGTTCACGTAACTACGTCACTTCCGTATTCCTTAACGAAAAGAGTCGAGGAAGACTTTTGGTTATTAGCGCCTTCCTTAGAATTCATTGAGCGTTCATTCGTCCTTTTTCGACGTTCCACCTGGAATTTCAAAATAACATTAACCGTAGGTTCAGACGAGGCATTGAGCTCTATATATATATATATATCAAAACCGCGCGGCATTACCGCGCGAAACCGCCTCGTCTGAACTTACGCTAAGGCTTGCGCCACACGAGCATTGTTCTAACTAACGTGCGTTGGTGCAACGTCGATATGACGCCTGTTAATGTTACCTACAATTTGTAATCGTCAAACGGCCGTTGTATAACGCTCATTTCTTTTCGTGTTCACATTTAGTACCATTTCAAACTTGGCAGAGAACGGACGATGATAGGACACAGGTAGCTTTTATATATTCGGTTCATAAATATCGTTGGATCAGCGCTCGTGTAAATACTGTGAACTATAGCCATAGAAATCACAAAGCTCGTCGAACGCGCGTATGAGTGTCAGACGTTGAGACGACGTTAACGTCTGCTCGATATTACGTCAATATTTAACGCACGTTGTCGTGTGACTATAACAATTCGAATCAATATAATTGAAATGCGCGTCGTTCATAACGCGCGTTAGAACAACGTTCGTGTGACACAGGCCTAAGATACAGAATATTCGGTTACTACGTGTCTTCATATTTATTTATCCTTTTATTACCAGCAGCTCATTATTCGGTGCAGCAGAGAGGAAACTGATATTAATATAATTGCAACTACTCAGAATATTATTGAAAAATCTACACGCATTAGATTGACATTGGGATTGCATTTAACCGGTGACTGTCTAGGGTTTTTTTATCGTACAAAATCTAGTGTGCATTTTCATGTAGGTAGGATCACTGGTCGTCGTGTCGTCATCGCGATTTTTTTTCCCTTCGGGCACAGGTTGTGAAATACGATACGTTCACGAGGATATCCGATAAAAAGGTCGAGCTAAAAATAAAATCCTATAAAAATAAATGAGGTCTCCAAGGGTGGATGGTATAGGATAGGTTATGGCGTTGTTTATCCCTATTCGACGAAAAATGATAATTCCATGGACGTCGTAGCTCGTTAACTAACATACGAGAGTAGAAATCTAGGGAAGGCGCCGTAGGCTATGAGATCAACTAGGAGAATTTGAGAAGAGTCTCGCATCATGTGAATTTGCCTTAAGGAAAAATAGTCCCAAATGACTATATAGGTATACACAGCCCGTTCGAAGAGTATTTTATATGTAAATATATTATGAGAGAAAATTACTTACATATTTCTCATTGATTGTCCAGTATTTCTCCTTCAGTTTTGGTTCATTGAACGCGTTCCTATCGATAGTGATATCGTCGTATAAATTCTTTTATTTAAATGGCCAGAAAAAGGTCTCTGCCCATACGCCGTGACGTCTCATCTCAAATCCATTAGTTTCATCCCTTCCTAGCGTCGCGATGTTAAATACTTCATAACCGAAATCCTCCGAGGATTGCTGAGAGTTATTGAAAGGTAAATAGCTCAGGGTGTAGCGACGTATAGCAGGTGATACGTAATTCAGAATTACGATTGTCGTATTTCAGGTCGTCATCCTGTGTAAACCTGGCAACAGAGGAAGAAAATATTTTCTCAAAAAATCTGACAGTTGAATGAACGAGACGTCACGAATCGCTGTGTTTCGAAATTGTTTATTTATAATTCTTTTCCTCCCATGGGAATCAAATGGTGACACATGGACCGAGTTTGGCAGTTAAATATTTTCAAAAATATTTTTTCCTCAGGAATCAATACTGTATGATTTTTCTATTTTTTCTAATTATCATTTAAGGAAATTCATCTGATTTTTCTTTGTACAGTACAAAATTCCTCAAAGGATTTTACTCCGACGAGATATTGATGAAAGTTCTGAAATTGGTCAGTAGAATAGCTCATGATTCTGGTAACAAATGAAGAGGAAGAGAAAAGATAAAAACTCAATTACACAAGGTAGATCGAGCAATCGCAGTGTCATTAGTTTTCGGAAATGAATCTCTCGAATGAGAGTGGTTATAAGATCAGAGTGAGAAGGATAGAGAAGGTCTACTAAATGAAATTAATAGTGACTTTAGATTGGTAACTGGTGATCACTGGAATATCATAATCTTTCATAGCCCGTGTAACGAGGAACAATATATAGATCTGAATCTTACTACCTACATACAGTGATTCATCAAAGCCAGTAATTAAACCTTATTTCTGAATCCGCCATTGGATAGGATCAAATAAAAATTGAAGATTTGCCATTTTAAAGGAATTTTCAGTTTTCGCTATTATTAAGATGTTAAAATGAAAATCAAAACCGCCATAGACACCGTATAGAAAATCTCTGGTAAATATACGCAAATATATACATACGTATATAAATATACTTTGGTTCGAGAATACATCTATGTCACCCCTGATATAAGGGTATTAGATATATATATATATATTATATAAGTACCGTATATATCTGTCAAATAAGGATGCCGATGCTTCTTGAACCCCCTATATTTCCTCCCACATGATTTTACATTTCAGGTCGTTCTGCGTACGCACCTGGGTTAAGGCCTTTCCTTCATACTGAGTGCCTGACAACCTCTAAATTCATGTAGGAAGTACCATTGATAGTCTGACAACGTCAGAAGATCAGGGATGTTACATTTGCCTCAGAAATAGATTTTCCTCTTTTTTTTGTATTGGTCTTAACAAAATTTTATACCCAAAACAAGGAGGCTAAAAAAATCCACAAGGTAACCCTCTGTCACGTGGGAAAAGCCTCACGCTACATTCCAAAGTTAGCAGAGAATACGCGAGGGTTACTTGTTTGCTATGCTAATATCGGTGGCTTTGAGTTCTCCTGCTGTGGCCATAGGTTATACTTTATTCATTCTAACATTTCGTAGCTTATCATCTTTATCCTTGTTTTTATGAAATATTTTTAGACATTTTATTATTCGTCTGTTATTCCTTCTGTTTTCGGTACGCGAAGTACGGACGAGAGTGGCTCAGGAAATTGAAAAAAAAACGTGGTTCCTCTGTAAAGGAAATACCAAATAAGATGGAAAAATAAGAAATGTAAATCGTTGCATATTATCTACTGTGAATTATGCTTGAATAATAATTCCTCAACGTTAAAATATATAATACGTTATAAAAGATGCGATGATTCACCTTAGTTTTATTATACGCACCACTGTCTAGTTACCATTTTGTCGATTCGCAGGCATTACCGGACATCCGGTCCTGTTTGTACCCTGTTTTTAGTCCCTCCAGAAAAAGGTGTTTTTATCAATAAATAAATCTTTTGTTTTTCAAACAATCGAACTTTTATTTTAAAAAGGCGCAAAATATTCAACATAATATATCATGTTGGATTAATATATAATATATCTACCATCTATGCCAGTAGTCACGAGTATCTTCTTCTTCTTTGTCCTGGGCATAGCTTTATTTTCCCTAGAGGTCACGTGTCAATCGATACAGTCAAGCAGTTTTGGAATGCATAAAGAATTTTGCGTCCGTTTCTATAACACTCCTGATGGCATAGAATATCGGCAGATCTGATTGGCTAGGGTTTGAAGAGTTAATAAATTATTGAAAAATTATAAAAATTTTTGCTAACGTAACTGCAACGTTAACCAGTTTTACTGTTACTCGGAAGTCTGTGTTCTGTGCGAAATACACGTAAAATGTCCTAGGTGGAGCATGTGAGATTCAATAAAGGCGATATTGCGTCCCTGTGTTATATGGACTTTTCCCGTATCTATCACTTCTGTATTTTTCTCCACTCTTTCATTTTGCCCATACTATATGACCTACCTTCTATCAATGCCTCCGTTATACCCTTTTCTACTTCTTCTTCTTCTTTTTCTCACGAAATTGACGATGAATCCATTTTATTTTTGCCCTGACTATAATAGAGAGCTTGTTAGCGAAATACCTGCCATTCATGTCTGGATGAAGGTCTAAGTTCGTTACCTCCCTTACTGATAGTGATTGTCAGTAAAGAATGCAGCCGATCGGGGTATTGTTATCAAACGGGAAAAAAAGATGGGGTAAGTAGTAAAAAAAAATTATAATGTTATATCATATAATGAAAGTATTGAATACTTTTAAATAATAATATAAGGGTAGATTGTGTTGATAACAGTTTAATGTTATATCAGTGTGTTCGATTATTATATGGATTATTGTGATAGATTTTGATATTAAAGATTGAAGACGTGTTTTTAGGGGATGTAAAAAGAGCTGGGTTGACACAGTCTCTTTCAGGGGGATCGATCGTCCCTTTTTTTTACGTGTCACCTCTTCTGGTGTCTGCACTGCACGAATTTGAAAACGTCCTCGAGAACTTTACGACATTCAAGGACACCCTCAAGCAAGGGGGTAGTCGAACGTTAATTCGTGCGCTGAGCAGGCTTAATTTAATTCATTAAATGGAACGGGTGAAAGAGGGTGGTTAGGGGGTGAAGGATCGGTAACGTCCTTCGCTTCGTTTCCAAATCAAATATCGGGTTGAGTTCGTAGAGCATCCCTTGGACGGACTACAATCTGCCTTTATGGGACTGTAGATTATTTGAGATGATCTTTTTTTTATTTAATAACACAGTTGTGTCCATTATATTTATTTTCTTATCATATTTACTCTTAGGCATGTGGTATACCACGGAAAGAGATGACTATTTTTAATTAGACTTAACATTGATCATTTTTGTGTATCGAAGTGGGACAATTTTTGAGATATTACAAAGGCCACTCTTTAAGAGGCCGTCTAGGTTGATAGTTACTTGAGTTGTCCCCCACCAAAAGCCAAGAGGGGAAGTTGGTTCAGACCATATGAGGCCACAACATATACAACTGAACATGCCGTACTTTTTATACCATGCATACAAGTTACACATCGAACACGTATTCGCGACGCTGGTAGATTAACGTAGGAGTAGGGGCATTGAGATTCTAGGAACTTTATTCCCCTACACCCCCATGGCAGGCCTTATAAAGAGAGTTGACTGTACTCGGATTAGATAGAAATAGGGGTGAAGGGTTTTTGCATGTAAATTGGAAGAATAGCGAAGAAAATCACGAAAAACGGGCGAACCTCTAGGAGAAAATTCGTTCTGCTAAAATTGATTTTCAATTTTTTACCATACATCCTGATTTCGTTTTACAATGGAATTTTCAAAGTTTAAAGTTTCCGCCAACTCTTGTTTGCAAATGTAACATGAAGTGCGAACGGGAAGATTGTTTTTTAAAAATGATAAATTAATATACTTTTTCAATTGTTTCCTGATGCTCGTACAACACTTGACGAACTTACCTCACGCAATAAAGAAGAGGGACTCGACGAGGTATGAGAACTTGACGTAACAATGCTTCTCTTTGAAAAGTAGAAAAATGGCCGCCATGACACCCACGTCCTCGGCACGTATAGCCAAACATTTTTTGTTGTCCCTGATGCAATAAAGCCTGAGGAAAAATCGGTTGCCTGGTATTTGTTATTAAACTTTTGTTATTAGATTATTAGATATTCGCTAAGTTATCGCAGAGAATCGCATACAAAATTCATGACAGAAAGTAAATAAGATAATCGAATCTTCAGGAGCGATGAATTTCAATTGTAAATGAAAGCGTGAAAGCACCGTAAACAAAATATCCTCCGAGTTTTATTCGATTAAGAAATCATTGCAAAAGTATCTGTTTATAACATATATATACTTTTTTGTTCAACAAAAAGTTAGTCAAAAGTTAATCTTTTCCTCTGCTTCCGGTTTTACTCTAGAGAATGGCATTGGATATGGTAGTTTTGTGGTTGGCAAAACAATCTGAAAGGGAATATGAAAAGAATATGGCTGCTGCGTTTTACTTCATGCAATAAAAGAAAATATTGAGAACACGCATGAAGCGAGCAGTAATTTCTTGTCGTCGCGACGACTTTGTTTCATAAATTTAAATGCGACGCTGTATTTCGTATAAGTTCGACTTAGTGGTACGACGATGTGCTGCAATGGTAACAGCCCTTTCTGTGAGGGTAGCTAAAAGCTATCCTCAAGTTCGCAAGGGTAAAATCAAGTTACTGAAAGTTTTAGTTGTTCGCCAGTTATACCAGCTGAAGTAAAATGTAATAAATATTGCGACACACCTTTGAAAGTCTCTTACGAATTCCACTAGTGCTATTAAAATTACAAATTAATTTATACAGACCAGCTTCGTTCACAGTTTCAGTTAGAAAATTGAGTTTATTTAAATTTTACAAATAATTCAAAGCAATTCTCACGATTGGGTACTTACATAACAGTGCTACATAATATAATACGTTAAATAATACACGTATGAAACCCATGACTGGCAACTTAGCATGTATGTACTATATGTACAAGTTACAGCTAAAATTTCTACGGAATCATCAATAATGGAAGACACGAAAAGTAAAAAAGTGAAATATACATTTAAAAATCATGGATACAAAAATTCTGGAATACGGCTCATTATTATTCCGCCATTTCGAGCCGAAACCATCATCAGACTCTGATAAGGGAACCAAAATGAAAGCACACAGCTTTTGTGAATTCAGTTAAGTTTTTTTAGGCATCGAATTCGACGTTTAACCGAATAAAAATTTGCATTATTTATCCTTGCCTTAATAAAACACAAAAAACACTTCTGTCGCTTGTTGTAAATGACACCAACGTATACACAGCCCACGCACAATGCGTACAAGTATATAAAGATCCGCAATAGATAAGGTAAGTAAACAGACAGAAAAGTACAAGAACATTGTCTCATACTCCATTAAAGTCAGTTTGGTAAAATTCAGGGCCGTGGACAAAGTGGGTCACTGCCTCTTTCAACTTAGTTTATTCCTCGAGGGGGTCTTTCGGTGATTTAGTAAGAATTTTCATGAAAGAAAGACACTGGCTGGAGAGAAACAAAGGATGATCCGAGTAAAAGAGGTCTATGGTCACGTAAACTTCCCAAAAACGTTATTTCGGCTGATTGCGGTAAAATGGCCGGAATTTACGAGGCGATCACCGAAAGGGAATATGATGGTTGCGCCAATGCACGACAGTGTCGGACACGTTTTTACTACCATTGGTTACAGCTATTTGTTATTGCACGCTCGTAGAAGACGCACCCTGTTACAGAACATTATGGCCATCTTTTTTTCCTTCTCTTCTTAAACTTTAACCTAAACTTGAATCATATATAGGGTATATATACAGAAAATCAATGTCAAAGATTCCTTGGACCTTTTGAAACTGCATACTGTGCAGAGACATCCTAAGTGCGTACTATTTCTACTATAAAGAGGGAATTTAGTTATACGTATTTCTTATCTAGACTCATTTCGTATAACCAACTATCTACGTTCTACGTTTTCTATGGGATTCATCTGAAATCCCTTGATACATTTGAACATGGACCTAGGGTACCAAATTTTCTCTGAAATCCTCTCAGGATGCCGTTTACCCTCAAACTGTACTACTGCTACTAGTATAGGCACTGTATCCCGCCTATTTCGTGACTCGACTTCAGTTCAATTTATCGTTCGAGTTAAACAGGAGACTAGTAGATAACCATAGAGTAGTCGAGCAATAGTTATACTCTACTAAACCCTTCTACGATTGTTCCTGACAGTAAATAGGATCAGTGTTAACTACAGGCAATAAAAGCAAAGTGATTCTCGGCAAGTTCAAGTCTTCCGGATCCAATGAAGAAATGCGTATAAGAAAGGAGGTCTGTGTATAACCTCAAAATAGATACTGAAGCATCTGTGAACATCTGCAGCAATTTAGATCAAGAAGAGAAGGTAAAGTCAAATTTTTCACATAATTTCAACAGAAATTAAAAAGAAATTTTTTAATTTTCTCTTGGCTGGTCAGCCCTAGGTGCAACTAGTTATGAACTGTATCTCAACGTTGCTACTCTATGTGTCAAGCTTGCAGCCTCTAAGGGCTGTAGAGATATAAGAACACAATATAGTTCGCTAGACTGTAAGGTGGCTTACACATACAACCCCTATACGAAGGTCTGACTAACACGGGGGTTAGTCCGCGTGAGTCCCCGGGACGTTTCTCCTGGCGCTCGGAATCAGCGCTCGGCGAATACGACGGGCTGCCTTCAGTTCGATACCGGACAGCGTGAGGTGCGCGTCTCTCATCTTGTTTCCAGTGTATCTGCTGCTTCCGTTTAAACAGCGACTGTTTGCGAACGTGATAATAAAACAGTGCGTTTAAGGGATGAAGATGTGAAATATTCTTCCTGAATGCAGAGTCGTTAACGTGCGTGGAGATTGAGTGAGTGATATTCTTATGCTGAATGATACTTTATAACCATAGGATTTACCGGACATTTGTTTGAAGCTATGATAAGTAGCAGATTATATCATTTTTACATTGAAAGTTTGAATATTACGTTGATACAATTTTACCAAGGATTACTTTAGAGATACCGCAATCACTTATTTTGTCATATTCTTTTTTTGTCTGTGAGAAACCCAGTGAAAATTGCTTTGGATTTTAAGGTTACAAATCTTTGGATTTCTGTATGTCACATTTCTTATCTAGGTTTCTTCAATGTTTACGAATAGCAAATTGTCAGTGCTAGGCTAGCATTGATTTCAAATGTAAATTGTTGGTTGGATTCTGAGGATTCTGGAATTGTTAGAAGAACTTAGTCAAGGTACCTAAGCTAAACGGGTCCTTCGAATTCTCGTTTGGGGATTAATCTCGAATGTAGATATATTCCTCCAGTCTGACTACTGAATTTAATAATAAGATCTTAAACGTCTGTAGATGTTATAATCGGTATACGCGTCATTATCTCCTTGTATAATTGAAACGAACAGTAGAATGTCATTTCAGATTCGAAATTGAAACGAGGAAAAAACATTATGACGTGGTTGTAAAATTAAAGTCGCTGTACATATAGTCGAGAGTTACTTGTATTTATCTACACAAGCAGTCGAGATACATGATGTACACGTAGTAGCAACGTAATTCTTTCTCTGAAATTCCTTGTGCAATTTCATTCGTTCAATCTCACCGTATACTAATTTCACTGCATTTTATGCGAATTTACATGAAGAAATATACAATGCGTACCTATTCTGGTTTACGAGATGAAACTTTTCTACTTCTCTGTCAAGTACCTTTCAGCATTTAGCTTTTAATCCTTTGTTTCGCGGATTACAATAGCCAACATCTATCGTTAGTTTTTCCAATTATAAAATGTCCAATCTATTTCGCATACTGCTCTGCTATACGTTGTTAGGTCTTCGATAAAATTGGAAAACTCGACAAAATGTACGTCTTACGAATGCAATTAGCCAAAGTTAATTAGCTTCCCGATGTCACGAGATCCCGGAGGATCGGAAATGTCTTTGAGATAGCTGCTGCCACTGTTTGAAATTCCGTACGTGTCTTTCCCATTGTTCACTTAGTGATGCACGTTCCAATTTGGATTTTCTAGATCCCAGGGGTTAAAAGGGGATACCCACTCTGACAGCGTGACGCTGATAGTCAAAATCCGACCTTCACCACGTCACTAAATCATTCTTGGTATACAGTCGGTTGGCACCAGTGTATAATCAAGTATTTAACCCTCTTACTAAAAATATTTGAATATTCCTGAGGGAAAAGTCTTTGCCCGCTTTTCTCGTTTTATCCTTTATTTTTAATTTCTTACCATCCCACCATCCCTCGCCCACGCCATCCAGCTACTTCCTACCGAGTGCCGTAAGGGTTTCCACTTCTTTGGAATAATTTATGATCCGCCAAACCAGAGACTAACTCTCTGGAATCTTTAACTGAAAAGTCGCACCATCGGCATTGGGAAGTTGCAAGCTTGTCGATAAAGGAATCCATTTATTACTAAAGTATTTCGTAGCCGTATATGCGTGGGCTATTTCAGTCTGATAGGAATACAAAAAAATATCTCATGCGTAAATGAATCGGCCATCTTTCTTTTTTTTATCTCAAACACTCACGAATCCCCCGCATTATAGATACCAGAATCGAATAGCTAAGTACAGTATACAAAATATAAGGAAATTTCAAAGCTCGGACTACTCCTAGAAAATACCCTCGTAAATTTCTTTGGATATATATCTCGAGTGAGCTTACCGTAGTATAGGATATATAGTAGATCTTGCGATATCAGGAATATTCGAGGAAACGTCGAATGGAGAAGAAATCGCGCATGTATGAAAGTTTAAAGGACATACTAACAAGGGTAAGGAAACGCGCAGAGGAACGAGAGGGGATGAGAAAGTTTCATTGGCCCTTGGCAAACAATTGGTACGATGACGTTCGTCCACCACTGTAAACTTTATATTCGAAGCCGCTTGTAGTTTTCTCCTTCGTACGAAATCGCAACAGCAATTCAGTGCTGCTATGTCACGGCTATATATATTTTTTACTGTGGTTTTTAAGTTTCGGAATTTCTGAACCACTAGCAGTGGTTATCCTCTCTATCCAAGTTCTTCCGTATGTGAGAGTCAGGGAAGGTTAGGTTATGGGAGGAAAAAAAGGAGTGAAGGGTCCAGCTGATGCACATGGGTAGAAAGGGAAACAATGGACGTGTCTGTCACTACATAAAATCGTACGATAAATTTTTACAGAAACATCCCTTCTGAAATATTTCACTCATCCTGTCCGTCTGTTAGATGCCTCTATACATCCCTTGGTGCCGAACTCACCCTCTGCTGCCATGAGACATTTGCAAGTCGAGTAAGAAATATTTTATTCGCTAAGAGGACGAACAATTCGCGTCCGACGAATTATTCGTGGAATTTAAACGAGACCTAATGATAGTGGTGAGATTTCATTATGCTCTTAGGAATTTATGTATGCATAATAGTTCTATGGGAATTAGGTAATCTTGTTAGCGGTAATGCTTATTTTTTTTAACATCCTGTGAGGCTTGAATTTACGACGATCTTGAAAAATTAAGCGCACCTGTAGACTGAGGTCGGAAATGTAAGTTATTATTAATAAATGTCCAAAGCCGCTAGGGGTGGGTTGTCGAGATAGGAGGGTGGATGTGTACACGGCATTTTTTGACGACAAACGGCGTTGGTTCTGTACAGTGTGTAACACGGGGCGGGTGGCTTTCAGAAGATACGAAAGAGAAACGAGATGCCCTAGAATCAAATGTAAGACCTTCGCTTATACCGTTTCTTTTTATATTCAGGTAAAAAAATCTGCAACTGCAGTTGCTATTTGGTACAGTCAATGCAGAATGTCAGGACTGCTAGAGGATTCCATTGGACCATTGAGTAAATATTTGAGAAAAATATTATACGTTTGTTTCATATGATCTGCCACGTGCAGCATCGTTGATTGATTTATTGATTTTACTCGTACGATACTTGTACCATTGGTATTTACAAAAAATACGAAATGACATCTACCATTGACAACTCGACAACAGAGGAAATTGCGATCTTAATCGAAAGTATCTGAAAATTCGGAAATCGCACAAGGGATGAAATATTGAGGGTGGTGGGACGTGTACCATTGTCGAAAATTAGATACCAACCAAGAAGTGTCTTTACGACAGGATAATAAACCCTGAAGCGGAGCTTAATGTACTACACATCGTTCAGAGTTAAGTGAGAGTACGTATAATATGGTTGTAACATTAAAGAAATTCGCTAGGATAAAAATGGTATACCAGAAATCCCTAGAAATGCCATTATGTTCGTAATCTGTGGGTGAGTTCTCATCTTTCGAGGCTGTAGAGAAAAAAAAAATTATTAGAAAAAGTGACAGAGTCCTGTAAGGACGTGTGGGTTGTTGAAGTATGGTAAGAACTCATATCAAGCTACCTATAATGTTATGTAAAATGGCCACTTTCCTGAAAACCTGCAAAATTCCCTAAGACCGTCTTTGCCTCGACTTCATTGTTGTTCTCGACTATTTGGCCAAGTGCCTGCCGTCGCGTTTTCACACAAAAGATATTAATCGTGTCTACAGTATAAGAAGCAACAATGAACTACTGTCAGTTTTTTCTTTTCATTTTCCCTGTCTTTTTGTATAAATAAAAAAAAGGAAGCAGCTTCTACAGGACGTAAAAATCATTCACTGTATATATCCACTCGTTAGAGGAAAAGGATGCTTAAATGAATTACGAATGATTTCGCATACTTGAAAAACTTCCTAATGAGGACATGAATACTTGAACCAAGAGGGTTAAGTCGATTGATTACAGTTTGCGAACCTGTAAAAATGCCCGTTCGACCAATAGCGCAGTAAGTCTGGCACTAGGAGAATTGGAATATCCTATAAAGCTGACCAACGCAGAGAGAACCACTTTTAACCTACTTTCCTCGCTATAAAGCTTTGTTAAAGGAGGTGTAAATTGTGGTTAAACGTCGCTGCAACGGTTTTCAACGTTTCTAACCTAAAACGCTCTTTCCTAGGTATACATATATAAAAATAATATCTGAAGCCAAGGGTACAAGCCATTTGGTTTATGTTTAGCAGAATGGATCATCGATGGACCTTGAATTTTTCTTCTTTATCTTTTCTTGTTTAGGGTATAAACGAAACTCTCGGTACTTCCATCAGCTTTATTACTTCACGCTCGTTTTAATAAAAACCCACCCCATGCTAAGTATCACTGTACTGGGATAGAGCGGCCTGCAGTAGTTCATATTGTATGCGGCGCCGTTCCGTGTAGATTCTGCAATGTAAAAAGAATTTTAAAAAGGTGAAATACACAGCTTGCTTGATATTCCAAATAGGGCTTGAGCGTCTGTGTATCTATATGTATAGAGTGTAGAATAATTGTGCGAATGAGCCTGGAATTTACCCAACTGTTATCCAAGGCCACGTTTTCTCTTGCTAATTGCACTTTCAAGAATGCATAAAGAAAAGGGATCACCTTGGTAGCATTTGATATGTAAATACCACGGTGAATTTATATTTCCATATAAATTTTGATCACTAATAGCTCTAAATTTATACGGATATCCGATATCGCTTATAGTCAGCAACTTTATATTTCCACTTTGGAGAAAAATGCTGGCCGTAAATTATTTCTCTGAAACATTTTCGCTTTTCTCGATCGGATGCACTCAGCTGTTTCTGACATTCGGATGACACCTAATGGCGGTAATTAATTGCGTTTCCAGCAATTCTATATCAAATCGATGTCTGTTTCGGACGGGAAGATTCTTCCAGTAAAAGCATCGTCTCACGAAACGGAACCTGTCGATAGTAATTAGATTTATCTCCAAAAGATGATTCAGACAGAATAAGGAATTATCTTCTGCAATAAAAAGTCAGGACGTACCCCTATAGATTTTTATGCTTTGTTTATACTAATCCTCACAACAATCTATGACAGGAATTGCATATATCTTTTGAAGTTTTTTACAATAAAAGTTATATTCTTCTCAAAGGTATATGGTTTTTTTTTGTTATTATACATCCTATTGTTGCTGCGGCTGATCTGTACTAGTAGAAAAAAAGTCATACACTATCGTTCTGTGTAAAATAAGAAAGGGGTAGTTCGTTATCACAAAATTGTTTATAGTGTGTCTTAAACTGTAGATTGCACTTCTGTCATGATGCACTTCTGCGACGAAGTACAACAATGGCAGTAACATTTTCTCCAGTTTATGGATAGGTGCTCAAGTGATTTATGACCATCTTAAATTGCTCTGATGGTAACCGGACTTCCGGTCAAATGATCCTTTCGGTTATTAAAGCTTCGTCAGCTGCATCTAAGCTTTTGTACTAGAAACAGTACATAGATTAGAGAATCTAGTGCATCCCGGCACGATATCTCACTTCTATTGCCTCAGAGTTGCTGAATTTTCTCTCTCTTTCTTCTGGATTATACTAATCCAGGAAAACTTCATTTAGCAAAACTTCTATAAGATTTTTATTAAGATACGATGGATGTATCAGAATGCACAACATCCACTTCTTAACTTATCAGTAGTCCCGGTACAAGTCTGTAAATTCAAAGAGGTTTTCCTGTATTAAAACTACTTCTTATACCATACTAGGAAATTTACTTGAGCTGCTGTCAGGAACTTTCTAGGAATATACTGTACCTTACAGGAAACTTATTAACTTCGACGGAGATGAAAACCTTTCGTTTCTTACGTCTCACAACAGAACGAAAAAACTCCATGGATAATAAAGCACGGCCATATTGCATCTGATACACAAGAACACAAAAAAGTAATATACATAGCTACGTTCATTCTTATCGAAAAAGCAATTATAACTAAACATAATAATGCCAATAAGGTACGTATCTTATTTTAAAAATTGATAGGAATTCCCGAAACGTTTTGTATTATAAAAGAAAAAAGGACGCAAAGCTTATCTGTTGTGTAACATCGTTCTTGTGCAAAGAGGTTATGTTTGCGAAACGGATTGTTATGGCGGGAACTACGAGTGGCTATGCGTGTCTCTGGTAGGAAGATAAACGAGTGAATAATATACGTAGTGAAGTGGAGATCTAAGACAGTATCCAGAATGTCGTGGAGTATGTCAGAGTCACGTAGGGTCTCCATTTATTTGCATTGACATCGAATCGGAGGTCGAGTTCCATATGATTTCGGTTTGAACGCAAAGAAGTTCAGCCGTCGGGACGCTACTCTAACCTCTTTGTCCATCATGTGCCGGATACTAAACAGATAGTGCGAAGGGTACATACACGAGTCCTCAAATTTGAAATACTATATCTTCAATAAAAGTGCGTGCTTTACCCATTCACCCTTTTATTATCTTAGCGTCCCTGCTAAAAGCGTTTAATTAATATTAAGTAGAAATTACTTTAGAATGAAGGGCCTGATACACAATATTATACAGGTTCTACCGACGCTTTTAGTCATTTACAAAGTGAACCTAACCTTACATTGACATGGATGATATACCTATAAGGATACAGAGATAGCCAGAGTGAGTATCGGGTGAAGATTTCATTCTGAAAATGGTTCTGTGTCACTATCTCTTTGATCTTGCCTCTTGGTATTTTATTATATTAGAAGAGATTGTACCGTTATCATATAGATTGTATATGCTATATTTTAATTTTTATCTTCTCTATCTATTTTTCACTGTGGTACAGCTCTGTCTTCTATATTTAAAGGATATCATCGAGGGCTGTCATATTCCTGTTATCGTTATCTCACTGTAGTGTTAGAAGCTCCTGCATCTCGACTGCCATTGTTCTCTGATGACGTTCGAGGTATACTCCATGGATTATAATGGCTTAGTCTAAATTTAGCTTACTGAATTCGATACAGTCGATGATCGGATTGAATAGTGAGAGAGGCTTGGAGGCTGGGTATTGCCGATATTTTCATTCCCTTTGTACGCGCCGCCATAATGGATTAGCGGTGAAAGACGTGACAAGATCTGTTCACTATGTATGAGAAAAGTCCTTTCACAGTCGAGAAAGGATATCCGGTTATCGAGAGGGTGCATGATGCTTAGGACTTTCTACCTGGTGATACTCTATTTTCTCTATGGTTTTATGCTTGACACATCGGCAATGGAGATGATCGGTCTAAAAATGTTGAACCTCTCTCCGGGATATGGTATATCCAGTATCCACAGAGCATCCAGCTGTTTCGATGTCGTCGTATATTTTTACGGTTTTGTCTGAGACGCCATTGATTCAATCCTTATGTTGACGCCCAAAGCCACGAGGTGCTATAACGTCTCGGCCCCCTTTTTTTCCATTATTCTTTTCCTTTTTATACGTCATCTTTATTTTTCACTTGGCCATATGTATGATCAGTGCATCCATTGTCATTGTTGAAAATTTACGAAAACTTGGCGCTTCCGACACGATAACTTTTCGACAGTTTCACTTCTCCTTTGTGTTCTTTCCTCTCGGTGTTTTCTATTTTTTGTCCGATTCTCATGTCAATGGCGTCTGTATTTCTGAAAGAGACTTTTAGCTTACCCCTTTTATTATTACTTTATCATCGTTCCATTTTCCCGCTGTAATCGCCTACTCGACACGCAACAGAAACGTCAGTCACTAGACACATATATTTATTTTATACGTTTAATAAAACCAAATGGCGTACGGATATAATTGGATGATGATTCGCTCATGTTTTCTTAACGAAAAGTTGTTATCGAGTATCAGTAATGCTCGAATTTTACGGATTACAGTCTATCACATGGTATCATCAGTGACAGAGTAACGGATTTATATTTTGAATAAGCCCCTGCATGGTACTCGTATTTGAAATTTGTCCAATTGTCCTTAGCAAATTTATCAATTCACGTAATTCAATATCAACCATCATTTAAAACATTTATTACAAATACAAAATTGAAACAAAAAACATTATCATATACGTATATCATGTTAGACATTTCGCTATACCGGGTGACTAAAAAAATCTATTTAAAAAAAATTATGTCACTCTACTATATCCGAATTTACTGTAAATTCATCACGTACCCTTATACATTTGTATAATATATACATATAGTTACATATCTGTGATAGCTACCCTTTCAGGTTCAGTGTAATAATTACACAGCAAGTGATTAAATCCCAGATAAAAAACCTTTCTAGAGTTTTCGTTAGGTCGTCGGTTTATAAAGGCGACGCGACAATGCGTTTAATGAAACTCATGTATACGTGAGTTTATTTTCTCACGCGTCCCACGTAATAAACACTGATACGCATGAACACGCATCTGGAAAATGGCGGAACATCGAGGTCGATGAATGCGAGATACTCGCAGGATACATATAATGCTTTCTTTTTCTCTCTACTTTTTTTCTCTTGCAAATAAAATTACCCTATCAAATGTACTCTCATGGCTTCTATGCAAATGACAAGTTTTCCAATCAGCCAATCGGTCGTCCGATCGCAGCAAAATAGGATCTGATCTCTAGGTCGGAGAAAAGTTCCAAAGGATCTCAATTATCGGGGTTGAGAAACTGGCTGCATTAGTTATGAGATACTAAGAGCCGTTGTAGTACATGAAAACATGATGAACTATTCGATCGATCTCATCCAATGCGATTTCCAATTTTGATTAACTAACTTCGGTATCTAGTCTATAGGTTAAGGAAGAAAGAAAATAAAATGATTATGGTTTTCTTTTATTTTTTAAATTAATGTGTCCACACCCATCATAGAGAAGCGAACACTGCACTTTGGTTGAGGTTGTACAATTTCAAAATTCCAGAGGATCGATACAAAATTTGAAGAAGGGTTAATAAAATGGTGGCTAAGAGGAGTGAGGCGAAGTATGAGGATTTCAGGATAAACGAAAAAGGTGTGGGCCCTTTTTCATACTCACTGGTAGTTTTACGCAACTTTATATCCGTGAGGCACTCTGGGACATCCGATTTTGGGTAATTTTCCTTAATGCTTAAAGGGGAACCGTGTTCAAGGATGGAAAAGGAAAAAAAGACCTAAAGAGAAGCGATAAAAGAAGATTCTATGTGAAATGTATATCTAATACGTTCTTCTATGGAAGAATCCATATAGATATGGATCTGGTAGTGATCAAATCACGTGACTATGGCTGGTTAGATGTACGTAACTGACGGTTTTCCAAATTATCGAAAATTATTATACCTCGTTAGGCCTCCATATTGTATCCTGATTTTACCCCTATTTCGTGACCATTTTGGCAAACTCGTCAATTCATGGCTTTGTGACATAACCCGGACGTATAAATGGTGGTTGCCCTGGTGCGAAAAGAGGCGCAGGGCACCTACGGTGATTAAGCTGAAATCGATGCCTAGCTTATTGGAATGCTTCGTTGGGACGCCGGGACGACCCCAGCAACATTGTTAACGCCACTCGACAATAATACTACTGGTTTCCTCGAGGAGTCCTGCAGTGGAGTTAGATGCCAACCCTACGTTAGGCAACGGCTTCGTGACAAATGGTCAGAAGCACTACGCGTCTACAAGTCAAATTACGTTGCGGCACGACACTAAAAACTGACGTTACCGTTGAATTCTGAGAATTCGGTATGCCAAACTGGTTTCACGAAAATCAATGCCTCTCTGTATTTAAAAAATCTGACATTTTGATTTTGAGGTAAAAGAGTGTCAAATCCTAACCTAACCTGCAATATTTAATAGCTTCCATTAACGATAAAGTCTAACCCTTTTCACGTGTCTAATATACGTAACGCAAAATGACATAAGCAATTTCACAAAGCTTAGGTATACTTGACTCACTATGTATATAGGTAACATACGTGAAAGCTTCTATATAGTAATAGCATTCTATTGTGATCTTAGTAGTATGGCTACGTGGGCATAGATATTCTTGACAGTTTACGACTTTTTCAATGGATCAGAGAACTTGAGACTTTTTCAGCAGGATACTGGAGTCTGAAGATTCAATGGGATATCTAAGACTCAACTTTACCCGATTACTTGCATATAAAATATATCGAATTTTTCAAGATAAGGGTAACAGCTAAATTTGATTACTCGGTAATTCTCATTTATCAGAATCCGTTTCACCTGGAAATTATACTATATTCAGAGGGAGAGGCGTAATGCTACTAATTACCGTAAAGCCCTTTGACTCGAGTATCATATTAGTGAGGAATGATAATTCCGGATCGGTCCAGGTAGGATTATTTGGATCAGGAATGTTAACAATCTTAACTAATGGATAAACTGTCGTCTGCTTAAGGTTGTTCTAGAAACTATTGAGGAGCATCAAAAGCTTCCTGGACTATTGTTTAAAAAAAGGAATCATGACATAACGCCAGATATAATAGAACGCTCTAACCTATTGTTAAAGTATTATTAAAGAATCGTAACGATATCGAATTCTGCTTTACTCGAGAATTCATAGCGGATATGACGTTGACGCTTGGAAATGGGGTCAAGTTTAAGTAACAATATGGGGAAGCACTGGACATCAATAACCAAACGGATTTTCGAAGCAATGGACTATACGTATTCACATACTATATATATACAGACAGATTCCTGAAAAAAAGGAAACTCATGAAATATGGAGGCTGGAAATTGAATTCGAATGCAGCCTTTGATCATTCGTTTGAATCTCATATACAAGGAATTACGTATCCTGTCAGGATTTTGTAAAGACTTTTTGTGGGACGCCAAGAAGCCGTCACGTTCAAAAGTTTATATATACAGTCTGTCAGCACACATGTCAAAAAGACGTCTCTTGTAAGTCTTTTCAATGACGTATTGAATCCTTTAAAAAGTACTTTGATAATCGCGACTCTGTACTTCAATGAAAGTAGTAAAAGCTACGACTTCCGTCACGCTAGGTATGTACTTCCGGTATCTACTAGGTGGTTTAAGATTTAGTAGTGGGTATAAGAGAGTCACGAAGATTTCTCAAGTACGATAAACTTGATAGCTCTTCCTGGAGCTATCGCACCAGGATCGAGTAGTATCTGTTTCTTTTCTTTTTCTTTGTTTTTTTTTTCCTCTTCACACAGTGCCAGAATTCTAGATGGGGATCCCGTCGAAAAGGAACTGTAAAAAATTCCTCTGAAGTTTTCCGTAGACCCTCTGATGGATGGGGTATAAATTGTCTTTTACTCCCTTACTGCAAGGGTTCTTTAAGTTTCCTTAGGTTATCAAAATTCCACTCGTGTCGTTCCACGAATACAATCTAATTTCGTGAGCCATGAAATTATCGGTAATTTAATTCTGAACGAGGCTGCAAATACGTAGAGACGAAGAAAAGGAAAGGAAACCACGATAACCTTATACTAGACAATATAAAAGAGAGAAAAACTCGATTCCCTAAATCCCATGCCATACATATACGTGGGTGGTAGAAAAAACGAAAAGACCAATAATAATCGAAGAAGAATCGATAATATCGTTAAATACAAAAAAAAGTATTCCTCTTTGTTCGCTCATCCTATTCCTTCGTCTCCTCTCGTTCCTCCAACCCTTACACGCAAGGGCAAAACGAGAGTATCATTTCATCCAATGGCAAAATTTTGCGTCTCTTTTATTCACCCTCTAACGTATTCCCACGAGAGAGCTTCGTCAACGGATAATATAAGAATATGTATATTTAAGAATCTGTACCTAAGCTTAAAAATTGTATGAATATATAGCATGCTTTATACATGTGTGAATCCACCCTAAGGCTGTATCACTGAAACGTTTGAGAATTTTCCTCCTTGTCGTGAAAAATTCATTGAGAATTCGTACGCAGGCTAAACACTTAAATATACACAGTTTAAAATTTACTAAGATGGCGGATCCATATGAGTATCTTAGTATATGATTTTTTTGTAGTTACTTCCACTCAGGATCCCTCTCAAAGTTTAAGCCAGGTTGCATTACCCTTCGTGGTACACAACCTCGACCAGGATTGAGATAGGTACACCTAAATCCCAGGGTCGTAGCGAGAAAACCCGTTGGCACGTAAATCATACATAACTATACGTAGCCATGACGCGCAAGGCAGCGAGAAAAGTTGTCTTCTACGTTGTGTACCCAGTGATAAGTGACAGGTACGCCATTTTGCTATGAAGTTTCGAAAGTGTCGTATGGATAAACCAAGCATTTTCCTTCGCCATATTGGATAATCAGTCCATTACGATTACCATATATTGTAAATTCAGAAAGATCTGCATTAGAAGCTTATAGGAATATATCAATATATTTATTGCTTCTATGAGAAGTAAGATTATTTGTTTGTTTTTCCTCGTAATACGTAATCTTTCTCTACGTAATGATAAGGAAGTATACTATCAGCTATCTCTTTATGTAAAGTCTTGCGACCCGTTGTGTACGCTCTCTTAGTGAAGCATTCGCTGACAGCAACTGCTCCCACGGCACTCGAAGCGTTCGGTATAAATATTCGATATTTCATTTCGTATCTCCGTTTTCGTTCAGAGGGAGGCGTATATGGGTGCGTTCGCTGTATCGGCTGTTTTAGAAATGTTTATTGCACCGGAAGTCGAGAAATGTACTGCGGTAATTCGCTACCTTGCGAGATAGGAAGCTGTGTTGCCTAGGCGACAAGATAGGTTAGGATTGTTGACATTTCCTTTGGTAACTTCGTAGCCCCTGGTGACGCTTGAGAAAAATATTAAATATTATTCTACAGGGTGGTTTTAGGATTTGTTATCGGTAAGGAAAAATCTACTATGGCGATGGAGGGGGTACATTTTTTTCTACATGAATTAACTTCAGACAATACGGCAATAATTTTAACGGATAGTAAATAATAATAAAAGTATAAGAAAACGTCAGAATGTAATTTATTTTTTTACTAATATTATTTATAGTGTCAGGGGGGGTATGGCCGAGTTAATCCATAGGAAAAGTTATGTGAGTAGGTCGTGCCGTAACCCGGACGGAAATCGAGGACATCAATTTCCCATATGAAAGATTGCCGGTAGAAACTATTCCCATTAAAAATAAAAAGGAGGGGAAACCCCATATGAAAATGCTAACCATGCTCCTGGGACTCTTGTCAGATCGATAGGGGATTAGATTGGGCAATTTTTTCTCTTCATTCCAGCGTACCCCTTCTTCAAATAAAAATCCTCCTAATGGCTGTCGTTCGTCTCGGGCATGAACGTTACTTTTAGATCCATGATTTTTGGGGGGTGAGGGGATGTTAACGTATACGAAAATTTCACGGCTGGGAACGGGTTAAATTTGGACCGTGCTTTTTTTTCGGGAAGGTTGTCCCAGTGAGAGACAAGAGGGGGTGCTATAGGCTTGTGAGAAAATCACCCCCAAGATTCAAGGCACGATCTTGATAGATCGACCTCGACCTACGGCGTCGTACTCGACGCAATTTACAGCCCTTAAGATCCACATTTTTCCTTTCTATTTCCACCCCTTTCGTCAGCACTCATTCTGTCCTTCTCTTTTTCTACTTCTTTAGGCTCGCTATCCTTTCTCTCTCTCTCTCTCTCTCTCTCTCTCTCTCTCGGAAATCCAAGATTATTATTTTCACAGGGGGATCTCGCACCCCCTTAAGATCAATCGTGCCGACGAGAGAGCCAGGTGCGTTATTGAAATGTTCCCCTTTAACATTAGCGACCTGATAAATTGTCTACCGAGGGGTGTACTACAGGTAGTACCATTTCCAATAGTATTCGTACCTGTAGCGTCTATAGGATTAGTCAGATAGTCAAAGAAATTTATAACTTTAATAACCCAGTCTTAACCTAACCTAACTTAACCCTACTTTCCATGAAAAAGTTGAATAACTTTGAAAAGCAAAAATCATTGTTCAAGATTTACCACCTTCTTATAATCATGACTGATACTGTATGAGCTATGTGACCCATCTGGATATATCCAATTTAGATACACCTGACAAATCCCTAAAGATTTAGCTATCGATCATCCTCGGCATTGCTACACCTGGATTGCACGTTCCATGCATATTAAATTCAACGTCCGGTTGGATGTAGGTTAGTGAAAATCAGCCTTTAGACAAGGATACTAAACCTGTACATAAATTGATTGCAGGATCTAGTAAGGTGATCTGGCATTCCAAACAGAAACGATCTCGTTCCCGACACTACAAGGATATCCTTATGGGTACTGGGATGACAGGAAATCCAGAAAATCCATCGCACTCAGAGCTAAGCAAAAAAGGGAAAAGAGCTCCTCTAGGATATCAGGATAGGAATTTATACCTAGCAGTGCAGAAACGCGAATTGACGGGAAATCCTATATAGGGTAGATAAATTGAATGAACTGATCCTACCCATAAGCCCCTATCATTTTCTGGATGTGAGCTTTTTTCAAGTATCAGTCAATTGATGAACTAATAAAAAAAAATGTAAGTAACGTTTATGTCATTCCTAAACTATTTAAGCCTGATTTTTCTAATAGCGTTCAATATTTAAACTCTGCCTAATTTTGACATTAGCCAATCAGATATTTGCATTTTGAAGATTAATCTATAGTCTGTTTACGTATGCACACGCATTTTAGTCTTTAGATTGAATTCTGTTGTATTCTAGGGTCATAGCTGTTCTTCTTTTTTTTTTAAAGTAAAACCCAAAGAATGGTGACCCATAAGAGGAGACTTAAATGATCCCAAAATATCTCAGAATTCTAGGGAGTCATTGACGCGAAGAAAGGCTTCCTAAAACGTCTCTAGGAAATGAAGAGGTTGATTCATTCATTCGTGAGGTTCAGTCAAGAGTGCAAGGGGTCCTTTATGTCTAAGGATTTGTAGAAACTGAGGCTTACGGAAAGATCAGGAACAATGGACCAATGTTCTCAGGACCTTATTTCATTGAGTATCTACAAGATTGAACTATCCTTTTTTGTGTAAAGGACTTAAGGGATGAACTTCCCTATACGCCGCCATTTTCTTATATTCATAGTACAGTTAGGTTCGCCACATTGTTAATTGGTCTTTTGTGAATTTAAAAATTTTTAAATATTGGTCTATTAGATATATACATTCTTATATACAGAAGAAATTTTGGTTTTTTGAATTTGAATAATTTATTAGTGTCGTTAGGTGATTAATGTGTAACCCAATGCGTGCTTGGATTGATTAAACAGAATTTATGCTCTTAGCAGTTGAAGTATCGTCGCGACCAGACTGGGTCTGGATTTAGCATCTTTTAACGAGAAGCTGGAATAAGCCATAACGAAGTGGCAGCAGATAAGCATAATAGAATCAGCTGTACAACCAGGGGCGGCTTCAGAACTGTGATGAGGTTCATTCGGATTCAGCCATCTTCTTCTTCTTCTTCTTCTCTCTCTGACTTTCTTACGGAAGCTAGTGAATAGCAGGCAGCTTTTCTCATTTGCATACGGGGAACTCCTCTTCTTCTCCCTTATCGCGAACAAGGACGACGAAGAAAAGCACCCTTCTAACCAGTCTAGTCACATCACCTCAGTTGTGTCTTAGCATAATTTGCCAAATCGAGTCAAATGCCGTAGATGTTATCAGTTGCCGAAAATCAGATTAGCAAGTCACCTTTCTTAACGACAGCCTATTTTTGCCGTAGTAAATGTTATTGGTGTTTCTTTTTTTACAAATAATTCAGTACTTTTTTTCGAGGCTAATCTATTTGACCAAAGTGCGATATCAACGCTGTAGGAACTTCATTTATAATGTAATTTTAATGGTTCACATCAATTTTTATCAATATATTTATAGGTGAGTTAACATTCGTACGTTTGACTCTTGATTTGGGTTTCTAAGCTACGTTTAAAATTCCCTACCTTATCGGTAATTCTCTACGTGCCTACGATTTTGAAGAGCTTCCACGCGTGGGTAATGGACAGAGATATAGGAGAAATCAATTTGATGAGACTTCTAGAATTTAAAAGAGGTCAAAGTTACCTTTTTTTCTTTATATCTCTTTCGAACGATTCTCATTTGGAATTTTCCCTTGATATTCTCGAAGATTCGGAAATCCAGAACGATAGTTCATGGGATCGCTTGAAACGGAGGTTATAATTTCGTAAACATTTCGAGGTTGGAATTCCTTGGCCTCGTTTTACAGAAATCGATGAATCCTTATGCCAATGGCGTTTGGCTGCGGATAAAAAAGAAAAAAAGCAGAGTAAAAAGTTACGCCCTAATTGAAAACGCTGGATATATTGAAAAAACTCGTTTGCCGAGTGACAGGTAACCATGTTATTTTTTTTAATTATGGCATTTCTCACGTTCCTTCCATGCAACTAACTGCTAACTCATGCTGAGCCTTTTCAAAGAGAATTGAACGAATTTATTATAAAACATCGCCTAATTGAAATAACTCCCCTTTGGCCGCACGAACATCAAGCGACATTGTCTTCGCAAACTACCAAGGACAATCTCGTGTTTTGATTCCACCTTTGCTATTCTAACGAGACGATCGATCCTGGACCGCGAAACAATTCCTTCCTCCTGTTAATTCTCCGTGGCGTCGTTTCACCTTTTACCCCTTAATACTACAGAGGGTGAATTCCTCAAGCGGTGTACGCCATTCCGTAGAATCATTAAATACGAATAAACGAACCGTCATTTTGTCAGTAACGAATGATTAGATATAGGGAATATTTAGTAATCTTTCTTGATGGAAGACGAAACGTAATAAAAGACCGATTGGTCTTTGGAATTTCTTTTTTCATTTCTTTTTTATTCCACTTTATTTTTACTCTCTTTCTCTCTCTCTCTCTCTCTCGCTGTATATAGTCACTCCCCTTACTTTATTCATCCACTGTCTCGTAACCTCTCTTACCCTGTCTCCATTTTCCCCTAGTTTTTCTTCCTTCACGTTAACCGAATCATAGGGATCCAAGAGAGAAAGTTTTTCTCTGTTTATCGGTCAGACTTGTTTGTCATGTTGTGTGACGTCAGGGGAGAGACAGGAGCAACAGAAGTATCAGCATCCTGGTCCACCCTAGTCCCATCCATCTGTATATAGTACATAATAGCAAGGGATGATTTGTTTTGACGAAATTGCGTTTTTGGCGCCACGTATAGGTATTATTCAGGGTAGACAATTCCTTTAGGCTGACTCTGAAAAGGGAAATGAAAAAGGGGTTGGTTTGGTAGCGGGCGAAAACTTTTGCCTCCTACTAAGAAATAGCTGCTCTCAATCCTCCCTTTTCACAGAACAACCAAGAGTATATCTGAAAGAATTGAAACAAAATGCTTTGACATTCAAAATTTTTTTTCAAAATGTCACTGAACTTCCTTTACTCTACACAAAGATTTCTATGCAACGTTTATAAACATTCTGCATCCTAAATGGTATTATAACTGATTAACGATAAAAAAATCACAAAACCATCATTCAGTACCATCATAAAGGAATACATGAAAAGGAAACTCATTTCGATAAATCAGTTTACCTGCAGGCTGAGATTCGTAAGGGTGGCTGAGAGTAGCAAAATGAACTCATTGGTTAGAAGGACGGAGAACCCTGGCACTTTACTCAGAATAAATTGGATTCTTTTCGCAGTATCTGTCCTAGTAGGGAAGGCTCAATCTCTGTTAAGGATCAGACAGGGTTAGCAGGATTGACCGGATCATTGATAATTCTCTAATGGACCGCTTACCAAATTGCTATCCAACTTTATGGTATATTATCCAGATAATAAAAGGGTTACGAGTTGTCCCATATGATATTCCTTGAGTATACATATATATTATAAGTATATTTGAAATGGATATACAGCACTGAAAACTCCTCTCAGTAGCGCAATAACTTATTATGGATAATGAATGTAATTAATGAGGATAACCAGGTAGCTGACCAAGCGGATGACCTACCTGCATAGATATATATATATATATATTCACGTAGAATAACCCCATAGGATATTCTATGGGTGGTTGGTTTATCGGAAAGATGGACTAAGGGTAATTACTATCCCATGCGTATTCCGAATGCTGTGGTTCGCTTAGTTCCACAAATCGAACCATCACTTCCTGTTTCATGAACCGTACAGTTTATTCCCAATTGGCACAACCCAGCGTTCCTTTATCAGTGACTAGCCTCTGCCCGCGACTCCGCCCGCGCGTATTGTCGGTATTTCTAAACGGAATTAGTCAGCCTCTTTTCGACATGCCGTAACGACCCATAGCCTATGTTACTCCTGAGGATCAAAGCTATCCATATGTGTGTAGAGCTGCCCCCCCCCCCCCCCACTAAAAGAAAATTCTATAAAACATATATCAAAATTTTTTGTTAATTATATGCTATTTTTGTGCCTTATTTGTAATTTGTGTACTCCTATTTGTTAGCCAAAAATTGATATTTGGGGGGGGGGGGGGTTGAAAAACCGTTGGTGGCCACCCCACTTCGTGAAAATATGAATTTTTCTTTTGCACAAATTGATATGCTATTTACGTGCTATTCGAATGTATCGTGATCAATTTTTGTAACGCGACCCTTATACGAAAAATCAATCCCCATTTTTACTTTCATATCAGAAAACAGCAGAAGTAATAAACAATAACGCAGTACGGGTTACATAATGTTCACAGCAATTATGTACTCTGAAAATATCGTGTCTCGAATTTATTTTGTACTTACACCCTTTGGGTCAAAATCCACCCTCAATTACCAAGAGACAACTACCCGAATTTCGAAATGTTCGTAAAATGTTTTTCTGCCAAATTCCAGGCTTAAAAAAACTAAACCTTCGGGCATCTGGCATTGGAGTTCTAAGCTATCCTAACCTAGCGTAATCATTACAAAGCCCATCACAGCTCCGCGTGCTTAGCAGTGGAAGAATTTAGAAAATTCGGTGTGAACGCTATTTTACGAGATACTAAATATGCGTTAAATATGAATTTTCAAATTCTTCCACTGCTAAGCTAGATAATAAATATAGATAGATGGAATTTATTTGCACCGGAGACAAAGCGAATTCTCCATCGGATATTCACCCTCTGATCGTTTTACTTTGTGTTTCAGCCTTTCAGGATTATATTACGTCATCCGCTTATCCTACCCCCTCACCGCCACCACCATCTTCTCCACGTACTTGATCAACGTCTCGCAAAGGACGTCCTTCTGGTATTACCTTGGCTGGTACGTACCCAACATGTAGAACTCCAGTTCAGAGTTATCTACGGTGTTCCTGGTGGGTCTTGGAAACACAAAAGCGGATTCCCAAGTCGAGTTTACACCGTTGAACCTGGGGAATCGAATTCCAGCTTAGGAATCAGGACGCATTCTATCGTCGTTGAAGAATATTCGGGACTCCGGGTGGTAGGTGGATGCTGTTATATTCGGTCAAAGGGATCTTTGAAATTCTGGATATTTCTTAATAAGGAAGTGGAAGGACCAGGAAGAGAGGATCGGTATATAATATTACGTCATATTGCGAGACTACAACTCGCATGAAAGTGACGAGGATTCGTCATTGCTCCTGCGGCCAGGAGTGGCGAGGTAGAAAATCGCCACCATGAGGAAGAGGAGACTCATGGGGATCCGAAGGTGAGGGCATCATCCCTTATACGGAAATCGACGTCCACCAAAGAGTCGCAGGTAAATATTACTTTTTGAGACTTTTAGGTGAGTATGGTGAGATAATAATATTTGGAATTTACAAATTTTTTTTCATTATTTTCAGACAGAGGATACGGTGGTGGGCTTGTTAGGGCCCATGGCCCGGGGCTGGTTCAACCAGCGCTGGTGGTGGCTTCTGGTCGCGACTTTTACCGGATTGTCCTTCCTTGCTGCCGCCGACTGGATTTCGTATCCATCCGGAAAAGATTCTCCGGGACACGGATCCGGTAACGAGGTTCTTGTCTATCTACGAGAACAGTGCGAGCACAATATCAACCTCAGTGAAATACGGGATTTCTTGGCCCATTATGAGTCACATTTTACTATTGGAATGATACCAAAGACTCGTGAGTATATTCATGTGGATATTTGTAATAAGTATATTATATATGTTGTGGATATAATTCACGATGTTGATAACTTGCGTGGAATTTACTATAGCATGTTTCTAGACTTGGGAATTCACACTGTTGCTATAGGGTGAGTTTATGGAAACTTTCAGATTCTAATAAGGTCTGCTCCACGAGAAATATCTTAGGTGTTAACAAATAAGGTTATGATTAAAATACCATTGAAAGTACAACACCGTAATATACTGATAGCAATAAATTTAGTCCCACGACCTTCCATGTTACACGTGTCAGTCTCGTGGTCGATTTTCAGAAATCTCCAGTGGTCGCTGTATTAAATTTCCTGAAAAATTGGATTAAAAAAAGGGTAAAACCGATTCCCAACGCACGGAATTACGTTTCCAGTCGTGCGTCATGAGCTTCGCATCGCTGCCTCCACGAAATTCCGACAATGTCGCTTCTCGAGCGGACTCGTCGCTGCATGCGAATCCGCCTGTGCGTAATCGTTTCCATCATGACAATAGCCGTAACTCTGGAATTTAGAACTGTGGAAGATTTATAATCTGAAAACTTGGAATTGTCTATTTGCTTCTACCAGGTGACCTTTTGTGTCGTCATTTCCGAGTACTTTTATGCATTTGCCCTTAAACGAGGAAGGAAGTCGTGGTATTTGATTGGGATGAAAAAGGAAGCATCTTCGATTTGCTTAAAGGACTCCACTCAATGGCACAACCCCTCTCTATTCGTCTTATACATTTTTCTCGTACCTTTTCTCATTCTTGCGTCATTTGTTTCCCGTGACTTGGAAAATCTTAAGGATACACCATTTTTACAGGAGTGCCATATCGCCCCAGCATCCCTTGATCGTGCAACCCCCTGCCGAACGACGGAACCCTCGCGGCGTGTTATTTTTTATGTATGTTATTCGAATGTAAATATTTAAGAAAAATGATCCAAGTGGAAACATCAGACTGACATGGGAAATATTTTCTTCATTTTATTTCTTAAAACTCTATGGGCTGCTCACGTTCTCGTGAACGGAGTATATAGACACGTGCGCTTGGCAAAAGCACTTTGGAACAGGTGTGTCTTCTTCTCAATTCTGTATAAGCTCACCGATTTTTCGACTCTCCCTTCTGAAGGCCTTCTGAATAATTATTTATGCGATTCTATATTAAATCAGATCCATTTCTCAGACCGTATCGTTACTAGCGCCTTTCCTTTTATTTAGAGGGAATATTATAAAGTATCCACGCGGAGTATTCGGAGAAAAAACTGTGAGCATTTTACGAAAGTGAGTTTTCGGAAAACGTTAAAAATTTTAAGAGAAAAATCTCAAGCTGTATATTCATACCGCTGTATCGTCGACGCAATTAAATTGTAACCGCCGGTTGGCTGTACTTGGCGCGAGACTCGAACGAGTCTCTTGATTTCCCAACGTTTGAATTGCCCACGTTTTTAACCGTTATAAGACTCTTGACTTCCTATGATGAAAAAAGTAGAATCAATTTTTTTCTTAGAGTCTATAAATTGTT
Source organism: Pachycephus smyrnensis (assembly GCA_030142225.1). Classification (NCBI taxonomy): domain Eukaryota; kingdom Metazoa; phylum Arthropoda; class Insecta; order Hymenoptera; family Cephidae; genus Pachycephus; species Pachycephus smyrnensis. The sequence goes on along the minus strand of JARQST010000309.1, from coordinate 1,286,351 downwards.
TGTGATATTTTAACTTGGCCTTCTAGGTTAATTATCAGTCTTAATCATTTTCACAGTTTGTCATTAATAATTACGTGCGATTCTATAGAATCTAGGTATAGTCTTAAAAAAATGATGTGTATTGAGAAATGTAACAGGTGTGCCACCACAAATTGGAAGAGATACGTTGTAGCTTGCGTGTTGCACGCGAAACTAGATTGCTAAAGAAATCTTTGAGGCTGTTCTAGGGGAAAAGTGAAAGAATAAAAAAGAAGAAATAAAACAGAGGGTCAGGAGTTTCGGATCACGAGAGAGTCGCAGAAAATTCCTCGGTAGTGGACTAGTGATTTCCTATATAAAAGAAGGGTCGAACCCGTGGGGAACTTTACGATCGATTAATCTTTGGAAGAACTCATGGCGTGCAGTAATTGTATTCCACGCTAGCACCGGAAAGTCGCCATTTTTATGGCCACCGAAAAACAAACATAAATCGTTATAGAATGGAAACATTTTTTTTTGTGAAAACGTAAAAATGAACTTGCTAGAAAAAAAAGTGGAAATAATTGAGAATTTTTAAAATTCCGTGATTCAACTCGTGGATCATTTAATCAATTTTATTTGGACAAATTTTTATTAAACTCTTGAAGTTTTAGAAGTTTTTCCCTTTTTCTTTTACATTGTTGAAATTCACAGCTTATTTATAGACTCGACAATCCCTTCTGTCCTTCTCAGCCGCTTTTTTTTAACATGAAATAAATAACCAACGTGTCGGCATACAAGTGCTTATATATATACACGCAGAAGCGAGTTACACATACATCTATATATTTTATCCCAGTAAGTCCTGTGCCTTCTGTCCCTTTGCGCTAGATTTTCCCTTTCAATTTACGACGTACCCAAATGTATACATTAAACAAACTTCCAGAACGGTTAAAGTTGTTGCAATAACAATGGTTTCTTTCTGTTCGACTGTACTAAAATTTCGAAATTTGTTTCTGTAATGTATAATTATGAAAAACGATATAAATATTTAAGTAGATGCCTAAAGGTATTTATATAATTTTAAACAGTGTCACGTGTAAGATTTTTGAAATTAAACTAAACGTCGCGCCAAACACTTCTAAAATTTTAACGTCCGACATGCATGTCTAATTCGTTATCACGTATCCTCGCAAACAGTATAGCTATAGAGGCGTGGCTCGGTAATGCCATTATTAAATTAGCTCATGAGTTCAAATTGTTATTTAACATCCCCACGTGACCGCAGAACTTAATCACTGTCTAATGACACTACGCCACTCCTCACCTCGCTATAGCCTACGACAAACAGCGAACCTAGAGGACGCCGGTTTACCGTTAAATACGTTTTAATGATCCTTCGTTAATCCCAGAACACGCTTCGCCAATAGTTGTCCCCGTTTTCCTCGCGAAATTTTGCGGATATTTGCACGGAGGCGCAAACTCGTTTTGTCATTTGCCGGTGCGCTTCCCTTTCTCGGGCAATCAAGGGGGTGTAAGCACACCGTGTATACTAATGTGATGGAAGTTGCTTTGAGATACAGAAGCGAAACTTCCGGCGATTCTAAAGAAGGGGACAGACATATTGCAGTTGAAAATTGACGCGGATGTAACTTCTGATGGAAGAATATAGTTGTTATTTATTTTAAAGAGTAATCACTTATTTTTTATCTTTTAGATTAGACGGAGAAAATATTTTATCAATGATCACCGACAAGACAAAGTCAACCTGAGGACGTCGTTGGAACGTCTTAAAATTATTTTCCGATGGCGGCGCTCATCTGGAATCGGACGATCTGTATGTCTGTCTTCTTCTTGCGCAAGTAAACGCCCGTAAGAGTCTCTCTCTTGCACTCACAATAGGTATAGGAAATATCAGAATCATGAGGGATCTGTCTATTTTTCTGATGGTTTGATCAAATGTGACAATTTATAGGCAGGGCTATCTTGGCTTCATATTCTTTTATCTAGATAATCCACTTACAAGTGTTATTATCATCTTTTTCTTTATATCTTTGATCAAAAAGACAAGATCCTGGCGACTAGCTCATTTTAGTCTGGTAGGAGTTTCAGGTTTCATAGTAGAAACGGTAGGGGTGTCCATAATAATTTCGAGGGTCCGCTAGTCTCTAAGAGGAAGATAGGATTAAATGTGGCGAACACTTCCGGAAATTCGTAATGCTCGGCTAAAAGGGTCCTGGCTGTTGCCATTCCTTTACCGGGCCTTTACCGGTCTCGATGTCACACTAGTATTTCCGGCCGTACGAAGGAGAAGTTAATTCCTCAATTAAGTCCGAAGTTAATCCTAGGATCCCGACTAATTGTTACTCCTAGACTGTAGATTTAAACCGGAAACGTAATTGCGTTTACCTCCAAAGTAAAAAAACCTGATAGCATCTAAGCCGAATTTTACAGAAATTGAAAATTATCGAATAGAATTGTAAAACTTTGTATTCGTAAAACGAAAGAATATCTGTAGACGTTTCACATGTTCTGAACAGTTGAAGACACTGTGTTACAGTACAAAGCCGTATTATATTCTATCCACAATGTACATTACAGAGTAAGAATTTTGACAAGATTTTGTACGTTGTTAACTATACAAAAATTGTGCAACTAAAGTACAGGCTATCAACAATTATACAACAATTAGTCAGAAAAGAGCTACCTCATCCTTTAAGATTTCTCAAGTTTCCTATACGACCAATGTGTGTGAGAGAGGCTGACTTATGGCCGTTTATGTGGACGAGAGAAGGACAGATATATTGATAGCTCAAATCATAAGATACAATTTCACGAATAAACTGTCTCGCTGTTTGAAGGAATAACAAATAACCGTCAGATGCATTTTCGTACAGGCAATGCATGCTACGTGACAGCTATTGCACAGCGTGACATGTCACAAGTTAAAACGGATATTTAGACTCTGGAGAGTGGATACTCTTGTAACTTAGTCCCCCGATGGATTAACAGGTAGATTCAGGAAAGCTCAGGGTACAAAACTATTATGTACCATGAATATATTATATACATCACCCCCAGTGCTGTTGAATAGCACACTTCAAGGTTCTCTGCTACAATAATTATAAATTAAATAACGAAAATGATACAGCGTATATCAAATACACTCGTATGGCTGGATTGTTGCACAATGAATCTTTCCTATGCACACGATACTGTTCCATCAGTTGCCAGTATTTATTTACTTGGACGTTACCATACATTACTCGTACTTTGTATAGAAACTAGTTTTATAGGTCGTGCACGTACAGGTCATTCCCAATGCAAGGTTTTTCAAAATCGAGTAAATTCCAAGCTTACAGGATATGGAGTAGAGCGAGTTTCGTGTTCGAATGGCAATGGTGGATGGTTGTTTTTGGATGAAGCAGTACGGTTGAGAATGGTGAATCGGAGCTGTAGGTAAATTGGCGTATTTCCCTTAGGATAGGGAAATTTGTATAAGCCCCCCATTTTGTATGGGCAAATGTATCTCGTCTAACGAATGGACGTAACATGCACCTCGTCCGCACGAAGAGTACATGCATTTGTCTAGTATTTTCTACGATGCATATTTTATCCCCAACCTTCCTTCACTCATCCACAATACATGCACGTGTTAGCGTCGTTCCTGACTGCCTGGACACACTGGAATCCACACATGGTTTCAGCTGCATCGCAGATGCATCCCTGGATGTGCATGTTCCAGGCGTCACTTATACGAGGATGCAAGTGGCGCATAACCAACCAACCAACGCGTTCCATTTAGGCTGCATCGATCGGGCCCACCGCACTCTGCTTCCTCTACGTCTGAATGCTGGCACCAGGAACTGGCAAAAAATATTCAGGGCCAAGGAGATAAAATAATCATATCCCTTTTGATCTGTACCGATTAAAGAATATCGATTGTACAATTCTTTTATTTATTGCTAATTAATGGATTATGTATCTATCTTTATTGTGCAGTTACCTGCGAATCAAGATCAAGGGGTCTAGGTGCCCTGGTTCAGGCCTTGGGACAAACTTCAACCAGAGCCCTGATTGCTGCCCTGGATGTCAACACTTGCGAAGTAGCAGCACGTCTGGCTCATCTCTGGGACAAACCATTGCTTACCTGGACCTGTCCCTTGGTGAGTATATACGAATTACGTAGAGTTGGACGTTAGTAGAATTTCCGCGAGAAACTACAGACGCGTTTTGGAGTTTTTTTTCTTCTTTCTGCTAACGCTCGGGACTACGAACCCTACCTAAAAGGACACCCCTTTGTGTGCAAAGCATTGCTTCTCGTAACCCACGTAGCAACACGTAGCATCTGGGGCTTCGGGGAACGAAGAGAGGGAAAAGAGTAAAAAAAAGAATGTTTTCCTCTTACAAACCAACCAGGGGTCTTATTATTTTTTTTCTTTTTGCTGCACCCTGCACTTTTCCGGCGTTCCAGCGACCGAATACAAATTTTTCGTATAATTTACGCGCAAGGGTTGATTTCCCCTTTTTCCTTCTTTCATTCTTTTTTTTTATCAAGAAATGTAAACAACCCCATTTATCTCATACTTTATGCAAATTCTCAATACGTCTTTGCCATTAAAATTATAGAATTCTCGTTGGATATAAATTTGATATAAAATGTAAAACTCGTCGGGTAACGCGATTATTATTCCTCCCTTAATATCCTCCCTTTATCCGCTTCTGGTATCACACTCGCACAACGTCATTGACCTCGCTACCATGAAAAATATCATCCCTCTCTTATTTTCAGCCCGATAAACACCCGCGATGAGTTGGACAAAGATATTTAATCATAAAAGTGCAGAGCCTGCAAGGGATGTCATTAGAAATAATATAATGCCCCATTGGTTTTTCACATGGCGTCGGGATAGCAGGTAGTGCGTTATACGTCAGGACGGCACCACTCTATAAAATTTGACGCTTGCGGTTTGCCTTGATAAATTCCCGCGTCCAATAACCCCTGTTACAAAATACATAAGGGACAGCAGGGAACATCCTGTAAATGGAGAATTCACGAGATCCTTTTGAAAACCAATAATTTTATCCCAATTTATGTCCGTTAAAATATAAAGTCCACCCTTCATCCACCTCCGTTCAATCTTCGTTCGTTTACATATCCCTCTTTTTTTTCGGACAAAAATAACAAAATCGCCCACTGGGAAACTCATCTTTTTGGCTGATCCCTGCGACGTTTCATGAACTGCAGAAAAGAAAAATAATTTCGCAGTTTACGTCATTCGGTTCTAACCAGTTGACAACGACATCCATTCAAGGTACAGTCGACCTAGTTTGGGAAGGTTTGTTGTCAAGCAAAAGTTGGCAAGTTAATCTCGAGAGGGGTCGCTATGTATATCGCATCTATGTATACCTAGCTGTCTATATATATAGAGTGTAGGTTATATATACAAAAGGTATAATATATAATAGCATATATAAACACGCTATAAATATATATATATATATATTTTTTTATATTGTGAATGAGTCAGAGAGACCGGGAAATATGTGTATACAGATGTAGATGTTTATCTCGAACGTAGGGATAAAAATCTCGTGTGAAGTCTTCTTCTTCTCTTTCGTCTCCTCACCCTTACGAAATCGCGCTCCTTTTTATTTGCAGGCGTTTTACTTACTGAGGGACCTTTACCCTCTTGGACGAAACTTTTTCGTAGGATGATATTAGTTCCAGGGGTATTAAGCTTTTTGGCAAACGACAAAATTCGAGAACTTAAAGATATAGTTCGTCTCTCTTTCTTATACTTTCTTTTACCTCTCTCTCTCTTTTTTTTCTCTTGCTCTCTATCCTCCTAATCATCAATTCTATATTCTACGACGTTTCGCACTCTGTTGTATCACCCTGGTCGTTGGGTGGATGATGGAGAAAAAACTGAACTTTCAAAATTAAGGAACACAGGATACCTTGGATCAACTGTACACTTTTCTGTATTTTCAAATCCTTTTGATGTTTCCGCAGAAGCACAAAGAACTGATTTTAAATATTCGTTTCTTCTCGGAGCAGATCCCTCGGGATACAAAGGTAGCCTAGCTTTTTGTAATTCTCCTACAGATTTCCTTGGAGATGCGGTAAAACTTTTCCCTTTCTTTCATCCATCATGAACTTCGTTCTATTGGACGTAAATCCTTTCTGACTGTTGATTGTTAGCTACTAGTCCTATAAGACAGTGAGGTCCTATGTCCAGGACTTGAATCACGAAGGGTAGTTCGGCCCTTCGAAGACCCTTGTGAGCCTTCATTTGATTTCTAATCCAGACAGTGGCCAGAGACTGATAAAGCCAAAACTCTCCTGAAACTTACAACTGGTTTTATTTGATATTGATTTTTGGTAAAAGAAAAAATAAGGGGGGAAAAGTTGGACCACCTATAAAAAACTCAAAATAGATATCGTAATATTAAAATTGTATTTGTTAATGAATAAATACTGAGAATTGTGTAGGAATTTTTAAATCAGCAGCAATTCAGGGGTAGCTGTGGGAAATGCTGACAAGTCCCTAGTCGGTGAAAATCCTAGTATTATTTCCATTTAAATGAATCCTACGAATTTTCCTTTGTTTATGTTATTTGTAATATATTCATGAATAACATATATATATATATATATATATAAAGAAATAAAGGAAATTATTATACACGAATACACGAGCAAACGGAATTTCTCACGTTTGATACCCCAGTGAGTATTGCTCGAAAAGTAGACGTTATTCTGGTTGGCTTCAGTGTATAAAGATACGCGTGAATTTCAGCCGAGTTCACATGAACTACACGTATCGTTAGATCATAACGTTACCAACGGTCGTGACAGTATCCCGAGGCGCAATTATTTCGTAATATTTAACGAAGTGGATTTTCAGTTCGGTAAAGTCGATCGTTTGTGTCATAGGAAAACGGGACGGGATTAACGAGTTGCCATTTGATGACGATGAAAATAATGTTGCTGGGTTATATTGTCTCTCTGTAAACGATATCAAGGAAATATGTATGTATTCCTTTGACGAATATCACGAGGCACTCTAAGTGGCCACGTATTATCAATGCATCACTGTACTTAACGAGAGGTCGTATTTATAAATAAATCTGACGTAAAAAGGGTGAGAGGGTGAAATTGCAGAAAAAAGGGCACTCGATGCACGCGTCCTATTGGTTTCCCACCTAACCTTATCTTGTACTTCGATAACATTATCTTTTTAATCTTCCAGCCAACGACTAATAAAGATTCCAACCTTTGCACGTTATATCCTCCCTTAGTTGCTATTTCTTTTAATATCTATGGAATCAGAGGGTGACAACGCTCATGCGAACTCGTACAAATGTCGAGGTGGCTTCTCCGCCATTTTGGCATTCCAGTAGATTCACATTAAGTACGATATTGGGTATAATTTTGATAAAACTACCCTTATATTTTATTTTATAGTTTACCGTTACGTTCCCCTTAAGACTTGCCATGATATCAGATCCTGGGGTAGTCGCCCCAGGCAAACATAACCTCTGTGCCATCTCGAGGGTCGTGATCGGCGAAAAATAAATAGCAGAAAAGAATCGAAGATTGCTGGGGCTTTTTTAAGCGGGACGTTACACAGTTCCTTTGAGGGGTTGATCTGATGTTCTGAAGCGCGAAATTATTTGAATGACTCAGAGTTGGTGGAACTGATCAAGCATAAAAACATCGATAGGATACTTACGTGTTGTTCGAAGGAAAGGAATTGCTGCTCGCAAACACGCCGATCAAACGTGTCATTAAATGTCTCATAAGAGATGAAAAGGGGCATGTGCACGTTCTTCTGACACTGAGGTACATTCACAGTTCAATATTAAACTCAAGATAACAATCTCGATAGGCAGGAAACTACGACTGTCTCAGACTGCATGGATCGAATTCACGTCGATTCGATAATCGATAATGTTAGGCGACGTTGAAACCGCCATTAAGCCAACGATAAACTCAAGTCGATATATTTCATGAAGCGTCGATTTCGATGATAACTGTTGACTTACGTCAAAAATCCAATCGTAGCCTTTCTGTCACTTCGCATTTCGTATAATAACTTTTTATCGAACCTTTCAGAAAAGCGTCGAGGAGCGCGAACTATCATCGATCGTACGGCTGTCTCCATCTTTACCAGCAATGGCGGAAGCGCTCACTCAGATTTTCCTACACTTTAAATGGAAATCCGTAGCTGTTATCGGAACGGGTAAGTCTCTTCGTTCTTATACTTCCAATCATTGTAGATTGATTATATCGACGTGAGTTTCTGCTTTGTTAATTAGTGCTTGTTCAGTTGTCAATTACTCTGTAATATTAATTTACACAAGTCATTGAAAATAATTAGCTAATGGAATTCTGAATCAGGAATACCGAAATTAATGAGTTATAATTGCCTTGATGGGAAATCATTGATATTCCTTGAAACTCACAAATTTACAGGTTATGGATTCTGTTATTTATTCTCTATACTTATATATACGTCTATTTTCTCTATATGTTCTCTATATACAAACATATATATATATATACAATTAAGAGAATAATTAAGAGTATAATTTGTGGAAGTAGACGAAGTATGAATATATATGATTCTTTACTTCCTGTTTAATTATTCTTTCGAATACCTTGACACTGTCATCCACCCTTAATGAACCTCGCGTACATTTCACGGTTGTCGAGGGTGTTTCAAAAATTTGAATCTCTCTGATTTCCGCTTTGACTTCTACGGTAGAAAATTCTGACCCTACTTTGTCCCCTTAACGAGGACCTGCCGCGAATACATTAAAGGGGTTTCTCTCAAGGTGAGCCATCATTATGTAGATTATTATTTCAGGAAAGTGGTGATGCAGGAAGTAAGTAACCGCCGTGCTCAAATATCACAGTAATCTCGTTAGTACGTCACCCTATTGAAAGGACTGTCAATTATATCGATTACAGCTTGTCGATATCAATTTATCAGTATAACAGATTTTTCCATCCCTTTATTCTGGAATAATTCTGTGTGAACATTCCCCTGTCGAAGTTCAGTATATTCAAAAATGAGATAATGGATTTTCTGAAAGAGGCCTATAGCGTCGTGTAGTATCTTGGATGAGGATACATTCATTGTTAATTGGGTGTAACGTTGAGGTGGACGCCGCCATTTGTCTAACGACACTTCACAACCCCTTTAGCTACTCGACGACCCTTTTATCCCTTGTGGTACAGAACTATATGTATATATACAGTGTATATGGATGACGGTGGATGAGCTTTACTGAAGGATATTATATGTGGATTATCAAAGTTTACCGAAAATGGTTTCGATATTTTACTGAATCTTTTCTGTCTTTAAGGATTTTTCTTGTCTGTGCGTCGAGGTGAGAAACATTTTTCTCATTACCAGAAAGGTTTTCACGTTTCAAGGTTGAAACTGTGGGTCGACCTCTGGATACAGACGGTTAATTAAAGTCAATTAATCCGATGATTTTTTATACACGAAAAGTGGTTACTTTCAGTCATTTATTCCCTTCGCGTTCATCCCTGCCTCTTAATTAACCGCGAATTAGCCCTAGCGTATTCGCGAGTTTCCATGTAACTCAACGAGTCCCCTTGGCGGATCTCGACGACTAATTTCGCCATTTTTTCTCCTTTGAGAATTTCTCTTCTGTCTGTGTAAGAGGGAAAGGAAAAAAAAACAGAGGAAACAAAACGCCACTAGTAAAAACAAAAAATGTATGCGGCTTGCTGCAGGGAGAAAATTTTTTTTAATGTACCTCTGGAAACTCGTTATTAATTTAAAAGTTCGCTTTAACACAATACACGATTTACATATCTGATATTAATTCCATTCGTTTCGTAGAATTTTTTTCGCGGAAATTAAATCTGCACTGTTTTATGGTTACACACGCTTCTCCAATACTGCTCATTTACAGTACGTTAAATTTCATGGGAAATTCGAAATATTCGTTGACCGGATTTATTCTTTTGCTGTTCATGGTTTTTTTCTTCTCTCCTTTACTTATGTTCAGATTTCCCTGGCGAGGCTTTTAACGGTGCACCGGCTTATCCTTGGAGCAATTCCATAACGAGATGCACTGTCGCCTGCTCCACTTTTCTTAAATCCTTCGCGCAAGATCTTTTATTCTCGCGAATCCATTTACGATTCTCAGTCACGCCCTGGTGATAACGAGAAAGTCTCTAGGTTTAAGAACTCGCGCTCTTACGCTAACGCTCCTTGACTAATTGCTAGTTTTGTAGTAGCGAGGTTGAGGGCATAATAAAATAAAGAGAAAGGAAAGACAGAAAGTGAAGGGATAACGCACCGTGGAACCGTAAGTGAATTTATCTTAATTATCATCTCGAACTCATTTTGTCCAACCAATCCGCTTTCAGGTTCCGAATCCTTTTTTCGTTTAGTTCTTGGGTCCCTTTGACCATTCAGGAACACGTCCTGGAAGCTGCAGCGTCTCCGGTAATGTTCCAGTCAAAATTACCGAGTAAGGGTAGAAAAACTGGCAGTTATAAAAATATTAAAAATTTCTAGCATCCCACGTTTTCAATTATGGTTTTTCCTTTTTATTAAAAAAATAAAGTCTGAAAGGACCTGTAGCTTGTATTCTGTGGCGATGGGTATATCGTATAATATAGTATAATAATATTATAATATAATATAATATAAATTATCTCGAGATAATCAGGGTGCATTTATCTATATTTTCATCCCCTGAACGGAGTCAGATATCTAAGTGGAATTGGATTGCTTAAGGGCTTCGAGATCTATTCAACTTTGAATTGAAGTTCATCATTACGCGGCCGCTGTGTAATTAGTCTACGGTACCGCGCATTGCATTTCCTTATTAACGTCTATAACTTATCTAATTACACTGGAGCGGTTGCAGCCGGCGCGCAAATAAATATAGTACCCTCTGCCATTACGTCATCTCTTGAAATATTAAGGAATTTCAAAGCCTTGAGTTACGAAAGCTACGATTCCTGGTAATACGGAAGAAGAAACCACCCCCAGGTCATTTTGTGGTAATAAATTATCCCGAATGTCTAAAATAGTTTCAACGTTTTCAGTAAGAACGGTCATGTACCTTCCATCCTTTTTTTCTACCTTTTTCACCCCATTTTTTTGTCACTTCAAGAGAAACGATAGGCCGCGTCCACGCAGTGGGAAATTTCATCCCCATCGCTTTTTCCTGAAATGGTGTGAATTTTAGGAAAAGCTCATCCTATACATACACACACACACACATGGTATATACATAGTATCTAAAGGTGCAATTATCCTGGATTTCCAGAATTCTGGGATTATTCGATAAGAGCTAGATAATATGCAAGGGATGAACAATAAGAATTACCTTTATTGTTACAGATCACGAACCTTGGTCCAGCTTGGACAGAGCTGTGGTTGGTGCTTTACGTAGTATAGGAATTCTACCACGGCATCATATGGTTCTACCCTCGCGTGCAACCCTTAAGCAAATTCACACGTCCTTACGACCCCTGCACACCATACCTTGTCGCGGTGAGTATACGCCACCCTTCTATTTACGTCTTATCGTACCTAGACGTTATATACCTCCCGTAATTTAATCTAGCACCTAAGTAATAGTATGGAGTCAAATCGTTTAACAGTCTAACTTCGCGAGTTAAGAGCAATCCCTTTCTCGTGGATTTTCACGAGTTTAGAAAAGCACCCATATATCCAGGGTAAACGATACCCCACTCGTAACTTCACTGGTATAGCGATACGATTGCGGATACATACATATATACTTAAGGGTAGTAGAGCCACTCGAATAAAAGGAGCAAGGCCACCACCCAGGGGTACAGCTAAATCCCTTAGAAGTAGGATTTGTTGCATTGACAAGTTGCATAAGATACTTCTAGATCGATGTTGTAAGACGACCTTGAGTCGTCTTATATCCTCATGTACCGACAGTCTATTTGAATAAGGGTGTAAGTGGCGTAAGGGGTTGTTACTACAGGTATTTATAGCTGGCAATTTCGATTTAACGAGATAATCGTGCCGAAGTACTTTTTATACAATCTAGACACTTTTAGGGTGGATCCTTTATTATTCTTTAAGGAGACATAAGATGAGATCAGCCAGAAATCATATTTTTCTCTTTATATTTTTTTTTTGACTTAACAGTGATCGTATTATGCCTGCCATTGGACGTTGAATTCTCCAGTCGTGTACTCGCTGAGCTGGACGTAATACAGGAGGCTCACGTACCCACTTCAGCCATTGTGATGGTCCATCCGAAAACTCCTGAGCTCTTCCTACCTCTCCAGACCCCAATTTCGTCTTCCACGAGTACAACTAGTAACACCACAGCCACCATACAGCCAACACTCAGCAGCACTCCGTCTTCCAATTTTTCAAACCCCGACGCGTCTCACGATACGAGAGCCAGCAGCCACAACCATCCTTGGGCCAAGGATAGAAAAGACCCTGGACGTTTTTCACCCTCCAGGAACTTCAGCCAGTCGACCCTCCATAATCTACTGGTTCTGGCGCCCTTCGACCGGAGGTAACCAATGCGTACAATCTCTTTCTACCAGGATGGGCATGCGGTTATTTTCAATGTTTAATATATGGAACATTGTTAACTTGAAGAATGTTTATCTCGTGTGGATAGATGTATGATAGTTTTTGACTCATAGGGGCGATTGGTATTTGCATATTAATTTTGACATTATCATTGCGTGTAAATCTAGTAAAATGTTTCTGGCAATTACATAGGTTATTTTGTTAGGTTAGGTTGGGTTATAAATACAAAGGCGAGAGCAACGTGTAAAACTTTGAAAGAAGTTGGCACGTGTTACAGAACATATAGGTTCTCTTGGGAAGCTGCAGGAAAGGATCTTGAAGTATTACCAGTTGTTTCTAGGTCATTGGATAAGCCATGATTGTTTCTAGTATTAGATGTGTACAGCATATATGGAGTGATACGTTGTAGGTGTATGTATTATTAGGACATAGAGGGTATTAACGTTATTTCGTTGGAAACAATCTGTCATGGGAATTGGATTGTCGTCATTCATGTGGCATAATGCACTTCCATGAAATTCTTATCTTTCAATGGATTGACGTTATTATACGAAATTTTTGATTGGATTTTCTTTTATTAGTTTCTAGAATTCATGACACTGAACTATAGGCGTATTATTGATTTTCAGGTGCAACGTTCAGAGATTATTCAACTGCACAGAGAGTTTCGTCCAGATGAAAATCGTGGATCATCTGCGGGAATGTTTGGATATTCTTATCAGGGACAATTCTAGTATTAATTCGTATAACAATAAGATGTACACTTACGCTTTATTGGATTGGCGCGACGAGGAATGGAGAGCGATACTCACAGTGACGGAACGCGATCAGGAACTCCTGGTGCAGGAATTGACGGCAAACGACTTTACCGACGAGGAAGTCTTCGGTGCTCACTGTGACGACGAGAATGACTGCTCCGAAGGTACACTGATTAAAGAGATGATATGATGAAACGTGGTTTAAAGCTGACAGATGCAAAAATCATTTCCCGAAAGGTTAAAAATAATTTTCTTTGATCCTGTACTTCCTGCAGATGACGTTATCCCCTTCCGGACCGCACATATCGTAGCTATCATTCTGGGATCTCTTCTCTTCGCACTCATCGCAATCGTCACTGCAGCTCTCATCCGGTAATTCATTTAATTGTTTGCCTGATACGTCTCTGGCTTGGCACCACTCCTGGCACATACCTATATCCCACTCTCTAGCTCTAAGGTCAATTGCAGAAGGCACCTGTTGAAGAAGAGGATGTCCAAGGGTCCCTACAAGATCATTCTCACAGCATCCGACTTCGTTTTCCCACAGGTACCAGATTCCAGAAGGGTGAGTATCTCGTTTTACATCCTCTCTAGACTTCTATCTCACATCTAAAAGACGGCGCGACCTCACTCACTCCATCCTGACCTCTTTCGGTCACCTTCAATTACATTTAAACAGACCTCGAAAACCTGAAACGACCTCGTCAACCCTTCGTCAACCTTTTAACCAGATCAGACGTAATTAATTGCATGGACCTGCCAAGCAAACTGGATAAACTTACTAAAATCATCCTCATTACCATCGTTATCCTGTTTAACTATACCCCAGAAGTTTCCTGCACACTAACTCCTAGGAAATAATACGAATGTTCCAGGTCGACGAAGGTATAGAGGCCATGCTATGTTGCTGGTTACAGCAACTCCAGGAATTCGGCGGACCCGAAGTTGACAAGCCGGATCTCCTACAGGGCAGCGTGGGCTCACTGAGACCTCATCTTCAGGCGAGTACCGGAAGTCTCGCGCGACACACGATCCTGAAAGATCCCCGTGCGAGGTACAACGTAAGTACGGGAAACGGATATTCACTTTTGCAAGGATAAAGAGAACAATTTTCAAAATTTCATTATAACCATCCATGCTTCAAGGTCAAATGTTGTAACCGCTTCTGTAACAGCCTATTCGGTACCAACCGGAAATCTTTTGCTAACGTAAGTCATTTCCACCCCGGTTTAATCGAGGAGAATTGATGGCATTTGTCGCGCCGGATAAAATCAAGGGAATTTCCCGAGCAGCTATTATGCCTGTATAACACATATATACATTATGAGAGATTCCCTCAGTCATTCTCTCTTTCTCTTTCTCATTCTCTTTCTCCAGAGAGGTAATCGCGACATACTCTCTGACGACGATGTCGTAACGTTCCGTTTTATCGTTTCCCACCCACTCACCCGTAAGTACTTCAAGTCCGTTACTCCCGTCGCTTCACGTTTCCCCTCGCGCTATAAGTGTTACACCACACGTACACTTACTTCGATTATTATTAACGCTTTATGAATCTTGTGTTAGATAATACGATACACGTCGATACATGCTATGAGATCAGAATCACGTGGAGCCCAGGCGTTACTTTTTTTTAGTATTTTGATACACAGTTAGATGGTAAAGGCGACAGCGTGCATTCCACCAAGATGCAGCATCTCTAAGTTACAATTATAGCTTGTAAGAAAAATGAATTTTTTAATAAAATCTGTCTAAATTAATGAAGCGTCTTGGATGCTTGTATAGAATTGTTTCAAAGTTATAGCCATTCAAAGGCAGATTAGTAACATAACTAATTCGATAAAGGGTACCAGACAATTTTTGTTTTGATCGCAGTTATGCATGTCCTTCTCTTACACGTGTAAATGGCCATAAGTCCGTCTCTCTCGCACTCACGCAAGGTATAGGAATTTCGAATAATCCAAGGTCTAGACCTTCTAAGATCTTCGAATCGTGTTGGCAACTCGCCAGTTGACATTGGTAAACTACTCAGCTGTTTCTCACGACTTTAACAAGACTTTTATGAGACATCAGCTCGACTTGTGTACTCGCGGATAAGACTTCTCTTTAATGGTATATCTTATCAGCAACTATAGGTACTCTTATATGGCTAATATCTACTTCCTCTCACGGGAGTGACTATTGTTCGTGTTTACCGTAAGTGGGTTACCAGGGAACCTGGGAATTTAATATTATTGACGAACTGTTGCTGCATATCGATCTAGGCCTCCTGGTCACGCGTATCTAATGGCGCATTAGTGAATACGAATAAGGGATATAATACATATCTCAGATTCTGTATACGATATTCGCGATTTCTCCAAATACTATAATACCCATAAATCTAGAAGTAGCATAACCCTCCCCTTGGATAAATCAATATGGAAATCAAGTACGGATTAATTTCATCAATCAAAATGACAATCAAATTGATATACATAAAAGATACTCGTCTGCTCTCTCAGTGTATACAAAAATTGATACGGGACTCTGTCAACTGTCCTAATGGCCACGCTGATATTATGATGGTATAATGCTTCAAAAAGAAATTACGTGCTGATATATTATTATCTGGTACATCAGTGGCAACGGCGCAACGCGCCGCGACGCTCACCTAATAACCTGCATACGTTTACTTGTTTATCAGGGAAAACTACCGTCAAGTTGGCATCCCTGTAGGAAGTCTAACATGTGCCGTTATACTTCATGCTCTTTACGTAGAGCGTATTATAATAATAATTCGTAATTCACGCCTGATATTCGCATTTCGTGCTGATGCAATTTTCACCCCCAGGTGGAGATTTCTCGCGAGGATAAAATAAACGAGGCAGGAAATAAATTTTTGAAAATTCTTGCCTACCCGTTTTAGGGGAGACGCATGCGTAGCAGTTGAATGAGGAAAACTTTCTGGAAGACTCGTGAAAAAAAAGCCATTCCATGAATATGAAAAATTTGTCAGATCGTCGGATTTGTCAAGGGGATGTAAAAGGTGGTGGCGCACTTTGAAAATATAATGTGCTTTGACGCGAAATAAAAGATTGTCGAGTACTTTAAAACTGAAGGAGGGGCTATTTTGGTTGCGTGAAAAGCATAGGAAATAAGAGTAATGGAGTTGTGGGAGATGGTAAATGGTAGAGTGAAAGAGATTGACGAGAATTAGTAATTGAAAACCTTTGTAATATTTCCTTTCTTCAATTTTGGTTATTGTTCGTACTGTATGGTATATACGGAAAAATATAATCATATAGGATTTACAGAAAAAGTCCTGAAGAAATAACAGTGCTTGTGTCTTGTTGGATCTATGAGAGAATCCTGTTGGATTTATAGGAGTCATGTTACTGAAGAAGTGTAAAAACCGTTAGAATTACATGAGAAAAGACTGTTGAAATCCCTGTAAAATCATGTCAAAATCTGATTAGTCATCTGTCAACAATTAAGATCATGAGATTTTTGAAAATTGTACAAATTAATTATTTACATTTTAATGAAATGTTGTTAATTTAAGAAAGTGTTAAAATAATTGCATAGATATTTATTCGGAAATGTCGCATCTACTTACCGACCGAACTAATTTCTTTTGATAAATCATGTAAAATCCATACTTATCGATAGACATAGATATTTATGACGGTATTGCATAATTAATGTATATTCTACTGAGTCTTGGTTCATTGTAAATTCAACAAAAAAAAGTACGTGAATTTTATATTCTTACTCTGTAAAATGTACAAGATTAGCTTTACAGAAGTAGCATTGTAAAAGTAACATGACTTTACTCCTGTAGATTCTACAAGAGTTCAGTTAACATTGATAGTTCTGCAGGTATAGTTCCGTAACAGGAACTATACCTGCAGAATTCTGCATTCCTGTAAATTCAACAGGATATTTTTTTTCCGTCTATGTCGATGAAACATACCATAGCTGTTTGCTACACTGATTTAGCAGTAATGGATATACATATGGTCCAATCTGGTTATAAGCATCTCATTGGGACTGTAGGGGAAGTATTTGTCAGAATTATGGCTTCCCCATCACTGCGAGTGGTGGTATCGTGACGGGATTACTCGTTATAAGCGTCTAGCAAACTCTGTTGTCTTAACGCCATAAGAGCACGTGTATTTGAACTGGATTTTCACTTGACGCATATAACGAGATGTGCGTCCCAAAACTCGAAAATGCTTTGGAGTGTAGGAAGCTTCAGTGCTCGGAGAAAAAGACCGGAGGGGGAGGCGCTTATAACGAGAGGGCTTTTTAACCAGATTCGACTGTACCAAATTTGTAACTGAAATCGCTGTTCACCCTTTAACTTTAGTCGATCTAATGTATTCACCGTAAACACTCAACATATTTTAGTCCTGGTCGACCAGTTCACGCGTTCCCACGTATCCTGTTTAATTGTTGGCAATTATGCTAATGCTATACTAATGCCCTGGACTAATGCATGGTTTGGGATCATTAATCAGTTCCATACGTTGTTAATTAGTATACACTGTGCTTATCGCAATGGTACGTACGCCACGAGTAAAACGTTTAAGCATTAAGTCTCTTGTACAGTATTTGTAAAGCATCTATAGAATTCTGATGCTTAGCACTGTGCAAGACGAAGTGCATGTTGGGTTATGAAAACGGCGCGCTTTTCAAAATGAAGAAAAATCGCTTAACATTGTAAAACGAAGAATTAATATTCCGGAGTTTCTAATTAAACACCGGTTAACGAGATTAACCTGGCTGTCTTTTTGCGAAAGAATTGTCGCGGGAGTTCGACCAGATTCTCTTTACCTCGACTCTCTCTCTCTCTCTCTCTCTCCCCCTCTTTTCTTTCTTTCCTTCTCTTGTTAGCACTGAAAATGCATTGCTCGAACTTGCGGGAAAGCTTCTTCGCGAGAGCGTTTTAATTAAAACTTGCCTTGCCCCACGACGTCGCTGTCTTCCTTATCATGCTTTTCCTCCTTCACGAGTTTTCCTGTTAAAAGTACGATCATTTTTTTGGTGGAAACTCGCCTTGGATTCTCTTTTTTACTCTCTTCGCTATGTCCCTTCGTTTTCCATTTCCTTGGTATATCTTTCTATTTGGGTGGAAGGAAAATCTTCAGCATGTCTGCTGTTACGTAATGACGCTGATGATTACTACAGAGATTTCATATCAATAGTTTCCTCAGCTATTATATCAAGACAATTATCGTTACTGTGTTAATTATCGTCAGATTAATCGATCCGGATACTATAGAATCTTGAAAGACTAAATAGCGACCACCTTCATTGAAAACGAAGCCTGAGACCCTGATGCAATACAAAATAACACATTTTCATGATATTTTCTAGAAAAAGTGTTATTCAAATTTCAGGGAGACTTGGTGCAGCTTAAGGAGTTACCATGTCAGAGCACTTTTGAACTTAAGAATAAAGCCATGGATGTGCTAGTAACGGTAAGGACTTATATAAAAGAAAACATAAACTCTTGATTACGTTGAAATTATGTAATCTGGTTATCAGATCCATGGGCTCAGACACGAAAATTTGAATCCCCTTATTGGCTGTTTGACTGAACCAACTCGACCCTGTCTGGTATCCGAGAACTGTTCCCGAGGTTCCCTCGAAGACGTCCTTGTACAAGATGAAATTAAATTAGATTGGTCCTTCAGGTTGTCATTACTAACCGACCTGGTGCGGGTAAGTTTGAATTCAGTATATAAACTCACCAAGACGTATACAAAGTCTAATAAATTTTCTGTCATCGTTTAAAGGGGATGAAGTATCTGCATAGCAGCCCAATAAGGGTGCACGGTTATCTAACGTCAAGGAACTGCGTCATCGATGCACGTTGGGTTTTAAAAGTCACGGATTACGGACTTCCGGCATTTTACGAAGCCCAGAACATCGTACCTCCAGCTAAAACAGCACGTGGTAAATCATCCTCAAGGAATTCTATTTACTGTGTATATATAATTAATAATTACGAAATGGCGACACGGTATAATACGGATTTTTCCCACGTCTTATATACACAAGGTAAACCTTTGAAGTGTAACTACGAGGAAGACGCACTCCGGTTTACCGAGTAAACATTTACTGGAACGACTTGCTCCATCAACCAGCTGCCTAATTGAACGTACTTGTAGTTATTTACGCGTGGCAATTTCTACCCTGTTGTTTGCCTTAAAGTTACTTTGTTAAGGATTGCATAACTGTTGAAGTAACAACTGTGGATATTTGTTTTCTCTCGTTACAGATCTGCTGTGGACCGCGCCAGAACTCCTGAGACACTCCGGTCTGAGGAAGAAAGGCACTCAAGCCGGGGATGTTTACAGTTTTGGAATTGTCATGCAAGAAGTTGTTGTACGGGGTGAACCATTTTGTATGCTCGCCTTGTCGCCCGAGGGTGAGTTTATTGCATAAATCCAATAACCCCTTCGTCACCTGATAAATAGATCTTTGTCATAGGGTTGGCTGTCTTTATCGACTGAAATATTTGAATATTAATTTTGATTAGAAGGAAAGCATGTTACTTGCGTGGTACATGTGTAATTATACCTGCTGTATTCCCATAGCTTAATTAACAACATCCACGTTCACCCTACGTAACGAGCGAGGCGTGTATCCGTCTGATACAAAATTAACGTGTGCTTCGGAACTCTGCTCTTTATGCTTTAAATTTTATGTTTAGGTGTATAGACTAAGTTTCCTAGCGCTTCCCCTGGATGCCTATCTAGATACATTTAAAAAATTCCATCAATTAGCTCGAAGCTATGTTAAAATTAGTTTGTTTATCTTGGATTTCATTCATTCATAAATTGAACAATTTCAAGCTACTAGATAAGTCATGTTTTTTCCTGTAACATTAAATTTATCTTCTTGGCTTTAGATATCATAGAAAAGGTAAAGAAACCACCGCCATTGATAAGACCGTCGGTGAGTAAAGGCGCAGCGCCACCGGAAGCCATTAACATCATGCGACAATGTTGGGCGGAAGCGGCAGACATGAGACCGGATTTTACCGCCGTTCATGATCTTTTCAAAAAACTCAATCATGGCAGGTAAATACAGAATAAAGGCACGCCCTTACGTATTCCATTTAGCAACGTTATTCGTAACGTCAAGTTGAAATAGATGTAGAGTCTCTCTATTTAGTTTGATGTAGCTGTGGCGAACAACGTCGGCCAATTTAGGCGAGTTTCCACCGAGCTTCGTAACTGGGAAATTTCACCGTTGAATTTCGTGTACTACTAACTATACCAGGATGGATGTTAAGGAAGTTTAAAGCCGGCCGACGATGTTCCATGTAGAGAAGGGCCGTCGAACAAAGTGGCCCTTTCGATCCTTAATCATCGACGCGAAATTATTCAGCGACGTCAGCGTCGCCGTCAGTCCCATCCTATATATAGTATAGTGTGTACATATATATATCACAATGACCAGTACATAGTAGGATAAACAGTATATACCAAGATCCAATCTATACTTAGATGGTATATAATGATACAGTAAACGACGTAATTATCCACAGAAAGGTCAACTTTGTCGATACAATGTTCCAAATGCTTGAGAAGTACTCCAACAACCTAGAGGAGCTTATACGAGAGAGGACTGAGCAACTGGACATGGAGAAGAAAAAAACGGAGCAGCTGTTGAACCGCATGTTGCCAAGGCAAGATATAAATCGCATCTTTTACGATCAAAATTTATGGGACATATAGTCTAGAGGTTGGGCAAGGGTGCGAGATCGCGTGCACGTTTATTCCCTCGTAAACAGTGCTGTCTCAGGATCAGAAAACATTTTTTTCCTCTTATCTGTTATGGCATGTAGTACTACGTATAATCTGTTAGAGCGACCGATTCGCATGATTAGCATTCATGTAATTAGATGGATTTAATAAATCAGTTTAGTCGTAGGTCGAAGGTCATCTTAATGCTAGGGATAAAATAATAATTTCAGTTCTGTGGCTGAGAAACTGAAACTTGGCATGCCTGTGGATCCTGAAGAGTTTCGTGAGGTCACCATATACTTTTCGGATATCGTCGGATTCACCACCATTTCCGCTTATTCTACACCGTTTCAGGTGGTCGATCTGCTAAATGATCTGTATACTTGTTTCGATGCAACCATCAATGCTTATACTGTTTACAAGGTGGGTAATATCATTGAAAAGATCTTACACTGTCTTACGGATGAAAACTCTTCGTATCCTTGGCACAATTTATGCTCCTCAAGGTGGAAACAATAGGGGATGCTTATATGGTCGTTGGGGGGTGCCCCGTTAGAATTCCTGATCACGCTTCGCAAATAGCTACCATGGCTCTGGATCTTCTTCATCAAAGTGGGAAGTTCAAGTTGAGACACTTGCCAAAGACTCAATTACGTCTCAGGATCGGATTGCATACCGGTAAGAAATATAAGAAATCGGAAACGGAAATGGGAATTGATGTTATATTTTACCTATATGTACCAGGTCCTTGCTGTGCCGGTGTGGTAGGCCTGACTATGCCCAGGTATTGTCTTTTTGGTGATACCGTAAACACAGCATCCAGGATGGAATCGACTGGAGCACCCTGGCGGATTCATCTGAGCCAAGCGACAAGAGATCGTCTCAATCAGGTCGGCGGTTATCATATCGAGTATCGCGGGCGAACAGAAGTGAAGGGCAAGGGAAAGATGCCAACTTATTGGCTTCTGGGAAAACAAGGCTTCGACAAAGAGTTGCCAACTCCACCTGTTCTTGGGTGAGCGAATCCTGTCCAGTTGAATGAACACCTTACGCTCCCGCGGATCAGTTAACCCTTGTCTCAGTCGATCGAACCGCTTCAGGATCTTTGATAAAAACAGTCTCCTCGAGCATCACACGTACTTAGTACTCTGATGATGAACGTCAGGATCCTACCTACGTGTGTGATTTTTTTTCTGCAGGATCAATTTGGGTTTCAGGTATCTAATGATGATTTTATTGTTGCATTGCTGCTCAGAGAGGATCATGGGTAAGTTCAGAGAGTAAATCTAAGGATACGGATTTAATGTTATACATTGTATTAAATCATTTATATATGTCCTCGTATGACTTTTCAAGACTGGATGAAAGTCTGATAATTGGTAGCTTGCCGACCAATGATCCGTCAGAATCAGGAACACCGCAGCTTCCGGTTTTAATGTCCGAGGATAATAGTTCCGGCGAGTGCAGCGCCTCCTTCGCAACTACATCCGGTGGCCACGCGTCGCCCTCTGGAATTAAAATTACAAGCAACGAACCCTCCTTCAATTCGGCTACAAAAAAGGTAGCTGTTTCCGTTCACGACGAGAAGGTTCTCACAGCAAGTTTCTCCTTGAAGTCTGGCGAGGCTATGGAGATCCTGAGGGACATCGTCAAGACTCCAGAGTACACTGGTGCTACAGTGACAAAGAGTACTTCCGGGGATACACAAATATCTCTTGGTACACCTGTTTCCGCTACGGAAGTCGCTGCTGCGCTTCTTGGTGCATCGACAAGCTCACTCACTTCCATGACGGCGGGATCGGCCTTCCGGGGAAGGCACAGACGTGTCGGCGTCATCGACGAGGATGACCTAAGCACTCCGTACAATCATTACAGATGTCTTTCACCGAATGAACACTATGGTAAGTATGATTAACATCAAATTAAATAACAACGCTCTAAAACTACTTCTATCTTCCTCACAGGAAAAAGCACAGGTTGCCGATTACTCAAAAGACAGTTTAGTCTAGACCGTGCAGATGATCCTCCTATTCTTCCTGATCCTCCAAGTCAAAGAGGGACCCCACGTCTCTACAAGCAAAACAGTGCTGGCGCTGCTAATGATTTAGAAAGGATCGAGGAGGTCCCATCGACTCCAGGACCGCAGTGTTATCGTCACGCAGCATCTATGTCACTATCGGTAGAGTCCTTGTCGCTACGCTGACACTTCTATTGAAAAAGCGTCTAACACCTTAGAATACTTCACTTTATCCTCGCACGAAGTAAACATCCTAATCGATCGGCCGAAGACAAAAGATTTTCTTTCGGGAACGTATATAGCCCTGAACCCAAATTTTAATAACCCCTCTGCCCCTAATCGACTCTCTATTTCTCTCTCAATGTCGACCATACCCACTGGTTGGTTGTTCATGATTTTGTAGTAGCTTGATTCTCGTAGGTCGATTCTACGATGTTGGCTGGGTACCTACCAAGTGCCGCAGAATATCACGTCTACGACGGCAATCTACCTCCCTATACTACCAGTAGAAACACTCATAGCTTTATCGCCGATATCCACTTAGAGGAATAGCGATATTTTAGCTAAATAACAAACTCCTATGGCAAGGAAGGAAGCTAGCCATATTCTTTAGATCCAATTGGATGAGCCGTGACCGGTGATAAACGTAACAATGAAAATTATAATAGATTAATGTTTTATCAATGACAATGTAATTAAACGCCATGTCACGTAATAATCCTAACTGTTAACATAATACGTTGACGCTGCAGGACGGCACTTGTAATCATTTCGGATATCTCAATGCGATTCCTTTTAGTAATAGAAAACAATCATGAGATAATTATTAATTATGATAACAATAATAGCTATACTATAGTAACTACGTTGATAACAAAAATTAGAACGTAGGTCTTTACTAATACATATATATATATGTATATAAACTTGTCCAAAGGCTGTTTCCAGGACTTCGCCAATTATGGGGCATTCACAACGGTAAACTGAAATGTTATTTAAAAAAAACTAAACCTTGGACTCTCACAGCATTGGAATTCTAACTTAAACTAACCTAACGTAACCATTTCTAAACCCATCACAGCTCCGGGTGCCTAGTATTGAAAAATTTTGGAAAAATTCGGTGTGGTTACCCGCTTTATGGTCCTGGAAACTGCCCTTAGATATACAATTCTTCGAGGACAGTCCTGGAAACAGCCCTCAGATATATTTATATGTGTATGTGTGTGTATATATATATATGTGTATATTATTACTGTCAAGACTATCCTTTATGGGGCATGTAAATATCTTTTCTATCGGCCTAAAAGTTATGTCGTTTATATTATATATACATATATAAATATATATTTATCCCAACGTGTCTATAATAATTAGGGGTTTCTTACAATGTAAAGTTTCGACGGTGTATACTGTAGAGAAATCTATAATAATTCGGATCGTTGGACGATTACGATTGCGCTCCAATAATATTTTTATGTGAACCGCGCGAATATATTTAATAGTCTTTATCACAGCATGGATAAACATGTCTTATATGACAGGGGATATATAAGACGTACCTCAGACTTGAAAAAAGATATATATTATTATACATAACATATATTTTTTTTATATATTATGACATCCTATCTCAAAAAAAAGAATAATGGCGCGATCATGATCGTTCCATGACTGTAAAATAATGCGTTACAACGGTCTTTGGACTATATTTTACATAAGCAATAAAATGGTGTCGAGATCATAAATGCTTTAAGTAGCCATGTATAGAGTCCGTGTCATTAATCAATTAGAACGACAATTACTAAGATTTTTCGTCCGTGCATGTTAGCTAATGAAGAGAAAACGAAAAAAATATCGACGAGTACGCAGCTCCAGACGTACTTCGTCTTCACTGGTTCATAACACCATAAAAAATCTAGATGACAATCGTTAAACGATGATTTAGCCTGAGGATGTGTGTGTTGGTTGTATTATTGTTCCAACGTTGTACTATTATTGTGACTGACAAATTTTTGTACCTCTCTTTATTGAATGACGACAAAAATTGTCACTCACAAAATTGACGATTGTACCACCAATCCGTCCTCATGCTTGTCATTGAAGCGTAGAGTGTACCTACGTACGTAGAAAAGTGTAGAGTCATTTACTAATTCTTAATGAATGTTACAAAGAGAATTTATAGATATTTACATGTTGTTAAACAGTTGATGTTAGATGTAGGTACATGTAAATACCATAATACCTACATGTGTAAATAGCCTTTATTTTTTAAGTGTAATTATGTAACGAGATACTTCCCCCTCCTTCTCCTCCTTCTCCTACTACTGATGATTAAGAAATTTCTTTTCTTCTTCTCAGCCTTTTTCACGTTGCCAAAAGCTGGACGCTTGTACTTCCCATCACGTACAAAATGGCTGTGTCTCTTACAATTGTACCGTTACGATATTCCTCTTTTTCTTGTCACAATCATAATCTGTCAACATGTCCCATTCGAATTTCGACAAAATGGACATCGTTTGGATGTAATTGGATAATTTCTGTGGAGAACAATTTGTCTGTGTTACTATGTACGCTAGTCGAATATAGATAGTATAGTAATATTACGGATGGATGTTATATGTGTGAATAGAATTTACTGTAGTATATTGTATAGCTAATCGAGAATCGGGTATTTGTATCTTTTAGACGCTCTGTTATCAAGAAAAAAAAAATGAAACAATACAAAACGTAAGAACAACGTATTTAGTACTCATAGCAATAAAGACGGTCGATATTGAGATTTATTAGTGCTCGTCGTAACGACGATGGTTGTTGCTATTGATTTTGTGACTCCCACTCCCATTCCCTCCCTTTCCCTGATATCCTATACAGAAGTAGAACAAAATTATTTGATTTTGACTTTATTATTGTGTATTGCAACAGTTTTTTACGTGTTCGCCTAAGAATTATCAGTGAAGTACATATATTCGCATTACGTTACTAATTCTAGAAAATAAAATGGAGAATAGCTTGTAACTAAACAATTCCATCACAGTTTCATAAATTGTTTATAGAGAATATTATTGATTTTGTTTAGAATAAGCGGAGGACGAGGCACTAGATGAACTGTATGAACCACCTCCACGGTTAAAACTCTCAGATTGGGATTGTGATTGTGCACCTGTGTTAGAGCCACCTGAACCTCCTTCGCTAGATGCTCCACTTTGGCCTCCACGCCCGTTCTGATAATCTGAGAAGGAGAAAATAATTTTCATCGCATTCGTCAAGACAAATTTTTATTTTAAGGCTGCTGTCTAGCTAGATCTATGTGTGCACACGTATACGAAATGATGACGTCAGAAGCGAGAAAACGTATTT